>OV702281.1:42384330-42924504 GCA_916181665.1 Avena sativa
TTCTTCAGCAGTGAGTCGTAGAGGAAACGAGTTTCTGCCACGAGGATCGTAGATCGAATGTAGAGGCACATCAGCTGGTTCGTTTAGCCACTATACCCTACCAATAGGTCGCCATGTTTTGTTGGAATTAATATTGTAACGTGTTGTAATGTGTAACGTTTTTTCCTATAGCCTACCGAGATAAGGAAAGATAAGGAGATAGAATAGGTTGTTACCATATATTGTAAACGATCTGATCGTGATGCTAAGATCATATCGATCTCCTACTATCTCCCCCTCTCGGTAACCTCTCTCGTGTATTCTATCGTATGGCCTCCTTATATAACACGCAATCGATCCCGAGACAAAGGGTATCGTTCCATAAAATATCACATGGTATCAGAGCCTCTCTTTCTAAAGACATCTACATGAACCCATACTCATCCTTAGCCGCCATGGCGAATCCCCTCCCGAGCCAAGGACCGACGAAAAAGCTCACTAGGGAGAACTTCCTTCTATGGGAGACGCAAGTGCTCCCCGCGATCCGTGTCCACGGCCTGATGGGGTTCCTTGACGGGACCAACAAGGCGCCGCCCGAGAAGATCACCCTCGAGAATAGCGACGGCAAGGGAAGTCACGAGGAGATCAACCCCGCTTATGCAGTGTGGGTAGAAACGGATCAGCAGGTCCTCTCTTACCTGCTGAACTCGTTGTCAAAGGAGATCTTGGTCTCCTTCATCGGGATGCGGACGGCAGCCGCCGTCTGGCTGGCCATCTCGTCGATGTTTGCCGCCCAATCCCGCACTCGCATTGCCACCCTCCGCGTCAAGCTTGCCAACACCAAGAAGGAGAGGAAGACCACGTCGTAGTACTTCGCCGAGGTGAAGGCTACGGCGGACGAGCTCGCAACTGCATGCCAAAAAATCGAGGAGGACGAACTGGTGGAGTACCTCCTCTCCGGGATTGACAACCCCTACAGCCCTCTCTTCACCGCCATAGGGGCCAACCCCACCAACAAGCTCACCATGGGGGACCTCTACACCAAGGTAACAACATATGATAACCACATGCAGACGATCGGCGTCGACATCAACGGCGCGGCCTCTGCCCAACGCTGCTACCCGCATGCATGGTGGGCGCGGAGGACGAGGCGATGGTGGTGGGCGAGGAGAACACCGTGGACGTGGTGGAGGCCGCGGCTATGGCCGTGGTCAAGGACGACCCCAACAAGGTGGTCGCAATGGACGTCGTTGCGGCAACAAGGACGATAACGACCGTGACCGCATCATCTGCCAAATCAACAAGAAGCCAGGACATGGCGCCTAGATGTGCTGGCACCGCTACTCCGATAATGAGGAGGAAGAAGAAAAGGGGGCCAACGCTGCCTCCTACGGTGTCGACACCAACTGGTATGGCGCCACCGGCGCCACCAACCATTTCACGGGTGAGCTAAACAAGCTCACTATGAAGGAGAAGTACGATGGCCACGACAAGATTCATGCGGAAAATGGGATAGGTATGAACATTAGTAATGTTGGTCATGCATTTATTGACTTCCCTTCCAAACAATTACATCTTTATAAAGTTCTTCATGTTCCTTCAGCCACAAAAAGTCTTGTCTCCATCCATCGCTTCACTCTTGACAATAATGTCTATGTTGAATTCCACCCTTGGTTTTTCTATGTGAAGGATCAGGCAACAAAAAAAGTACTTCTTAAAGGTAGATGCATACAGGGTCTCTATCCGCTGGTGTCAATGTCATCAAGCACAAATAAACAAGTTCTTAGCGCCACCAAGCCTTCAGCTTTACGGTGACATGATCGTTTAGGTCATCCTTCTTTTAAAATCGTTCAACAAGTTGTTAGCAAGTTTGAGCTAACTTATTTCAGTAAGTCTAGAATTTACTCTGTGTGTGATTAATTCCAAAGAGAAAAAAGTCATCAACTCCCTTACAATATATCCACTAGTGTGTCAACAGTCCCCCTAGAACTTGTTTTCTTCGATGTATGGGGAAAGGCACATGCTTCTGTTGGTCGTTTTTCATACTATATAAGCTTCATTGATGACTATAGAAAATTTGTATGGATCTATCTTCTCAAAAAGAAATCTAAAATGTTTCAAGTCTTCCAAAACTTTCAAAACCTTGTTGAACGTAAATTCAATAGAAAAATCATTGCAATGCAGACTGGCTAGGGAGGAGAATATGAAAAACTTAACATTTTATTTCAAAAAGTGGGTATCTCACATCATGTGTCCTGCCCACATGCCCACCAACAAAATGGCTCAGCAGAGCGTAAGTATCGTCATATCGTTGAAGTAGGGCTTTCACTTATTCACATGCATCCATGCCACTCAAATTTTGGGATGAAGCCTTCATGACCACCACACATATCATTAACATGATTCCCTCTAAGGTCATTGATAATGACACTCCTATGGAGCGTCTTCTAAAAGAAACACCAGACTACAACTCTCTCCGTACTTTTGGTTGTGCCTGCTGAACAAACCATCGTCCTTACAACACTCGCAAACTCTTGTTTCAGTCAAAAAATGTGTGTTCATCAGTTATAGTAACATGCACAAGGGTGTCAAGTGTCTTGATGTTGCAACTAGGCGAGTTTATATATCCAGAGATGTTGTTTTTGATGAGTCTGTAGTTATGGATGTTTGCAGGGGGTTTAATCACAAGTATGTATTAGTCCAAGTAAGGTCGGTATGTTAGCACAGGTTCACCCACATAACATTTACAACACCAGAGAAGAGTACTCAGCTATTTGAAGCGAAAGCACTTGACAGAATTTCCATGTGTCCTCGAGAACGTTTGGTCCTTATAAGTATTTCCACCGGTTTGTCCTTTGCTAAGAAAGAATTGGGACACTTGCTCCGTTTGTTCGTTACCTTTATTACTTGCTCTTTGTTTTGTTGCCTTATCAGAAAACTACTAAAAATCCGTTTGCTAAGTATTCACAGGGATTTCCTGCTCCACACCACTGTTCAGCACCTTTTGCTCCTCGTTGGGATCGACACTCCTATTTATCGAAAGTACTGCGATACACCCCCTATACTTGTGGGTCATCAAGCGCCAAACCCCATGTTGGCTCGTCGTCACGTTCCGGCATGCAGAGGATTCGAGGATTCAGACGAGAGGGCCTGTCGCTATGTGCCGACGTGCTTGGCGAGCAAGCGGGGTTAGAGGAGAAGGGGACGTTGACGGTCGTCGGCATGGAGGCAGTTGCAGGGCGTTTGGCTGCGGCGAGTTCGTCGGGAACGAAAGAGATGAAGCTATCGAGTACTGCCACAGAGGTCAATGCGGTGATGAAGTAGGGGGAAAGGAAGATGTTAGCCTGACAGATGGGACCTATGTCCAACTCAGTGAATCAACCTTAACCCGGCCAAGATTGTTGCTTTCCAAGTGTGACAAACAGATCCAGGGTTGAGATTGACCAGGAATTGAGAGTTCAGTGTGCCAATTTCAGGGATTACGAGTTGGAGGTTTGATTTATTTTTCGTCTACGAGTTCGGGGTTTGTTTTGAACTTTTTCCTTCAAAAAAAAAAGGAAAACCTTACGGTTGGATCCGGCGGGCAGCCGCGGGGCAGAGAACCGCAAGGGGCTGGCAGCGCGTGCGGAGGATAGTGTGGAGGCGAAGGCCTAGGGTGGACGGGGACAGCAGCGGCTAGACGATAAGAGGATAGGGGCACGGAGCGGTCTGCCGCCCCGACGACTGATTCAAGCAGGACACCTATGTCGTGCAGTCCAACCTCGGCGGGGGCCATTTCTCCACCGCGTCTGGGCTTGCCTAGGACACCGCCCACCCCGTAAGTGCTCTGTCTCACTTTAGTTCTAGGATTCGCGAGAAAACATGGATCTGGATGGTTCGGTTTTGACTGCACACCAACTGTTTGCTCTTTTGCGTTGGAGCATAAGAACAACAGCGGGAAAATATTTTTATAGGACCTGGTCTACAAGTAGACCAAGTTGCATGATTGACACATGGCATTTTAGATTAAAAAACAGTTGCTAATCTTGTTTTCTTCACTGTTTTGGATTCTGAAGTTGATCCACACCTCCAAATCCGGGGAGAAGGATTTCCGCAACAGTATGCACGTCAATAGTAGCGGGACCTGGGGGAGGTGAGTTACACACCGATTCAGATCCGGAAAACAACTCTCCAGAGAAAATGAGCAACGCTGCTGATGCTAACTGAAACATGTTCTTGCGATTAGAACTGTCTATTGACAATTTTCACTAACTACAGTTGCTAGAAAAAAATGGAATGCTCTGGCGTGACTCACAGTTACAACACTTACAGTGTCTCGGGTGTTTTTTGGTGTTGCGGGCTACAAGAAAATTTCCTTGGAATATTGGTGGTATGGTGCTATAGCTAAGTATTGTATTCCTACAATTGTTTTGAAAATAAAAGGATTTCCCATTGAATAATGGAGTGCCACAGCTAGCTAGAGGCATTTTACAGTTATTTTGAAGTATATTATGGATGAAGCTTCCCTTGCGATGTTTAGCTACCGGTACAAATTATGACTTCTTTTAGAACACCTATTGTTTTATAGAAAGAACACCTATCTTTTTTTTAGAAGAACGGCTATAATATATATAACTTTCTAAAAAAAAAGAAGAACGGCTATTGATAATTACTGAATAGTTTATCAGACAATCCTTAGTTTTGATGTGGACAGACGAGAGACGTGTATTCTGTCTCAATTACAACACTTATTACAATGTTTAGGGTTAATGGTGGATTCTGTCTCAGGTGTTTTAGGTGTCTGGCAGGCTACAAGAAATTTTTCCTTGGAATACTGAATGTGGTGCTATAGCTAAATATTGTACTGTACTATTGTTTTGAAAAGAAAAGGATTTCCCATTGAATATCGGACGGATAAGGTGGCACAGCTAGAGGCATTTTAGCGTTGTTTTGAAGTAGTATTAATAGACGAAGCTTCCCTTGCGAATGTTTAGTTAGCAGTACAAATTGTGACTTCTTTTAGAACACCTATTGTTTTTTCCGAAACACCTGTTTTTTTTAGAAAGAACACCTATTGGTTGTTACTGAATATTTTGTTAGACATTTCTTAGTTTCGATGAACGAGAGACGTGTATGTGTTTAATTGGTGCATAAAGTAAAATAAATCTCCTCTTATGGTGATATATTACATAACACTAGTATGAAGGATGAAGCACGAAACTGAAGTAAAATAAATGCACACTTTATCATCACGCTCAGCGCCATCTAACCCGGTGACCTCATCATGCTAACGAGAACTTGTTGCGCTTCGTGATACAGATTTTTTTCTCCTGTTGCAACACATGGATATTTTTTGTAGTATTCCCTAAAGCCTTGATAGCCCAACGTCTCTTCCGAAGCTGGGCATCAGTTTTGGAACCCGAGTTGGCGCCTTCCCCTTTTCTGTTTTGGTCAACAAAAAATTTCTCAGATTTTGTCACGTTGTTTGCAGACCGAACAATGTAGACCCTGAACTTTGTGAAGGAGACGAAATCGTCCCCACCTCGTCGATTGGTAGGAACTTGCAAAACTTAATTCACCACATCCTCCTAAAGAAGAGAATGTACAACATCGACATCCCATGAACTGTGGTTTTCACTCATCACAAAATCCACAGCTGCGCCGTGCGGGATGGGCTTCAGAGTCTGAAAAGAACCAGGTGCCACATTGGGATCCAGTTACCAGTCTCCAAATTGATTTTCTTTCCATCACCAACACTCCATCTAATCCCTTTATTACAGGTTGCATGCCTTGGAATATACTGCGCCAAGTAAAAGATGACCGAGGTTGAGGGGCATCCCAAACATCACAAACCGAGAAATACCGCCCCTTCAGCACATGAGCGCACATAGGAGGAATTAGTAAGTAAACTCCAGCAAATGCATGAATTGTGTTCTATCGACTATAGCAAGGAATTCTTTCTGAGCTTGACCCATTTGGGTTTCAGTAGCAGATAACTAGCATGATTCACAGTGGAGTACAGTTTCTGGCAGCAACGGATCTCATGGAGAGTCACGGTCATCAGGTGCAACGGCGAGCAAACATATATCCTGCAGGCTGATCCTTTCAAACTATTCCATCCGACCCATCATATCAAAATTGGATAATACTAGGAGGCTACTTCTACTCCATTGAAAACTAAATAGCTTCGATATACAACATTCAAGTTCAACACATTTCTCAAGAAAAGGAAAATAATAATCAGCAGCGTATGATTCAGGCATTGGTACAATAGGAACATGGTGCTCATTCCAGTCCCTTGAATTATTCATTACACATGAAACTTATACATACTTTATGCAAACCTCAGTCCACAGCATACTCATCAAATACATAGACGTGAGTACTAATACAATACTTGAACAAAATTCATGCAATGTAAAATCCCCACAGTATGCATAGTACCTCCTCTGTTAGGAACTGAGGTAGTACGTAGCAAGCAAAGAACCAGCTGCATGGATTATGATCTTAGCTTCTACGCATTTCTTTTTGTCAAGGAAGCCCAGGTCACAGCCACTAGCACATAAACCCGGTCATACAAGCTGTCACAGTACGAGAACCAAGAGACTCTCCGTTTCCTCTTGAACAAGAAGGTGCAGAAGACTACCCAGAGAGCGAATAGATAACCAGAACCCATGGCGATGAAAAACGAAACCACATCTCCTGCATCTTCATGAACTTCTTGAGTAGCTGGAATTGGCTCGAGCAGTGAGCAGTTCCGCGGGAGAGGAGGACCGCAAAGGCCCGGGTTGCCGATATAAATATATGATGGGTCCTCGAGTGTTTGCAATTTGTTTCCGGAGGGTACCACTCCTGTCAGATTGTTGTATGACATGTTCAAGCGACTCAATGATGTGAGAGCCGATAAGCTTGTAGGGATTTCACCAGACAACTCATTGTGTGATAGATCGAGTGACTCCACTTGCACCAAGGCGCCAATCTTCTCCGGAATTTTTCCACTGAACGTATTCCACGATAAATTCACACTCTTCAACGCGATAAGAGTTGCAATTTCTTCAGGGATGTCTCCTACGAGATTGTTACATGATAAATCGAGATTCACCATATATAAGAATTCTCCTGTATATAATCTCTCTTGACCCTTTGTGAGAATCGTGAAATTCTCAAAATAGTCGTTGACTACAATGCCACCAATGTCCATACCACAGCTGAATGCACCAAAGCAACTATCTTCGATCCCGGGTACTATCATCCCTTTCCAGTTACCAATGGATCTCGGTATGCTCCCAGTTATATTGTTGTAGGCAAGGTCCAAGTATTGAAGATTACCTATCTTCGTAAGCTCCTCTGGAATAGGGCCATAAAACAAATTCGACCGCAATCGCATGAATGCCGAAGATGACAACACTGGTAGAAAAGGGCCCATGCGTCCCGGTTGGTAAGGGCCATTAGTCCCGGTTGCCCAACCGGGACGGGGCAATCGGGACTAAAGCTCTAACCATTAGTCCCGGTTGCCCCACCAACCGGGACAAATGGGGCACACGTGCTGGCATCAGAGCACGAGGGGGTGTGGAGCATTAGTCCCGGTTCGTAACACGAACCGGGACTAATAACCTGCTGCCGCGGCAGAGATTTCGCCCATTTCTCTGCCGCGGCAGAGAATTCATTTTGGCACATTTTGTTGCCGCGGCAGAATTTTCGCCACTTTTTGTGCCGCGGCAGAGAATTCATTTAGGTTGTTTTATTGTTTATTTAGTGTTTTGCACTTATCAATGAAGGAACCTTATATTACACAAGATCATCATGACAACATTTTACATTCAATACACGGATCGAGTTCATACACTACATACAAAAGTTGCTATTCGATGCTACCGGCCAATTTCTTGAAAGTTGCTATTTTTACAATTCCTGTTGTCTATACACAGCCGAGTAGTATTCCCCTTGTGTGTTTAGGACTTCTGCATCCAAGAATTCCGCCAATTCCTCCTGTATTGCTCGTATGCGATCCTTTGGCAGAAGACCGTCCCGTAGACGTTCGATCTGATTTAAAAAAGGAGTCAGCCTATATGAATATGAAACTAAACACAATTTGACTGTAATTAAAAACTATAGAAATTGTTTACGTACGTGGAGTTGCTCTAAATTTCTGCCCTTCTCATCGCACGTCTGCCGGATGAACTCGCATACATAGTATCCACATAGATTGTTACCTGGTCCCTGTGTCAGGCACTTTACGACAACAGAGTTCAATCAAAATAATAATCAAGCATGATAATAACTGTATCAAAACTAGAATCAAAGAGATGCGAGGATATAGCTAGTGGTGCTTACATCTAGTGGTTGAAATGTAAGCTCCTCTTTCCAAACACCCCTAGCCTTCTTGGTGAACCGTTTTCAAGCGCTGCCCGGCGTAGAAAACGAATAAAATAATTTATTAAGTACTTGATATCATAAAATTCACGAACGTTGCCGATATAGTGTCGTAATGATTAGAATTACCGCTGGAGAAGTATCTGCATGTCCTTCCACGTCTCAAGGGGTTTATGTTTCGAGTCCATGACTAGTACACGCCCTTTGTCAAGTTGAATGATTAACAGAATATAGTGGTACCTGCGAATGCAGAACTAATCAATCATATACTTAACATCGAGTAAGCGAAATAGAAAGTGTATACAAGACAATAACACTCACTGGAAGTTGTAAGGAAATAGTATTTCCCTTTTGGTTTCTTGAAACCTTAACGCGTGTACTATATTATCCTCCGTATCCTGGGGGCTTATTTTGAGATTAGCTTCATGAACCCAATATGGGTCAATGAAGCCAATGTCATAGATTTGTCCTCTGCTGCATTCGAGAATCTTCATTCTGCATATTAAAGTATGATTATATACATGCAATAAACAAAATATTATAGATGGAGACTAAATTAATTACAGAATTAGTACTTACAGACAATAGGCACTCATGATCGATTTGTCCAAGGCGTCTTGATTGAATAATTGAAATAGTTCATCAAATTCAATGGATATCATGTCATCCTTATCTTTCCCATGATGCTTTTTTGTAACCCTCAGCACTATCCAGTTAGCCCCGGCCCTTGTGGCATGCATGTACCAGTTATGCAATCTTCGCATTTTTGTTGGAAGATTGTTGACCTCCTCAGGTTTGACGAGAGGTTTTCCGTACTGGTATTGGTATGCTACTTCACTCACGGGAAGAACTCTAACTGGGATAAGTACTGGGCAATACTCATACCTTGAGCAGCGGCAGCTTCTCCGTATTGTGCAACTACCTCTGGATCATACTGCTCTTCGGCCCCATATTTGCTCGACCCCACATTGGTTTGAGAAATCACCTTGAGAGGGGCGCAAGTCTGTTTTGCTTGTTCTCCGAGCTGGGCAACAGATTTCCCGCTTGCATCAGTACTGCTCTTCGAGGCTTTTTGTGCTGCATGTGACTTGAGAATAGAACGCTCATAGTCTGATGACAGCTTTGGCTCGGGTTGATGAAGAGTCTTTAGCATTTTCAACACTTTGGCTTTTTCTTCTTTGGTGCTGGGGAACTCTGGCTCTTTCGGCCGCCTCAGCTTAGCGAAAAACGCTGTCGTTTCCGCATCAACGATCGCCGCAGTCTCCTCTTCAGTATAGTCATAAGCTCTCTTGGGAGGAACCGTTGGTACTTTTGGAAGAGGCTCTTGTTTACGTTTCGGCGATCGCTTACGACGCACAGTAGCGGTAGGCTTACGCTTTTTATCCTGAGGCGCCGGCGATGGCTCCCGCGGCGATGGCTGCACAGGAGATTGGTGAGGCGACGGAGCCGGGTGAGGCGACGAAGACGGCTGCCGCGGCGGCGACGACCTCACTGGAGACGGGTGAGGCGGCGGCGAAGATGGCCTTGGCGTGTGATTTCGAAGCACGATACAATCCTTCGGCCATAGAATGGTGACGTTTTTTGCGTCACCCAGCACAGTCACATCCCCTTCACCAGCAGGGTAGTGAAGATCCAAAACCTCAAAGGTGGGCATGATTTCATCCACGCCGACAACAGCGTAGCCCTCTGGAACCGGACGACAGTGGTAAGTTGGTGTGGGTCCAATTGGTAAGGCATAGCCGACCGCCACCTTCATTGATATGTTCACAACTTTGACATGTAGCTCGCAGTGTGTCATCTCTGTGATATCATCCACTGGGTAGCCAACAGGAGCCATCGTCGGTGCATCATCGTCATCGCCATTGTCATCACCCGGGACCTCGGTGGAAGCCACACTGCTTTTTCGATTATTCGATAGGCCGGTAGCATCGAATGCAGTGTGCTGCTGAGATGGGGCGCCGGTAGTACTTTGCTCTTTAAGTGTGTTAATTTCATCTTGTTGTTGCTTTAATCGTTCTTCAATTAAACGCATTCGCTCTTTCTGACTTTTTGCTTCAACTGCCGCCCTGTCCTTACTCCTCTGACGGCTTCTATCAGGATATTTCTTCCTCTCTTCGGGAAACCCAGTCCTCCATGATTGGGAGCCTATTGTGCCTCGTGTTCGTCCATCATGTTCCTTATTTCCAAGGGCGAGTGTGAGCTCATCATTCTCTCTATCGGGAATGAAGTCCCCATCTTTAACAGCCTTTACTGCCTTTCTCATCCTCTCGATTGGCAAGGGGTCTTCTTTATGTCGTATGTTATATATACACCTCCCTTCCGAGTCCAACGTGCCCCCATGCCCGTAAAACCAATTCCTTGCACGTTCTACCCAATCGTCTGTCTCTGGGGTGATATTTTTATCACGCAGTTCCTGCTCAAGTTTCTCCCACTTAGGAATGCCAACCTTGTAGCCACCTTGCCCCATAGTATGGTGATACTTCTTCTTAGCAGCATTCAGCTTATTCGTTTCAGACATTTTCTTAGCTTTTTCTGATTTCTTGTATTCCACAAACTCATCCCAGAATGGTTTTATCTTCTCAAACTGAATATTCTTGAAATCGGGAGTCTTCTTTTTCACGACATAGTCAAGGTGCAATCTTTTCTTCCAGTTGGTGAAACACTGGGCCATCTTCTTTAAAGCCCACTCCCTGACCTTAGCCTCCATGGCTCTCCCATGTTGTAAGGCGTCCTCAACTGGATCCTCCGCATTTGGATCCAGCTCTATCTTCGGTAGTTTGAAATTAACCATGAGCCTCTTCCACAGTAAATCTTTGGCGTGGTTAGGGACAAATAAACATGTTCCCTCTTCATCCGCATTAGCAGGCCTATTCCAATTTCTAATGGTGATCGGGATTAAGTCCCTAACGATTACTCCGCATTGTGCCACAAATTTGGTTGCGACAACTTCGGGAGTTGTCGGTCTGCCGTCTACAGTGACATCTTCGATCCTGAACCTCTCATGGTCTTGCAACTTTTTGGTTGGGCCTCGTCTGCTCTTTTCAGTAGATTCCTTCAATCCGGAGGGCTAAAAGAAGAAAGATCGTCGTTACTATTTCTATATAGATAGCAGATGATTAATTAATGAATTGATTTATATTACATGCACCTTGCCGGAGAGGTCGTCTTCTCGATTACACAAGGCATCGCCTTCTCCCTCGCGGAAGGCAACACCTTCAACCTCAAACAAGTTGTCTACTTTGGTAAAAAGAGGATCACCCTCACCGGAGTTGTTCAGAAACGTTGATACGTCTAAATTATCTTCCCCACGGATCACACCTTGGATCAACTCTTCCTTTTCTTCGTCTCTGACGTGTGGGTCCATATTTTCTGCATAGGTGGAAAAACGAATAAGTCAAAGCGGCTAAAGGATAAAGTTAAGTACGGTGTTGAGAGATATAAACCCTAATTCAGAGAAACCCTAATATATACATACACAATAATAAAAATGAAGAGAAAGGGAAACCGTGTAGTAGATAGGCACATCGTCGAACCCATGGCATCGATGCAATGCTCAAGCAAGTATGATGATATGACAAGTTAATTTGCATTGGAATGTAACCCTAAGAAATGCTCGACGATTTAATCGGGGTTCCGAGGGGTGAAAACCCTAACTCGGAGAAACTCCGGAACACATGAGAGGGGTGGATTTGTTCTTCTAATTAAACTTGTAATTTAAGTTGTTGAACAATGCATGATTATAGCTTAGATAGCTAGGTTTCATTTTTCTGAACATTTTGATATATTATTCATATTTTTCTGACTTATAAACAATAAGTTATTGAATTTACAAGTTTAAATCATTTTTTGGAATTAAAAAAAAGGCAAATAGTTTTTACACCGGGGCGCCAGAAAGAGAGGGGAACAATCAACACATGGCATCGATGCAATGATCAAATAAGGATGATGATATAACAAGTTAATTTGTATTAAAAAGTAACCCAAAGACATGCTCGGCAATTTAAACGGGGTTCCGAGGGGTGAAAACCCTAACTCGGTGAAACTCCGGAGTATATGAGAGGGGTTGATTTTGTTTTCTAATTAAACTTGTCTTGAAAGTTGTTGAACAATGCATGATTATAGGTTAAATAGTTAGATCTCATTTTTCTGAACATTTTGATATATTATTTGTATTTTTCTTAGTTATAAATAATTAATTATTTAATTTACAATATTATATCAATTTCTGGATTTAATTAAACCATTTCTAAATTTAAACAAAACAGAAAACATTTTTACACCGAGCCCACTCCTAGCCACAGTGGCTGACAGAGGGGCTCGTGGCCACCTCAGCCTCCACACAGGCAGGTGGGACCTAGACCAGGGCTTGACGGGTGGACCTGGACCAGGCCACTTCTAACCTGCACCGCAGAGGCACCTAGCCTCTGAGGCTGGCAGGTGGGACCGGGGCCACGCGGGCACCACGTCACCACGACGGGCGGCAGTGCTGCTCACTACGCGCGGCGGCGACGCGTCGGGAGGGTGGTGCTCCGGCGATTCCAGAGGGGTAAGGGGAACATGGACTATTACGAGTGGTTGCGGTGGTCGAGGTGGGCTCAGTGGTGGTCGAGGTTGAGGAAGGGGTGCTCCTGTTCGTCCTAGATTCCTCGCCGGAGTTGCGCTTGCGGGCGGCGCTTGCAGACGAAGACGATGTCGAGTATCTGGGGCTCGAGCAAGCAACACAGGGCATCAATGGGGTGCGCTAGGTCCTGTATGAGACCTTGGTGGCCAAAGTAGGGCGGAGGAAGGATAGGTCTCACCGGCGGAAGGATGGCGTCGATGGCGACGGTTGCCGATGCCCCTCTTCGATTCCTTTTGCGGGGAGATAGAGGGAAACGAGGCGGAGCTCGTGGCAGGGTCAGCAAGGCGGCGGAGCTCGGGCAGCCTGCCGGCGTCGTGGGGTGGCGTCTTCTGTGCGCGCGTCGATGAAGCAGAGAAGTGAGATGGGGAAGAAGAAGAGGAGGCGAGCCAGTTATAAACGAAGGGCCTTTTGTCCCGGTTGGTGGCTCCAACCGGGACTAAAGGGTCATACGTCCTGGTTGGAGCCACCAACCGGGACCTATACTCCAATATTTTCAGCAGACCAAGGGTTGGCGCGCAGGGGCTCTTTAGTCCCGGTTGGTGGCTCCAACCGGGACATATTCCCCTGTTTTCAAAAAATTTCAGGTATTTTCTCTCTGTTCCCGCCTTATTTTTTATTTTGGGGTTTAAATTTGTATTGTTTTTTAAATGATAATTAATTTGGAATTTAGAAAAACTTTAAACATAAAAAGTGTTTGGATTTGAATAAATAATTCAAAACCATTTTCTGTTTTAAAAAATAATTAATGTAACCATTTAAAATATGAACCATTTACAATTAAAAATGAATTAACTTATATTTTTTTAATATCAATTTGGAATTTAGAAAAACTTTAAACATAAGAAGTGTATGGATTTGAATAAATAATTCAAAAACATATTCTATTTTTAAAAAATAATTAATGTAACCTTTTAAAATGAGTTAACTTATATTTTTGAATATTAATTTGGAATTTAGAAAAATTTTAAACATAAAAAGTGTTTGGATTTAAATAAATAATTCAAAAACATTTTCTGTTTTAAAAAATAATTAATGTAACCATTTAAAATATGAACCATTTACAATTAAAAATGAATTAACTTATATTTTTTTAATATCAATTTGGAATTTAGAAAAACTTTAAACATAAGAAGTGTATGGATTTGAATAAATAATTCAAAAACATATTCTATTTTTAAAAAATAATTAATGTAACCTTTTAAAATGAATTAACTTATATTTTTGAATATTAATTTGGAATTTAGAAAAAAATTAAACATAAAAAGTGTTTGGATTTAAATAAATAATTCAAAAACATTTTCTATTTTAAAAAATAATTAATGTAACCATTTAATATATGAACCATTTACAATTAAAAATGAATTAACTTATTTTTTTTAATATCAATTTGGAATTTAGAAAACTTTAAACATAAGAAGTGATAGGGGACGGCCATGAAACCTCGAACATGATAGGTCATTTTGTGAAGGTTTTTTCGAAACATGATCAATATACCAAGTCTGGTATTTTTCCTTTCAACTATGTAACATAATATGACACCACGCGAAGGATTTTCATTGTTCGGATTTTTTTGAATTTATTATGCCCGTTTTGAATTATCTGAATTTCTAACTATGGTCGAACCGGTGTGCATGAAGATAGGGGACGGGCATTGTTAGAACTTGCATTGGATCTCTGAAGAAACCACATATTGCGAGTCTAAAACTGATTTTTTCAAAAAATCACGGGCGATAGATCATGTACCTGTAGTACAAACCGGACCCACTTCCTGCCGATTCGGCAGACATTTGTCCTTTTTACCCGGGATGGACGAAAAGGTTTGAGATGTACCGGTTGGGATATAGTCCATGTAAGGTGGTCTAGTATTTTAGGAAAATAGGACGGTAGCATTCTGAAACGGCATTTTGGTGGTTACTTCACAAAACGGCCCGTTTTTTGCGCTCGGAAAATGGAAAAGGGCTTTTCCGTGCGACAAAAAGGAAAACTTCCTCCTGCAACATTGTTCTCCATACCAATGTCCACACACATGCATAATATGGGCACAACATCACAAACTATGTCGTGATTCAGCACATAACATCGGTCATTTGGACCGAAAGCCATGAAACCTCTAACATGATAGGTCATTTTGTGAAGGTTTTTTCGAAACATGATCAATATACCAAGTATGGTATTTTTCCTTTCAACTATATAACATAATATGACACCACGCGAAGGATTTTCATTGTTCGGATTTTTTTTGAATTTATTATGCCCGTTTTGAATTATCTGAATTTCTAACTATGGTCGAACCGGTGTGCATGAATATAGGGGACGGGCATTGTTAGAACTTGCATTGGATCTCTGAAGAAACCACATATTGCGAGTCTAAAAATGATTTTTTCAAAAAATCACGGGCGGTAGATCATGTACCTGTAGTACAAACCGGACCCACTTCCTGCCGATTCGGCAGACATTTGTCCTTTTTACCCGGGATGGACGAAAAGGTTTGAGATGTACCGGTTGGGATATAGTCCATGTAAGGTGGTCTAGTATTTTAGGAAAATAGGACGGTAGCATTCTGAAACGGCATTTTGGTGGTTACTTCACAAAACGACCCGTTTTTTGCGCTCAGAAAATGGAAAAGGGCTTTTCCGTGCGACAAAAAGGAAAACTTCCTCCTGCAACATTGTTCTCCATACCAATGTCCACACACATGCATAATATGGGCACAACATCACAAACTATGCCATGATTCAGCACATAACATCGGTCATTTGGACCGAAAGCCATGAAACCTCGAACATGATAGGTCATTTTGTGAAGGTTTTTTCGAAACATGATCATTGTTCGGCACACATTTAGTCCCCGGATGTAGTCACAAACTGGGACTAAAAATATTTTTCGCCATTTCCCACCTCTTCCCGCCAAGTTTTCCCGCCCTTTCCTTTCTACTAGAGCTTTTAGTCCCGGATGTAGTCACTAACCGGGACTAAAGATATTTCCCGCCATTTCCCAAAGCTTCATGCCAAGTTTTCCCGCCCTTTCCCTCTATATTTAGGGTGATCGTGTCATGGCTATCCACACATCCACACCTTTCTCTCTTAGAACAATGGACAACGCCTACTGGGCCATTCTGACCCTCGAGGAGACCGAGGCGCTGTGCGCCTCCAACTACCCTTGTCCACCGGGGTACCGGCCGCCCGCCGGCTGGATGCTGAGCGCTGAAGGGGTTCCTGTCCCTCCTGTCCCTCAAGGTTCCGCACGCCAGGCGGCCATCACAAACCACTTCTACCACGAGCTCACGCCGGAGCAGCGGATAGATCCCCAGTGGGATCCCGACAACTATGACACCTGGAATGCCTTCTTCGCTAATAGGCGGGAAAGGGAGCTCGCCAGGTACGAGGGTGATGGCCCGCCACCGGTGAACCACAACGAAGTCGGCCGTCGTCTGTGTTGGGAGAACCGTACTATCATCAAAGTGATGCGCTACATCGCCGGGGGAGACCATCCTCGCCTACGGTGCCCACGAGTCCACCCGCCACAGGCCCCACACTGTCCCGGCGGTAGCGGCATCGTCTTCCAGGAGACCCCTCTCCCACCCGCCGTGAATCCGAGGCTGGAATGGCCCCTGGTATATGCCATGGATGGGCTGAGGATCCCCGGAGTGGCAGGTGACGATGACGATGATGATGACGACGACGATGAAGACCCTGAAGCTGCGTACTATAGGACTAGGCATGATTATGACTAAAGGGGCGGCTTTAGGACTGAGTGTTAGCTAGTCCCGATTTGTCCCGGTTTTTAATATTAATAAATGTCTTAAGTGTTACCTAATAAATAGAGGGAAATGCCTATATAAAGAGAGGGTTCATATTTAGTCTCGGTTGGAGAAACCAACCGCGACTGAAGGGATTGCGGCAGAGTGGGCCAGACAACACTAATAATAGGGGTGAGTGTCGACATTATGTCGTGCGGCTTGTACCTTGTCCCGGATGGTGTCACCAACCGGGACTAAAGATGAACCTTTAGTCCCGGTTGGAGACACCAACCGGGACTAAAGATGAGTCAACACTAATAATAGGGGTGAGTGTCGACATTATGTCGTGAGTGTCGACATTATGCCGAGCTGCTTGTACTATAAATATGCATCCTTGTGAGTCCAGTCCTCCAGCCAGTTTGAGGCATCTCCAAGATGGTTTTAGAGAGCAGGGACACCACTACGGCCAGTTTCAGGGAGATGCCGACGGAGCCCAGTCCTCCGGCATCTCCGAGAAACTGGTCATAGAGGCACTCCCTAATATGTGAAATTAGTTAGCTCTGAGGCGTATTGATCTAGTTAGTGAAGTTACAAGCTGCAAGATGGTTTTCGAGAGAAGGGACACCACTGCGGCCAGTTTCAGGGAGATGCCGACGGAGCCCAGTCCTCCGGCATCTCCGAGAAACTGGTCATAGAGGCACTCCCTAATATGTGAAATTAGTTAGCTCCGAGGCGTATTGATCTAGTTAGTGAAGTTACAAGCTGCAAGATGGTTTTCGAGAGCAAGGACACCACTACGACCAGTTTCAGGGAGATGCCGACGGAGCCCAGTCCTCCGGCATCTCCAAGAAACTGGTCATAGAGGCACTCCCGGTCCAGCCACAAAATGGGACTAACACTCAAGACATTTATTAATATTAAAAACTGAGACTACAAAACCGGGACTAAAGGCCACAAACCGCGAAAGATATCCTTCGGTCAAGCCACAAACCGCGAAAGACATGAACTAGAGTTACATAATATGAGCATGAACTTCTTGGCATATGTCATTCCTTATGAACGCTTCAGACGTAACCATGGAGCATCTTCTTTACTTAACGGAATGCTTGGGTCAGTTTTCACTGTGAAGGGCGGAATTTCATCAAACTTATTATAATCTTCTGACATGTCTGTCTTGTCCTCGATTCCCACGATGTTTCTTTTCCCTGAAAGAACTATGTGACGCTTTGGCTCATCATATGATGTATTCGTTTGCATATTTTTTCTTTTTTTCGGTCTGGAGGACATGTTCTTCACATAGAAAACCTGAGACACATCATTGGCTAGGACGAATGGTTCATCTCTATAACCAAGATTGTTGAGATCCACTGTTGTCATTCCGTACAACTGGTCTATCTTTACCCCTTCCCCATTCAGGTTGACCCATTTGCAGCGAAACAAAGGGACCTTAAAAGAGACTCCATAGTCTAGTTCCCATATCTCCTCTATGTAACCATAATATGTGTCCTTTTGTCCATTCTCGTCTATTGCATCAAAGCGGACACCACTATTTTGGTTGGTGCTCTTTTTATCTTGGGCGATCGTGTAGAATGTATTCCCATTTATTTCGTACCCTTGGAAATTCAATACAGTAGAAGATGGTGACGCGGCCAACAAGTATAGCTGATCTCCAACAGTGGTGTCATTCAAGAGATGTGTCCGCATCCAACCACCGAAAGACTTCATGTGTTCATCTGTAATCCATGATTCAGGCTTCCCCGGGTTTTTGGAGCGTACAATATTCTTGTGTTCCTCGATATACGGAGCTGCCAAGGTGGAATTATGTAGAACTGTGTAGTGTGCTTTAGTGAAAGAATCCCCGTCCCTACATATCATTGCTTTCTTTCCCAGCGTGCCTTTTCCACTTAGTCTTCCCTCATGCCGCGAGTCAGAAACACCAATCGGCTTAAGGTCAGGAATAAAGTCAACACAAAACTCAATGACCTCCTCTGTTCCATATCCCTTGGAGATGCTTCCTTCTGGTCTAGCACGGTTATGAACATATTTCTTTAAGACTCCCATGAACCTCTCAAAGGGGAACATATTGTGCAGAAATACCGGACCGAGAATGGCAATCTCTTCCACTAGATGAACCAAGAGATGCGTCATAATATTGAAGAAGGATGGTGGGAACACCAATTCAAAACTAACAAGACATTGTACCACATCCTTCTGTAACCTTGGCAGAATATCTGGATTGATTACCTTCTGAGATATTGCATTGAGGAATGCACACAGCTTCACAATGGGTACTCGAACATTTTCCGGTAGAAGCCCCCTCAATGCAATCGGAAGCAACTGCGTCATAATCACGTGACAGTCATGAGACTTCAGGTTTTGGAACTTTTTCTCTGCCATATTTATTATCCCCTTTATATTAGATGAGAAGCCCGACGGCACCTTGATACTGTAAAGGACTTCAAAAAAGATTTCCTTCTCTGCTTTGGTAAGAGCATAGCTGGCATGACTTAAGTGACGCCCTTTATCCGTCTTGTTATCTGTATGCATGTTCTTTGGGTCTTTCATAATTTGTTGGTCCTCCCGTGATTCAGGTGTATCTTTTGTCTTCCCATACATGCCTAGGAATCCTAGCAGGTTCACGCAGAGATTCTTCGTCACGTGCATCACGTCGATTGAAGAGCGGACACGCAGGACTTTCCAATATGGCAGCTCCCAAAATATAGATTTCTTCTTCCACATGGGTGCGTGTCCTGTAGCGACGTCGTTCGGAACTTTTCAAAGATTACTTCTATGTCCTTGACCATACCAAATACATCATCACCAGCAGGGAGTTCAGGCTTCTTCCGGTGATCTGCCTCACCTTTGAAATGCTTGCCTTTCTTTCTTACGGGATGATTGGTCGGAAGAAATCGTCGATTCGCTAGGTACACAACCTTCTTGCATTTATGCAAATATGTACCTTCGGTCTTATCTAAACAGTGGGTGCATGCCTTATATCCTTTGTTTGTCTGTCCTGAAAGGTTACTAAGAGTAGGCCAATCATTGATGGTTACGAATAACAACCCTCGTAGATTAAATGGCTCCTGTTTGTTCTCATCCCACGCACGTACACCTGGTTTGCCCCACAACTGTAAGAGTTCTTCAACTAATGGCCTAAGGTACACATCAATGTCGTTGCCCGGTTGCTTCGGGCCTTGGATGAGCACTGGCATCATAATGAACTTACGCTTCATGCACAACCAAGGAGGCAGGTTGTAGATACATAGAGTCACGGGCCAGGTGCTGTGACTGCAGCTCTGCTCCCCAAAAGGATTCATGCCATCCGTACTTAGACCAAACCATAAGTTCCTTGCGTCACCTGCAAAGTCTGGGAAGTCTCTCTCGATTTTTCTCCACTGTGACCCATCAGCAGGGTGTCTCAACTCCCCGTCTTTCTTACAGTCTTCTTTGTGCCATCGCAACAACCTGGCATGCTCTTTGTTTCTGAACATGCGTTTCAACCTTGGTATTATAGGAGCATACCACATAACCTTAGCAGGAACCCTCTTCCGGAGGGGATCTCCCTCAACATCACCAGGGTCATCTCGTCTGATCTTATACCGCAACGCGTTGCATACCGGGCATTTATCTAAATTCTCATACTCCTTACCGCGGTAGAGGATGCAGTCCTTAATGCATGCATGTATCTTTTGCACATCTAATCCCAGAGGACAGAGAGTCTTCTTTGCTTCGTAGGTACTCTCGGGAAGTTCGTTATGTTTTGGAAACTTCGGCTTCATTATTTTCAGCATCTTTTCAAATGAGGAGTCAGTTAGACCACACTCTGCCTTCCATCGCAACAATTCCAGTGTGGTACCGAGCTTTGTGCTGCCATCTTCACAATTTGGGTACAACAATTTCTTGTGATCTTCTAACATGCCCTCTAACTTCAACTTCTCATTTTCTGTTTCACAGTCTCGCTTTGCATCAGAAATGACCCTACCAAGTTCATCAGCCGGCTCATCTGATGCCCGTTCTTCACCTTTTTCCTCTCCATTGTCTTCCATTGCAGTATCACTGTATTCAGGAAACATATGATGATAGTTGTTATCATCATCTTCTTCTTCACCATCTTCCATCATAACCCCTCTTTCCCCGTGCTTGGTCCAGCAATTATAGTTGGGCATGAAACCTTTCATAATCAGGTGGCCGCGAATGATTTTCGAGGAAGAGTACTCCTTGTTGTTCCGACATTGAACACATGGACAACGTATAAATCCATTCTCTTTGTTTGCCGTAGCCACATCGATAAATTTATCCACGCCTTTGATATACCCGGCTACCCGCCGGTCACCGTACATCCATTCCCGACCGTTCATCTGCATCATATAAGTAAGTTTATCAAAAAACAGGACATCATAAATAGTGAAATAACCAATTCACACCGACACATGAATTGTATCAATGACCTAGAAAAGATAAGATTGCTAACCTCGATCGAGGGAAATAAAGAGGAGAAAGCTCAAGTGCGTCTCGGACACCTTCTATATTTTTGTTCTATGAGAAATTCAACGGGATTTTTCACTCAAACATTTCAACAAACACCTTCAATGCATGCATGAGAAAAAACTAGCACACACCCTCACACCTTACACCATTCGAAAAAACAGAGTGGAGGCAGAGGGGGCTGGGGCGTTCCATTTATAGAGGGCAAGGGGTCTTTAGTCCCGGTTGAAGCTAGCAACCGGGACTAAAGGTGCGTGCCACGCCACGTGGCTGTGGCCAAACCTTTAGTCCCGGTTGGTGGCTCCAACCGGGACGCATGCCCCCTTACCAACCGGGACCCATGCCCCTGGCCCCGTGCCCGCTCCAACCGGGACGCGTGCCAGCATTAGTCCCGGTTGGTGGCGCAACCGGGACTAATGCTCCGAGGGGTCGCGAACGGATGGCCCTTTTTCCTCTAGTGCAATTTCGTTCCAATCCATGTTGGTAAACTACCGGAGAAATTATTATACGAAAGATCAAGAAAGATGAGTTTCTTGCAGTTTTGCAGAAACAAAGGAAAATCACCGGAGAGGTTGTTGTTTCTCAAGCTTAGGTTGAGAATACTCAGACTTGTCATGTTTGTTGTGGATTCATTGTCTTTGCAATGTGGAACTGGTCCATCTAGATTGTTTTCTGATATATCTAACAAACGGAGTGATTTCAATTTGCACAAAGAAGATGGAATGGTGCCAGAGATATGGTTGCCAAACAGAACAAGTCTTGCAAGTCCAGGTGCTCCAAAATCTAATGGTAGTGGCCCAACTAAATTGTTCCCACTGAGATCAAGGTTGGTTAGGTTTATGGGTAGCTTAGGTATTGGACCACTGAGTTGGTTAGACCTGAAATCCATTATTTGTCCTCTCATAAATTCCATTGTTGATGGGAGGACTCCTGTGATCTGATTATCTCGAATTTTGAGATAAAGTACTGAGGAGGTTGAAACCCAAAACCAATCCGGCACCATGTCAGATATGCTTGTGTTTGATATATCAAGAATGTACGCATGTGTTTGCCATCTAAGCCATGCTGGAAATTTGGGCCCTAGCTGGCAGTGTTGAAGTCCAATGCTTATAAGACTGAAGGGAGGAACCCAAGCCTGACTGACTGTGATGGCTATGAAGTTATTTGACAATACCAATTTCTTCAACATGTTTAGACATGACAAATGACCTTCATGCATGACCCCATCCAGGTTGTTAAATCTCATATCTAATGTAGTTAGCTTTGTAAGATCTCCTATCCACAAAGGCACGGGACCCGTCAGCTGGTTAAAGCTAAGATCAAGCCATGACAGGTTGCTTAAGGGTGCTAGCATAGCTGGCAGGTGTCCTATCAAATTGCAGTTACATAATTCCAGTATTTGCAATTTATTCCATGAACAACTAGGTAAGTGCTGGAAGAATTCTGCTATGCTCCCACTGATGTTGCTATAGGACAAAGACAGTTCTTCCAAGTTACATAGGTTCTTCATGTTTGATGGTATCATGCCCACCAGGTCAGTAGCCGATAAATCAAGGCTCACCATGGATGTCATATTACCGATCTCGTTAGGGAACGGATGTAACACCCTCAGAATCGGACCTATGCAAGTTATAGCGAAACCCACCAAACCCGCATAGAGGTTCAGACTGAAGATCTCGACAAACGAGGTTCAGAAGCAAAGGAGTGATGCAGACTCTGCATCGGATCTGGCGTAGATGATGTCGTCGTATCGGAAAACACCGGAAAGCACAAACAAGGAACAAAGAATGGTACCACAGTAGACGGATTCCTCAGACAGCATGGACACCGGATGGTAGAACACCGTTATCAAAGGAGGGAGCGAAACCCTGAAGGTACGACGGAACCCAACCGCGAGAAATCCTGGACTCGAAGAGAGGGAAGAGAGCGGATTCAAAACACGCAGAGGTGAGAGGAGAGCAGCAGAGGGGTAAGGAGTAAAATCAGACCTAATCAGAACTATCTAACCGATTTTTCAAAAATAGTTTTGACACTCTACTTCGGTCATTAGCTAGGTTATCCTACAGGCTGGACTTGTAGGGTATCGCAACTGCTGAGCTCTGATACCACTCTGTAACACCCTCAGAATCGGACCTATGCAAGTTAAGGCGAAACCCGCCAAACCCGCATAGAAACGATTCAAAGGTGCCCACCAGGCACTTGCGTGCGGGTGGAAAACGAAGTAATAACATTACACAACAGTCCTCGATGGGACCCACAGAACAGATATATATACAACACGACTCCATGAGTCAAGAATACAGATATACGGTACAAAGATCCAAATCACCTTGAAAACGATGGAGCGTCCGACTACGGACAAGATGCAAATGGGGCTAAGAGCCCTGAAGAATAACCAATGGCGTCCATAACCCTGCCCAGGCCAAGCCGGAAGGGTAACCCTGCTAACGACGTCGATCTCACTACCTGCTTAAACAAAAAGGGGTGCCGACAAAGGGCAAAGGAAAAAGAGGAGCGTCAGTACTGAGGCCAGTACACGGCGAGGCTAGAATTCGGCGGTCCTCGCCTACATAGGTATGGTGGACTGAAGCGGCAGCGCAGCATGCACTAAACAACCTATAGAGACTCGATACAACTGTCGGCTGTCAGAGAGGGATAAGAAAGAGCTATTCGGATCCAACATGAATCTTACACCAAACAATCCCATCCTGGTATTTCCCCCTCGAGACCAAACGAGGAAGTCCACCGAGGAACTCACACAGTTGGCAGTTTTATTTATTCAGTTATCGTTGCAGCAATTACTAGTCAGGTATAGATAGTCATCCTGATAAAAATAAGCAGTGGGCACTTTTATTTAACCATTCCATTGTAGTTGCAACACTTACTAGTCAGATACAATTAGCATGAGATATCCCAAAACCCAGCAGTTGTTGGTACTTTTATTTAGCCATTCCGTTGTAGTTGCAATACTTACTAGTCAGATACAATTATCGCAAGCGACAAACCAACCAAGCAATTGTTGGCAGTTTTATTTAGCCATTCCATTATAGTGGAGCTGATTACTAGTCATTATAAAGTCAAATTTATAGCACTACTTTAGTTATAGTTGTCTATGATAGAGATACTGTGTTCCAAGTCGTCCATAACCGCGGACACGGCTTTCAGAAAGTTTTACCCTGCAGGGGTGCACAAATAGCAACACACACTCGATCAACCTCGGAAAAACCAAATCAAAACCCAACGAGGCCTTCACGACAAAGCAATCACAGGATTCAGAAATATTTCAGGGGGCCACCCCTTGGAGTACACCCGCAACGAAGTTAGCTGACTCCGAGACGGACCCGAGGTTTGTGGGGCCGGCTGTAAACGACTGGGAACCCAAAACTGGGCTTGTCGATACCGCGAAAACGGGTCACAATTCCTAAACAGTACAGTGTGCTCCTCGCACAATCGTAAATAAAGCAGTAGCATGGCATAAGTACAGGATAGTAAATAAAACCTCAAACTAGTTTGTGGCCCCAAGAAATAAGACTGAATCAAGCTCTGGCTCAGGGGGGTCCCATAATCCTCCCGGATGTGGATAGCGCGAAAATTCAAGGAACATGTATCAAGTACTCGGAGTCCTACGGGACACAAGTGGACGGTTAACAACCAAATAACATCTATTGCCCACCTGTGCCTCTGCTTACTTACTTCAATTTTAGTTGTTAAACAGGAATTAAAGTGAACGATAAGTAAAGCCATGATCATCTCCAACATCAAACATGCGGCAATACTCCAACAACTGTGGTTCTGGACGACACGCAACAGCACTTGAGCAAGCGACTACGACGCGCAAGTCCAACTATCTACCAAAACAGCAGGTAATAGGAGGTGTCCACGGCAATATAAGGCTGCAAGGGATATCAAGGGTACGAAACTAGAGCATCGCAACACAGATAGCAATAGATCAACAGGAGGGAATAAATACTATAAAGTAAGATAGGTAGAAAGGGGGAGATGCTCGCCTGAAAACATTGTCGAAGGTTCAACCGAAGATCGGGGCGAAGCTCACATCAACTCAACAGCCTTATCCGCGAAGAAGCAAAACACTAGAATAAACACCGGATGCACTATTTAATACAACGGCAGAAGATCGGGCATGATGCATGTATGATGCATGACATGGCAAAGATGCGATGCGGTTGGACAATATTGAGCGGAACCGGGGGTCCCGACAATTAATTAATAGGTTCAAATTATTTATCTACCCCGCAAATTAAATGTTGTAATAACAGGGCAAGATAAATTACCGGTTCGCTACACAAATTTAAATGAGGCTAATATAAGACTAGATTTGCCCGCATATGGGCCCCATATTTAATTAGAGGTGAATCGGCATAAGGCCCCCAAACCAAACAATATGCATGTGAGATGAACAATTTAGTATGCAACAATTTATAAATATGGCATTTATAAAATAGGGGCTCGGGAAAAGGTTCACACATTAGGGTTCGGCAGATCTTGGGGTTCCGGGGGTTCGGGGTTCGACAGGGTTCGACGGGGTTCGGTCTCGGCGGGTACATTCTCGGACAACGGAGTAGGTCTTGTCGCATCCGGGAAGAAGGACTTGGTTGGTGTCGGGGCACATCGGATTCGTCCTGGTCGGTGTTGATCTTGTCGTTGCGCAGATCTTGTCGGGTCCGCGCCATCGAGTCGGTCTTGGCATTTGGGGCGAAGGACTTGGCGTCCACGAGGAAGTACTTGGCGAATCCGTGTCGACGTCCTTAGCGTCCGGGTTCTCGGGCATCAGATCCGGGAAGAAGTGCTTATCGCACCGGGGTCTCGGTGTCCTCAGATCCGATTGAAGATCTTGGCGTTCCGCGGGTTCGGTCTTCGGATCGGGCTCCGGGATCGTTCTTCGGTCCGCGAAGGATATCTTGTCGCCCTCCATGGCACGACATCGAACTGGTGGAGATCTTGTTGGAGGGGAACTTGGAGACACACGGGTCCTCGGAAGACTTGGAACGGCCTCGTGATGCTAGCACACCGAGACTGGACAACACAGACACGTACACGGGCACATGCACCTTCTTACACACACGCACAGGAGGTTACAGAGAGTAACCGGCGGACGGCTCGCGCGGCGCTGACGCACGGCTCCAGCGGGACGGCGTCGGGCAGAGGGGCGAGGCCGAGGGCGCGGCCGCGGCGGCGGTCGCTGGCGGCGAGCTTGGGCAGAGGGCAACCAGGAGGAGGGCGCGGCACGGCCGGGAGCGGGGACGGCGCGGCGGCGGCGGCGGACGCGGGCCGAAGGCGTCGGACGCGGGCCGGAGGCATCGTCGGGAGGGGACGCCGGCGTGGGGAGGAGGCGGCGAGGCGGCGTGCCGCGGGGTCAGGGAAGGCCGGGCGAGCCAAGCAGAGGCGGCTGCAGGGCGACGGGAGGCGGCCGGGGCGGGTTCGTGGCCAGGAGGAGGGGAGCCGGAGGCGGCGGGGCGACGGGAGGCGGAGAGCAGAGAGCGGGGAGGGGTTGGGGAGGCGCGGCGGCTCCGGCGGGCGACGCGGAGGAGAGGAGGGGCTCGGGCCGGCGAGCCTGGCGGAGGGGAGGAGCGGCCGAGAGGGGGGGTGTGAGGAGGAGGCGACCGGCGGAGGTGGTCGCCGGCGGGCGGCGGTGTCGGAGAGACGGGCCGGCGGGGTGGAGGGGGCCACCGGAGGAGGCTGGCGCGGGCGAGGAGGGACCTGAGGCGGAGAGCAGCGCACGGGGAGCCGGTGGAGGAGGCGGGGGTCGTCGTCGGCCAAGGAGAGAGGAGCGGCCGCGGGCAGCGGTGGAGGAGGTGCGGGCCGGCGGGGTGGAGGGGGCGGCCGGAGGAGGCCGGCGCGGGCGGCGCACGGGAGGAGAAAGGAGGAAAAGAGAGGAGCGAGCGGGGGAGAACGTGGGGGTGGGCCGCGCGGTTGGGGTGTGTGCTGGGGCCAGGCGGGTGTGGGACCTGGGGTGGGTCCCGCGGGTAGGGGCGGTTGACCAGGGGAGAGAGAGGGAGCTGTGGCCAGGGAGTGGGGTCGGGGCCAGGTGGGAGTGGGGCTGACGGGTGGGACCAGGCGGCGGGGCTAGTGGGGATTCGGTGTGGGGAGGTGGCGTGGGTGTGTGGTGTTGTGTGTTTGCTGTGTGTGTGTGTGGCGTGGGGCCAGGGTGTAAGGGAGAGGGGGTAGGAGTGGCTGTGTGAGAGAGGGAGAGAGGGGGAAAAAGTCTGGGATTGATGAGGTGGCAAGGTGGGTGGGGATTGGGTCCAGGGGTGAGGTGGCGAGCTGTGGTTGGTGGGTAGAATAGGATTGGGTGGGAATAGATTTAGGTGGACCGTTTTATTCTGGGGGTGGTCGACTGGGTCGGGTCGGCCCGTTCGACTGCCCCCACTAAAATAATTAAATATTTTATTCAATTAAAACCGGGTTTTTGCAAACCGATAGCAGATAAAACAAAATAATCCGGAGATCCGGGTTTTGTGTTTGAACAAAGACGGGGCGTTTAGAAAACAAGAACAGGTTTTTCCGCAAATAGTTGTATGCAAGCAAATGCAAGATGATGACGATGCTCAAATGCAATATGGCATTATGACATGAGCATGCGGTCATGATGATGCAATGCACTAAAACAATGCGATTTTCTAGTAGTGGTTTTGCGGGATGCCACAACGGACCATAGAAAACATTGAATGAGAGATCAAGAGACTTCAGACTAGTAAGATTCCAAAACCAGTTGGGTGAACCATATTTATTAAAGTAGTTGAACGAAAGGTCAAGTTCTTCAAGAGATGTCAGATTTGAAATCTGGAGAGAATCAGGGCTACTTGTAAGCTGGCAAAAGGAAAGACGAAGAACTTTCAGAGATGGAAGCATGTTCACCACTGGAAGCCAGCTAGTAACTGTACTGAGGTTCACGAATGCCATGTCTAGCTTCTCAAGGGAAGCTAACCGTGACAACCAGGCGAGATCTCTAGAGTATGTGTCACTAAATTGGGAATCAAGACTGAAGTACCGCAGGTTGCAGAGATTTCCAAGCTGTGGCGGAATCCTTCCAACAAAGCTTGACCGGGACAGGTTTATATATCTCAGGTTGTGAAGAGAACCTAAGAACTCTGGTATTTGCAAATTCTCAAACCTGTTGCAGCTGAGGTCGAGGTACCGTAGACGCTGTAAACCAAGCAACGAGGAGCTTATGTTGCCTCCTAGCCCCTGCATACTGATTTCTCTGTAGCTACAATCAGGGCCTTGGAGATCCAGCCTGACAACATGGCCGGTCTTGTTGCTGCACTTGACGCCCTTCCACCGGCAGCAGTCATCGCCCCTCCATGATGAAAGACGATTAGCAGGATCCGAGAGACTTGCCTTGAAGGTGACAAGGGCAGACCTCTCATCGACAATACAGCTCGTGGTCGTAGTGTTCGGATGGACATATATCTCGTTGGTGATGGTGCTCTTGGCTTGAGTAAGCAAGAGCAAGGCTATGGCTATTTGGATGCTGAGCAGCTGAAGCGTGCCCATGGTGCTCTGGGGATGGATGGTGTGTGTTCCTCTTGGCACAGGATACCCAAAGATGTACTAGTACTATCTCGGTATCAAGACTGTTGAATTTTCTACCATGTATAACTGTACTGATGTGAGTAGAGTGAGACTTGACCCTCAAAATAAAAAGTAGAGTGAGACTGAAGGCAAAATTTCTTCTGCTTGCTAGTCTTTTCATGTACATACAGGTGTATTACTTACGTATAAACTTCGTCACCAGGGATTTGCATGGTGAGAGGAAGTTCCCCGGTGAATACTCCCGACCGTATTGCCATGTTGATCAGGTTCCTTGTACTTCTCTTTCGAAGACCAAACAGGGGTCCATGCTAGTTCTTGCATTTTGGATAACCACACAAACGATGATTTTTTCAGGCTTGGAATTCAAAGCGATTGTAACGTACATTCATGTTATGTGATTTGTTGGAGCAGAGTATATGTATGTAGTTGCATATACTAACTGTCAGAAGTAGCACCCACTACAGGAATGGCCAGATGCGCCGACGGCCGTTTGATACGCCGACGGCCAACCGGACCAGGCCAGCCCTCGGCGTAGTATACTCTACGCCGACGGTCATCCTCGGCGTAGTGGCGGCCCTCGGCGTAGCAAGCGGACGCGTGGCACATACCGGCCAGCATGGACGGCGCGCTAACGGTGCCGTCCGTTAGGCTGACGGCGACCCTCGGCATACTATACGCCGACGGCGACCCTCGGCGTACCTGCCACGTACGCCGACGGTCACCCTCGGCGTATCCTTCTGCATTTTTCACTTATTTTATATTTGTATCAATTATTTATGTTTTTTTTATTAATGGATGATTTCGTACCCTCTGAATAGCAGTCTACACGTCCACATGAAATGTCGTTGCGAATCTTCTCACACCCCGAGAAATTTCTATATGTTTGTAAGTGTTATTATCGCATGTGGTTCTGAATAGCACTCACCACGCCCACATGAAGTGTGTGTGAATTTTATGTATCACACATTTTGGAGAAGCTGTTCAAAGATTGAATGCTTTTATCGCAAGTGGTTCTGTCAACCCTAATGAGGAGCGGACGATAGTTTCTCCTGTAGATATAGCATGTTCCGTACCCGTATAAGGGGAAATCTCGCCGTTTAGGTGAAACCGGGTAGGATAGTGCCCCAACTTGTGAACCAACATGGTTTTACATCACCCTATGACCTAAACAAACACAAAACAAGAGAGAGCTACGCCGGGCTACCCCTGTAAGAGGAACGTCTAGGGGGGTAGACGATCCGAGTGTGCATAGAGATCAGGGTTTCACCGGAGAAAGACCACGAGAACAACGGAATCAGATGAAAACTTGCATGTGTCCCTAGCATATGTGTGTGAGTGTGGTGAGAGGTTGGTATAGGTGCTTGCATGTGCCCCCCCTCGCATGCATGCGCTCTAACCTAGAGGCGAAGGTTTCGTACCTGTATAAGGGGGGAATCTCCCCGTTTAGGTGAAACCGGGTAGGATAGTACCCTAACTTGTGAACCAACATGGTTTTACATCACCCTATGACCTAAACAAACACAAAACAAGAGAGAGCTACGCCGGGCTACCCCTGTCAGAGGAACGTCTAGGAGGGTAGACGATCCGAGTGTGCATAGAGATCAGGGTTTCGCCAGAGGAAGACCACGAGTCATATGGTCAGGGCTACGCCGAGGGCATTGCCGTCGGCGTAGCACCTGCGCCTACGCCGAGGGCAGGCCGTCGGCCTCGCGCCAGCCTGGGAAGCCCAGGCGGTGGACACGCGTCCACATACGCCGAGGGCGAGGCCGTCGGCGTAGCCCCCTCCTGGGAGGCCCAGCGGGTGCCACGTGGCGACCGTACGCCGAGGGCAAGGCCGTCGGCGTATCCGGTACGCCGTTAGCGGCCGTGTAACGGCATCGCCGCCGTTCGCCGACGGCCGTTACACCGACGGGCACGCTACGGCCGTCGGCGTAGGCCTACGCCGACGACCAGAACGTACGACGACGGCGTTTTTCGCTCTGCCGAGGAGGCTACGCCGACGGCTGCCCTCAGCGTACCATACGCCGACGGCGAAACTGGCTACGCCGAAGGCTTTTTGCCATCGGCCTAGCCGTCACGTCTTGTAGTGACCCATGGAAATCACCAACGCGTGACAACATCCGCGGTTGTGCTTAAAAATGGTCCGTAGAAACCATCAAAATACTGCATGTGAACATCCGCAGTATAGCTCGTAATTTTTACAGCAAGAAATTTCTCTCTTGTCAGCCCTTTGATATTTTTTTGAATTTTGCTCCTTCCATGCTAAAAAAGATGTCATCAATTTGAATATATCTTACACTATTTGGTGTATAGACAAATCCGTGGCATCTTTTTTTTTTACAAAAGGAGTACTCCCTCCGATCCATATTAATTAGCGATAATTAATATGGATTAGAGGGAGTATTATTTTTTCTGTTGGATAAGCGTCTAGCATTGTGCGGAGCATGAGTTTAATGGTAGGGGTTTACCAGGGTCGGAGTAGGTGTCAGCAGTACCGACGGGTTGCATGTAAAAAAAATGGGAGAGCCAACGTTGATATTTACAAGTTTCTGGTTTGGTTTTTATATCAGTTTAGTTCGGTTGTCTTTAGAAAAGTGCAAGTTTGTGTCATGAAAGAAAAAAGAGTATGAAGACCTCGAAGGTTTGCTAGTTTTTTTAGACTTTATTTTATAAAATCCTTGGAGCCTTGCTAGTTTTGGTTCGTACATTAGTTTTTCGTCTTGAACCCCATTGTTGGCCACATAGGAGCCGTATTGCGGTGAAGGCGTGCTGGCCTCTCGAGTGGTATCGCGGTGGCTTGCGCTACTAGGATCATCCTCGAACGGCGCGAGCAAGCCTCCAGATGAGCGGTGGTGGGCTGGCCTATGTGCTTAATGGTGGGCTGGTGAAGACTTCACACTTGTGCATGTTGAGGTTGCTAGGAGGTAGCCGTCGCGCCGACAGCGTACCCCGAATTTGAGCTGAGGCCGGAGTAGCAATGCTCACAGCTGAGCCTTTGTTGGCTCGCTGGATTCTGGCGGAACGCGTTTTGGCTGTGGCTGGCAGTTTCTTGGTAATTTCAACGCTGCATGACCATTGCGACTTTCATTAGCGAGGGTTCTATTTAGCAGACGAGCTCACTCTATGGCGTCTTGGACAAACACTCAACGGATTTCGGCCGCTTAGTTGTAGTCTTGTTTTGAGTGTTGGGGTGTACGTAAATACAAGTGTTTTGGCTTTTTATTAGATTTGTAGATCAAACCCCTTTCTATCGAAATGAATCAAAACACAAAGTTTTGCGTTTTCGAAAAAAAATATGGAGTCGAAGACCCAGGGTGGACGGGGACAGCAGCGACTAGACGATCAGAGGATAGGGGCACGGAGTGGTCTGCCGCGGGGCGACTGATTCAAGCACGACACCTACGTCGTGCAGTCCGACTTCTCCACCGTTTGGTGTTATATGTTGATCCAAATTCTACAAAGTATAGGCAAACTTCTAACGAGTGGAGCAAGGCCCGTCGCCGGAGGCTTGGGCTGAGTGTCCAACGGGGACACCTGTGGGGGGTGCGGGAGGCGACAGCCCCCCGCGGTACGGTACGAATCGTCGAAGACCTAGGTTTCCACCGATATATAAACCCCTTGTAAGCCGCCAGTTGGGATGAGTTGCATCTGTGAAATCCCCAGCGTTTGTAAACACTCCTTGATATAGTGAAGTTTCGCTGGCTGACGCCCGTGGTTTTTTCCTCTCTTTGTTGGAGAGGTTTTTCCACGTTAAATATGTGTCCCCTTGCTGTGTTTTTCGTTTTCGTTCTTTGTTATCTTCTTGTCGCAACTAAAACATCTGGCTCGCCTGCCTGGGACACCGCCCACTCCGTAAGTGCTCTGTCTCACTTTACTTGTAGGATCCGCGTGTACACATGGATCTGGATGGTTCAGTTTTGCATAAGAGCAACAGTATGCACGTCGATAATAGCGGACCGGGGGGAACCCATCAGAAGGTGAGTTAATTGAAAACAACTCCAGAGAAAATGAGCAACACTGCTGATGTTAATTGAAACAGGTTCTTGCGATTAGACCGTGATGCTATGCATCAGAAACTACGATAGATTAGCAAGTGTGGATTGTCAATTGAAAATTTTCACTAAATAAAATTGCGAGGAAAAAATTGTGATGCTCTGGCGTGAGTTACACTTGCAATATCTAGGGCTAATGGTGGATTCTGTCTCAGGTGTTTTTGGCGTTGGGGAATGGGGGCTACGAGAAATTTTCTTTGAAATATTAAATATGGTGCTATAACTCGTATGAAGGACGAAGCACTAAACTAACGTATAATAAATTTACGCTTTGTCATCATGCTCAGCGCCCTCATCATGCCAACGAGAACTTTTTTTTTTCCTGTTGCAACACATGCATTTTTTGCAGTCTTCCCTAAAGCCTTGATAGCCCAAAGTCTCTTCCGAAGCTGCCCCTTTTTGCTTCGGTCAACAGAAAAATTCTCAGATATTGCCAGGTTGTATGTAGACCGAACGCTGTAGACCGCAAACTTTGTGGAAGTCCAGGACATGAAATAGTCCCCGCCTCATAGATTGATAGGAACTTGCAAAACTTAATTCGCCAGCTCCTCCTAAAGGAGAGTGTACAACATGGCAATCCATGAACCGCGGTTTTCATTCATCATAAAATCCACGGTTGGGCCTTGCGGGACTGGCTTCAGAGTCGGAAACGGACGAGGTGCCACATTGTGATCCAGTTATCAGTCTATAAATTGATTTAATTTTGATCACCAACGCTCCATCTAATCCCTTCATTACAAGTTGCATTGTGGAATATACTGCGCCAAGTAAAATATGCAGGCTGAGGTTAAAGGGTATTTCAAACATCACAATGCGAGAAACACCGCTCCTTCAGCACATGAGCGTACATAGGAGGAATTAGTAAGTAATCTCTAGCAAGTGTATGAATTGTGTTCTCTTGACTATAGCAAGGAATCCCTAAGGCTCTAAGCTCCCTGGAATTGAAGATGGTCACTCCACCCTGTCCAATTGCTTTTTTTCCCCACCACCTGAGTCAACGTGGTGCAGAATAAACTGAAAATGTAAACATAGTCGGTTACTCGGTTCGTTCGTCGGTGGATCCATCGTGTCGCTTCAAAGGACCGTTCCTCTCTCCCGTCTCCCTCTTCCACTCCCCCTGACCCTTCCCCCTCCCCCAGAAAGCCCATCCGCGGTCGCGGCGTTTAGCCCACCGCGGGCCTCTCCTCCCCTCCACCTTCTTCTGCCTCTAATCCCCCGTACGTGCTACAGGACCCCCCCAGTTCTAGGCGAGTTCGGTTGCGCCACCATGGAGCTCGTGGGCACCATGTCCCATCCCTGTCTCCCGTTGAAGCTTCGATTGCCCGCCCTCAACCCGATCTTCTGGAGGACTGCCGGCTCTGCAGGCCTGGTTCCTCCCCCGAGCCCTACTGGTTGCCTTCTCCCCGATCTGTTTTTGCGCGTCTCCTCGACTCCTAATCACACCGGATAGAGGTATGGTCTTCTCTACCACCCTACTAATGATAAGACCAGCAGTTTCTTTTTGGATCACTTAAGGAGCTCAGTTTATTCTGTTGATTAAGTACCACTGTTCGATTTTTAGAAGTAGTTGAAGCATGCTCTCTTATTCCTTATTTCTTGAGGTCCTAGCACTCTTCATGTTGTGGGCTGGAGGGTCATAATATGATCTAACAACAACAGTTGATGTGTCCATGGAAGCCTCTTTTTTAACACCTTAAGACCTAAATTGCTTGGATCAATCTTTTCTTTGTAGCCAGCATTGTTCCCGGCTATGAATTTCTGTGTATATTTACATGAACTAATAACAGTAATAATATTTTCAGTAAAGTATAGGGATTTCAGATGAACTAAGTACACTGCAATTACGTCTACTCTAGGACTACACGATTGGACATTTGAATGCGCCTGTTTCATACTTTTAGAAAATTTAGATGGTAGGCTACAGTGCTAGGCTTCTATCTGTCTTGGACATGTGCAGAACATGGAAGACGAGTTTGGCACCATGCTTTCAGGCTTCATGACTACTTTGATCCATGCAGGGTTACTCTCCTCTTTTAGATTCAGATGAGAACCTTGTTTTTCCTATGAATTTGTGGTAGAACCTGATCAAATACCTATTCATATTGTAACTTGCAAATTAAACCGTGTAGTACACATTATTGAGGACTAGCCCAGAATAGGTTCAGATGAGAAAATTTTGGGTGCAATCGTGTACTCTCATCAGCTATTATGTCTTTTCCTTTGAGACACTTTTACTTAGATCTTCAATTGTATTAGGCTAAATCAAGTTTATGTCAGTACCCAGTACCCATGTTCAGTTTACTCTAGCTAACCATGGTTACAAGTAGTAACATTACCGGTACAAGTAGTTACATGGATAAATTCATTGCCTCATGTGCATGATACTTCAAGTAGTCTTGCTTTTTATTTTGAAATGTGGTTCATTTTTTTTACAGGAAACAATTTGAGTTTAGATAAGGATTGACGTGATGTCTTTCTTGAGGTTGTTACCTTAGAAAATGGAGGTGGCATGTGTGTCTTCATGGCAACTGCAAGTCTCCCTGGAAAGTCATGTGCGTGAGTATGCGACCTTACTCTTTCAGCATACAATTCATTCATCTAGCCAATATGAACTGGTTGCTTTGATGCACGTTTTCTTATGAAAAAGTGGTTGTTCTAATGCCCTTGTGTGTGTACCAGTCTAGGAATACAACTTCTTTTTGGTGATGTTCCCTGTGGTAACTATCGATCTCTAGCTATTGCGTTAGATGAATACCTGCCATTAATTTGACAATGCATGTCCTGGAGCATCACTCATCTTGGTCGTCACAGCTGTTATATATATGCAATCATAGGGCCCATAACAATTGGTTACATTGGTTGCCGATTTTGGATTCGTTGTGTGCCAGGACAGGTAAAAGTGAGGAACATGCAGTACGCCGTGTTAGACATTGGAATATGCTACAAAATGGACAAAGCAATGTTTGTCCGGTAATTATAGCGATGTAGCAATTTTGGTTAAACTCATCTAGATCCGTATTTTTTCGGTAGACAGCAGCACTACTTGATTGCTTCATGGCTTTCCATTAGAACATTGGCAGGGAGTCCAAATTGAATGAACCGTAAAACCTATTGTTGAGCTACGGAAGTCGAAATTTACTGCATTTCTCCCTTAAATTTTAGATACAGGTGAGCCATATATGCCTCCTACTTTCTGTTTTGTCGTGCCTACCACTTTTTTGCTCACGGTGATGGGTGGTTCTTGGTGTGGTCGATAGCTTAGTGAGATTGAGTTCACTGTGTAGTTTTAAATTATTCCTGTAGATGTATGTCAGGTTGTTTGAATTGCAATGTTTCTGCTTCTAGAAAACATGTCTTTCTATTCTATAAATAGTTTCCACGTTTGACTCAGCTATGATGTGATAATACTTTAAGATCAAATAAATTAGCTAAACTGAAGCATGCAGATTTAATTGATTGAGTACCGAAGTTCACTTTCATGAAGAAAAAATGGGCTTTAATAAATACCAGTGGATATCTGAGTGCCCCATATTTATTATTCGTTATTTTTCATTGCTATTGTTAGTCTGCCTTCACATATAAGTTGAATCTACATAGGACCTAATAGCTAACACAAATGTTTCTATTATTTGCTGAAAGTGGTATGAATTTTTGGTCGGACAAATGGTGCATGTGTTCACTCTCTAATTTTCAATCTTAATGATAACAGACCAAGGTTTGTGCCATGCAGAGTAGTGGTATTGTGGAAGTTTGCATGGTTGGAAGAAAAGTATGTCATGATGCTCCGTTTCTGTTAAGTCTATCGCAGTATGTTTATCCTTTCAATCAGAACTAGGTTTTTCTTTGACCCACTAATTTAGATATTGTAAATTGTCCATTACAATTTCTTGGTGTTTAGTTCATTTCCTTCTGATCTGAACTGGGTTTTTCTTTGACCCATTAATTTAGGTATTGTAAAATGTCTACTATGTTTTTTTGGTGTTCAGTTCATTCAGCCTCATATATGAGAACCTTCAAGTAAGGTTAATAGTTAAAGTGTTTTTTCCCAGTTGTTCTAGATATAGTATATAAAGGAACGATAGAGGGAGTTTGGCTGTTCAATTGAGTTCTCCCTGAGATTCTGATAGTTACAGTCAATTCTGTCTCTGAAATATTTTACCCTGAAATAAGTGGTACTCCCTCCGTCTCGGATTAGATGTCGGACATTTTTCTAGATTTGTATGCATCTATATACTAAAACGTGTCTAGATGTATACGAATCTATACAAATCTGCGACGTCTAATTCGAGATGGAGGGAGTATATCATTGATGTACTATGCTTCTTTTCAAGCTTGAAAATCTTATAAGAAATTTTACTCAGCTTCTTCGCTTTATATAAATTAGAAAATCTAGAACCTGTGGCAGCAAAAAAAAGAGGTTAATTTATTCTTCTTAATCGTGTTTGCATCAGCTTGGTAGTCCAAGTTACACGACTTTTTGGGGCTAAACATGTGCAGATGATGTCAATTGTCAATTCAGTGTTGAGTTGAATCTCTCTGGGATAGTTGATCATTAGCAGGGCTTTGCCTCTTCCTACTGATCAACATGCCTCCATATGAAATAGCGTGCATAATACTCCACCATGTATGTAATCTATAGCCTCAACAATGTCTTACTTTCTGTAGAATAAATAGCGAGCGGATGAAAATATAAGGGTTTCTTGTTCGACCTTACATTTTGGTGCCATCAGTTTGGATAGGCATTTATTTATACTTCTGTTCAACCATAAAAAAAAACGAAATGGTCATGCAAGAGTGTCATGTGCAATGCCAGCAGTCAGTTGGGCTTATGTTATGTTTTTTATACATAAAGATGCGATTTTCCTCTTTTCCTTTGCATTAATATGCTGTGCCTTTAATAACCCTTGTTTTCGTATGAACTTGTGCATTTTTTTATTGCGGTTCTTCATATGAAATAATTACATATTTGTCACCTAAATTCTTCCCGGCTTCTCAATTTATGGTTTGTACCCATCATGGACTGAATTTATTAAACGACACAGACAAAGGATGGCGCGGCAACGCGCCCTAGGTCCTTCTAATTCTTTCTGAGCTTGACCCATTTGGGTTTCAGTTGCAGATAACTAGTGTGATTCACAGTGGAGTACAGTTTTTGGCAGCAACAGATTGCATGGAGCGTTTGTGGTCATCAGGTGCAACGGCGAGCAAACTCAGCATATCCTGCAGGCTCATTCTTTCAAACAATTCCATCATACCCATCATATCATAATTGGATAATACTGGGAGGCCACCCTACTTCTACTCCATCAACAACTAAATTAGCTTTGATATATAACATTCAACACATTTATCAAGAAAAGAAAAATGATAATCAGCAGCATATGATTCAGGCATTGGTACAATAGGAACATGGTGCTCATTCCAGTCCCTGGAATTATTCATTACACATAAAACTTATAGTACATACTTTATGCCAACCTCAGTAGACAGTATACTTATCAAATACATACACGTGAGTACTAACATAATACTTGGACAGAACCCATGCATGGAAAAATCCCCACAGTATGCATAGTACGTAGCAAGCAAAGAATCAGCTGCAGGGATGATGATCTCAGCTTCTACGCATTTCTTCTTGTCAAAGAAGCCCAGGTCACAGCCACTAGCACATAAACCTGGTCATACAAGCTGTCACAGTGGGAGAACCAAGAGACTCTCCATTTCCTCTTGAACAGGAAGGTGCAGAAGACTACCCAGAGAGCGATTACATAACCAGAACCCACGGCGATGAAAAAAGAAGCCACATCTTCATGGAGTTCTTGATTGGCTGGAATTGGCTCCAGGTGTGAGCAGTTCCGCGGCAGAGGAGGACCACAGAGGCCCGGGTTTCCAATATAAATATATAATGGATCCTCGAGTGATTGCAATTGATTTCCAGAGGGTACCATACCTGACAGATTGTTGTATGACATGTTCAAGCGACTCAATGATGTGAGAGCCGATAAGCTTGTAGGGATTTCACCGGACAACTCATTGTGTGATAGATCGAGGGACTCCACTTGCACCAAGGCGCCAATCTTCTCCGGAATTTTTCCACTGAACATATTCCAGGATAAATTCAGGCTCTTTAACGCGATAAGAGTAGCGATTTCTTCAGGAATGTGTCCTACAAGATTGTTAGAGGATAAATCGAGATTCACCATATATACGATTTCTCCTGTATATAATCTCTCTTGACCCTTTGTGAGAATTGTGAAATTCTCACTATAGTCAGCCAGTAAACCGTAACTTTCCCCACCATAGCTTAATGAACCTTCAAAGTCATCATCATCCCTTGTTAGTATCATCCCTTTCCAGTTACCAATGGATCTCGGTATGCTCCCAGTTATATTGTTGTAGGCAAGGTCCAAATACTGAAGATTATCTATCTTCATAAGTTCCTCTGGAATATAGCCATAAAACAAATTCGACCGCAATCGCATGAATGCCAAAGATGACAATTTCTGACCAATCCATGTTGGTAAACTACCGGAGAAATTATTATACGAAAGATCAAGAAAGATGAGTTTCTTGCAGTTTTGCAGAAACAAAGGAAAATCACCGGAGAGGTTGTTGTTTCTCAAGCTTAGGTTGAGAATACTCAGACTTGTCATGTTTGTTGTGGATTCATTGTCTTTGCAATGTGGAACTGGTCCAGCTAGATTGTTTTCTGATATATCTAACAAACGGAGTGATTTCAATTTGCACAAAGAAGATGGAATGGTGCCAGAGATATGGTTGCCAAACAGAACAAGTGTTGCAAGTCCAGGCGCTCCAAAATCTAATGGTAGTGGCCCAACTAAATTGTTCCCACTGAGATCAAGGTTGGTTAGGTTTATGGGTAGCTTAGGTATTGGACCACTGAGTTGGTTAGACCTGAAATCCATTATTTGTCCTCTCATAAATTCCATTGTTGATGGGAGGACTCCTGTGATCTGATTATCTCGAATTTTGAGATAAAGTACTGAGGAGGTTGAAACCCAAAACCAATCCGGCACCATGTCAGATATGCTTGTGTTTGATATATCAAGAATGTACGCATGTGTTTGCCATCTAAGCCATGCTGGAAAATTGGGCCCTAGCTGGCAGTGTCGAAGTCCAATTATTCTTAGACTGAAGGGAGGAACCCAAGACGGACTGACTGTGATGGCTATGGAGTTGGCAGACAATGTCAATTCCTCCAACATGTTTAGACGTGATAAATGACCTTCATGTATGACCCCATCCAAGTTGTTGGATTCCATAAAGAGTCTAGTTAGCTTTGTGAGCTCTCCTATCCACAAAGGCATGGGACCTGTCAGCTGGTTAGAGCTAAGATCAAGCCACAACAGGTTGGTTATGGGTGATAGCATAGCTGGCAGGTGTCCTGTCAAATTGCAATTATATAAATCCAGTGTTTGCAATTTATTCCATGAACAGCTAGGTAAGCGCTGGAAGAATTCTTCTATGCTCCCATTGATGTTGCTCTCATAGAAAAATAGTCCTTCCAAGTTACATAGGTTCTTCATGTTTGATGGTATCATGCCCACCAGATCGGTACTTGATAAATCAAGGTTCACCATGGATGTCAAATTACCGATCTCGTGAGGGAACGGACCATAGAAAGCATTGGATGAGATATCAAGAGACTTTAGACTAGTAAGATCCCAAAACCAGTTGGGTGAGCCACGTTTATGGAAGTGGTTGCCCGAAAGGTCAAGTTCTTCAAGAGATGTCAGATTTAAAACCTGAAGAGAATCGGGGCTATTTCTAAGCTGGCAACACGGAAGACGAAGAACTTTCAGAGATGGAAGCATGTTTACCACTGAAACCCACCTAGTAAGTGTACTCAGGTCCACGTATGCCATGTCTAGGTGCTCAAGGGAAGCTAATCGTGACAACCAGGCGAGATCTCTAGAGTATGTGTAACCAAAATTGGTATGAAGACTGACGTACCGCAGGTTGGAGAGATTACCAAGCTGTGGTGGTATCCTTCCAACAAAGCTTGATCGGGATAAGTCTATATGTCTCAAATCTTGGAGAGAACCTAAAATCTCTGGTATCTGTAAATTCTCAAACCTGTTGCAGCTGAGGTCGAGATACCGTAGATGCTGTAAACCAAGCAACGAGGAGTTTATGTTGCCTCCTAGCACCTGTATACTGAATTCGCTGTTGTCGCAATCAGGGCCTTGGAGATCCAGCCTGATAACATGGCCAGTCTTGTTGCTGCACTTGACGCCCTTCCACCGGCAGCAGTCATCACCCTTCCATGATGAAAGGAGGTTAGCAGGGTCTGAGAGACCTTCCCTGAAGGTGACAAGGGCATACCTCTCATCGGCAATACAGCTCGTGCTGGTATTGTTCGGATGGACAGGCATATCCTTGGTGGTGGTGCTCTTGGCTTGAGTAAGCAAGAGCAAGGCTATGGCTATTTGGACGCTGAACAGCCGAAGCGTGCCCATGGTGCTCTGGGGATGGATGGTGTGTGTTCCTCTTGGCACAGGATACCCAAAGATGTACTAGTACTATCTCGGTATCAAGACTGTTGAATTTTCTACCATGTATAATAACTCTTCTGATGTGAGTAGAGTGAGACTTGATCCTCAAAATAAAAAGTAGAGTGAGACTGAAGGCAAAATTTCTTCTGCTTGCTTGTCTTTTCATGTACATACAGGTGTATTACTTACGTATAAACTTCGTCACCAGGGATTTGCATGGTGAGAGGAAGTTCCCCGGTGAATACTCCCGACCGTATTGCCATGTTGATCAGGTTCCTTGTACGTACTTCTCTTTCGAAGACCAAACAGGGGTCCATGCTAGTGCTTGCATTTTGGATAACCACACAAACGATGATTTTTCCAGGCTTGGAATTCAAAGCGATTGTAACGTACATTCATGTTATCTGAATTGTTGGAGCAGGGTATATGTATGTATTTGCATATAACTGTCAGTGGTCAGCAACATATAAATTTCCAATTTTCGCAGTGGTGCTAAAAAAAATGGTTCGTAGAAACCGTCAAAACACTAGCTGTGAACATCCGCAGTAGTATACTCTAAGCTCATAATTTTTATACTAGTATGAAGTTTCTCTCTTGTCAGCGCTTGGATATTCTTTTCTGCTTGGATAAGCGTCTAGCATTGTGCGGAGCATGAGTTTAATGGTAGGGGTCGGGGGCGCTGTCAGCTGTACTGACGCTTTTTTTCTTTTTGAAAGAGTACTGACGGCTTGGGTGTAAAGAAAAACAGTACTAATGGGTAACAGCTCGCTATATGGACTGAAGATGGGCCAAGACGCCAAGTGGATAGTAAGCATGGCCCAAGAGAAGCCGTCGGCTTCCAGCTCGTTATGTGCTGATTAAAATTAGGACACCCTATTCTTCGCTCACGCCCGGAGTGACGAAAATCCTAGAAAAAAGACCAATCTTCCCAAAGATCCACGATGCATTATCGTCGCGTCAAGTAATGTTTTCTTCTTCGCACGGTCCTTGGCTCTGCATGCTGGTTAAGTGTTGCAACCAGAAATACTTGAAGGACCGAATTTGGAAGTGGATCCAGGGGTGGATTGAGCAATGTTTGTCAGCAGGAGGCAAGGATGTTCTTATAAAATCTGTGCTCCACGCAATACTGATTTTTTCCATGTCTTGCTTTAAGTTACCACGGGGACTATGTCAACACATCAACTCATTAATCCGGAAGTTCCGGTGGGGCTGCAAGGATGGGAAGAGGAAAGCATGTTGGGTTTCTTGGGAAGAGATGACTAAGCCTAAGTATTTGGGTGGTCTTGGCTTCCGCGATATCGAGCTTTTTAATCTAGCACTGTTGGCACAACAGGGGTGGAGAATTTTGAAGAACCCAGATACGTAAAGTGCGCGGATTTTGAAGGCTGTGTACTTCCCAAACAGTGATTTCATGAATGCCGAACTGGGGTCACACCCTTCAAAGGTTTGGCGTGCTATTGTTGAGAGGAAGGGAGTCCTGCCGCAGGGTCTGATTCGCCGTATCGGTACTGGTGCGGATACAGACGCGTGGGACGATAATTGGATACCCAGAGACGGGGCATTGAGGCCGTTTCACTGCAGAATTGATGATCCAACAAGAAGGGTTTCCGATTTTATTGATCAAAGTACTCGGCAGTGGGATATGACAAAGTTGAATACATGTTTTCTCCCAATGGACGTACATGAGATCAAAGCCATACCGATTAGTACTCGAGTGGAACTAGATTTTTGGGCATGGCATTATGAGAAGAAAGGGATGTTCAGTGTTAGATCAGCTTATGCAATGCTAGCTGGTTAACACACGTGAGAGAAGGGAAGCTTGGTAGCACGGAACAAAGAGTCCGGGGTGATTGCAGCGGTGGCAAGGTCGACCACAGGCGAATACCTGGGTGCATCGCTGTACTTCTAGAAGGTATCTCTGATCCCAAGGTTCTGGAAGCAATGGCAGTCCGGGAGGGACTGAATTTGGCGCATGATCTTCTCCTTCCAAAGATAAGGCTAGCCAGCGACTGCCTATATGTTATCAAGGCAATAAAGGAGGAGAATTTGGGACGTTATAGCCACATACTGTAAGAGATCAAAGCTTCATCTTTATTGTTTGCTGAATCTTCTTTCGTTCATGAGAATAGACAGTCCAACAAGGAGCCCCATGACTTGGCTCGTTTTGTGATGGGTTCTTGTGTTGGACGTTACGTGTGGTTCGTTAATCCGCCAGAAGGCGTTTGTATTCCCTGACTTTTAATTAATTAATATAGAGGCCGGATGACTCTCAAAAAAAAGTGGGATTAAAACGAGAGAAGGGAATATACATGGGAGCAAGCATACATATTTTTCCTTTTATTTTTTAAAATTCGATGATTTAAAATGAAATATTTTAAAAACCGTTTGTCTAAATTATGAACTGTTTTTACTTTTGAGCTTCTCGTGTCGAGAGTTTTAAAACTAGATCCTATGTTGATAGGTTTTGAACAACTTTTTTTTATTTTGAAAACCGTTGCGTTCGTACTTTAGATTACTTTAGTTCTATACTTTTGCATTTCGGGTTTTTAGCGTACTTTGAACTTGGGTTGCTACACACTTATACACAGCGAGTACACTTGTACTTTGACTTTTAGTACAATTGTACTTTCGTATTTTGGATATGAGTAAACTTGTACTTTTTATGTACTTTCGCTATGAGTAAACTTGTACTTTTCTGTTGTGAGTAAATTTTGTATTTTTTTATACTTTGGCTTTCAGTATAGTTATACTTACATACTTCGGCTATGAGTAACTTATACGTGTATTCCGTTGTCAGTAGATTATACATTTTTGTACTTTGGCTCTTAATACAATTGTACTTTCATACTTTGATGACGAGTAAACTTATACTTTCGTGTACTTTGGTTGCGTAAGCATGTACTTGTATTCGGGTGTTTCTGTACTTCGATCCAAATACGAAAACAAACTTCCTCCTACGCACGACACTTGGCGTTCTCTGAGAGCATGCGCGCTCCTCAACATACCTTTATGAAGGTCTCTCTTTTTCTAGGGATGTCCTTGGAGTAAAGTGGGGCACGGCCGTTAATCGTGTTTTTCTTTCGATGTTTTCTGTTTTTTTGGGAATTTTTCTAGTTTTCAGGGGTTTTACTTCCTTCAATCCAAATTAATTGACTTAGATTTGTGTAGATTCAATTGTATCTAGATATGATTTATATTAGATTTATCCGTATCTTGACAAATTTGAGTCAACTAATTTGGGTCGGAAGTAGTACTTTGGTTCTTCCGACTGTTTTTCTGATTTTGGATTCTCTTGTTTTTATGTTTTCTCAAATTCAAACATTTTTTAAAATTTAAACTATATATTAAAATCTGAAAGTTTTTCAAATCCAAACAATTTTTAAATCTAAACATTTTAAATGTGAATATTTTCAAATTTGAAAACTTTTAATTTTAAAACATTTTCCAATGATCATTTTCTACATTTGGACATTCTTTCCAATTTTGGACTTTTATTATCCAAAAAAGGAAAACAAAAATATAAATAAAAAAAGAAAAAGGCAGTAGCTTTTTTTGAGCCATATTGAAGCGGCCCATGACGACAAACCCCTCAGGGCATGTATAATGCTAGGGAAGACATGCCTTCTCTTAGCTCTCCACATCATTTAGAGAAGACACAATACATAAATTGTATAATGCATTATCTCTTATTGTTATCTCTAGCAATTAATGATAATTAACTTTTTTTAGTAAAAAATTGGTTGGCTAAGAGAAGACATATGCTACAATGGAAAAAATAGTCTTCTCTTATTTTCTAAGAGATCATCCCTTAGCTAAGAGAAGACAATCTTCTCTTTCTTATTTCTCTCTCCTCCAACTAAGCAAAAATCCAATGTGACAAGGATAAGGAAAGGCTGATGTCACCGCATTGTACGTACCCTCAGGCAAGGAGCTAATTGCTCCCGCTTAGAGCGGAGCATAGGGTCTCCCAAAGTTAGTTTGTGATGATCTGGCTATAAAACAAAGGTTGGAGGAATTTGTACATAATAAGTGTGTACGCTAACACTGACTTGTTTGGTGGTTAAGAGCATCTCTAACATGTGATGTATAACACGGTAGGTGGTCTAAAAACTAACTTTTACACCACACCCGATCATAAAAATGTCTCTCCAACAAGTGATGTTGATGCATCCTCTAATGTATATTTTGGCCCGAGGTGAGCCCTCCTTGTGATGTATATCCAAAATGATAATGTGTGAGAGCTCAACCACCAATGCTGAAGCTATCCTTGCGTCTTCCCCCACGCTCCCCACGCAGGCGCCCCGCTGCGCCACCACCTGTCACGTGGCGGTGGAGGAACCCTGGCGGCTCTGTTCTGGAGAGAGGAGACATGACGGGGTGTGGCTTGGGTGGGATGGAACGAGGAGAAAACGTTTCGTTCTCTAGGCTACGCGGTGGAATTTGATCATAAATATGGTAAGCAATAGGGGCATTAACATATATCGTTTCATGTCGCTCAATAAATCGCTAAAAATGGTTGTCCGGATAAAGGTTTAGATCGAGTGAATTCCTCAAACTTTGTACTTCTATATAAGCTGCTAAAAAATTCCAAAAGAACTAGGTCTTAGAAAAGGGGAGACTAAATATTCCAGTAGAAATATGACCACCTTGGCTTGACTTCTTGGTGCATCTCTAGCAATCCCTTAAAGTTTAACTCTTTATCCGGCATCTTATACTTAACTCCTTATAATTTGGGAGGTTATAGTAGCCACTTATAGCCACACACCTATATTTAACTTCTTATAACTTATTTTCCCCAAACTTTTGAGTCTTTCTCACATACATTTCAAACTATTGCACGATATTTCATCAACAATACTAATGATTCAAACTGAACATACTCAACAAATTAACAATATAAATACATATAGTTCATCCACTCAAACAATTCAAACTAAAACATGCATAGAGTCCATCCACTCAAAAAATTGAAATCGGAACATCCAAAAACCACCACACCGATTAAGTTTGATCCAAAAAATACCAAGCCTTACCAAATGCATACTACCAGAACTCGAAATCTTCTGTGCTCATCATCACATACATCAGCACCAAGGAAATCATCATCATCCCCATGTCCACCAGCATCATCATCACCATCACCACCCCCACAACCACCACCATCACCTCGCCCACACCCAACACCATGACCTCCCCACAGCCACCACCAATTCGTCTAAGTCCATCTCAGCCACACTAATCAACAAGAAAAACATGGTCATCAACCTATGGCAGCAAGCCATCACCAGTGTCTCGGCCGAAAAGAAAAAGGAAAACTAATTTACATCTCTCGTGTTTCATCGAGGACTTGGCAGCCGTGGTTCTCCATGGCAGCAATGACGACCGTTGGTTCCAGATGATGAGACATAGGGGATGACAAGAGACGCGGTACGAGCCACTGGAAGAGGATGGTCCATCGACGTCGACGTCGTGGCCTTCATCTTCTTCTTTGTCTCCTCCTTAGCGAGCGCCTTCTTGGACTCCGTTGGCTTCCTCGCCTATGTGCTGCTGATTACCAGAGCAAGGGGAGGGCAAGCTCCCATTACCAATAAGGACATTGTAGCCTTGCCAACGCCCTTTGCCGAAGATCTTGGTTGACGTTGTGGTGGTGGATACCATGTTTTTGGGTCCCAACTTCTTCCTTGGTGCGGGCGATGATGTGTGCGTCGATTCCTACGGCGTTGATCCAACAGCGGTGTTCGGCGGGGTTGCATAAGAGTCTACATGTTCTATTCTAGTCGATGCCTACAACGGAGAGGTTAGTGGTAAGGTTTGGTGGCTCAGGAAGGAGAGACATTCGACTAAAATTTATTCTCTGAAAATGCTGTAGAGTATTTTTTTAGAGAGTTGGTCTTTCTTTTACAGAAAACTCTTAAATTTACTAGAAAGCCTAAGTATATCAGACTCTATATTGTCTCAATAATGTTCCTCCACAACTCCATTCCCATACAGTAGTACCATATTCCTCCACCCCAATACATGAAGTTCTCTGCATTACAGTCTCCAAATTAAACGTCTAGCATCGCGAGAACCTATTGATAAGAAAGATTGAGGGAATTATATGCCCCGGGACACATCTACACACCTACTCCCTCTGTTTCAAAATATAAGATGTTTCAGGTTTGTGAAGAAAATGTATCTAGATTTGTTTTAGTATGTAGATTTATTCCAGACATGAGTGAACTTACATACTAAAAATAGTCTAGATACATTTGCTTCACAAAGCTAAAATATCTTATATTTCGAAACGGAGGGAGTAGATTTCATGGCTTCATTTCGTGACGTGTCACGAGGATTGTTCACTAGTTCTCCAAGCTTTCAAACGTAACGATGTTTTACTTACATTTCAGCAGCATCTTTGCAATATATTACAGCAAAGAAAGGATAGATGTAAGTAAGATAGCAGTTGTAGGGGACTTCTGGCTGTGGGATCTATGGATCACCAAGGAGCTTCCTCGGCAGTTATTTCTAAACCCATTCGACGACTTCCTGTTCGCAACCACAATACCATGCCAAGTCAGGGAGGAGCGGGACACAATCTAGAGGTTGAAGACGAAGGGCATTTTGAGGATTTCGTTGTAATTTTCATTTTTCTTGTGATGTCTTGTACTGTCATATGTTTCTTTTAATGTTAGTTTCCTTTCCACAAAAAAAGATAGCAGTAAGAAACATGACAGGTAGAAGAAAATCTATAAAAGTTCAAATACCAACGCCCCATGCATAACTACGCTTAAACTTTGTCTATTGGACAATGGAAAGAGCAGACTTTCCGATAATCTTTTTAGTATTTAGGCATCTCCTTTGCTATCGAGTATATCTGGGCATGGGCAGCCCGGCCCGAAAATGCCCAACGGGCCGATCTTTTCAGGCTCGTGGGCTAGGCTGGGCTTCAAATCTGAGGCCCGACAGATGCACGGACCAGGCTCGGGCCAATGAAAATGTGGAATCAAGGAAGGCCCGGCCCGATAGCCTAGTGAAAAACATCAACGATGGGCCAAGCTTGGGTCTAGGATTTCGGCCCGATGGTCGGGCTGGGCTGGGCTTGGGCCTGGGTTTTTACCCGTGGGCTTTTTTCTGGCCCGGCCAAGAAATGCACAGGTATACTACTGAGTAATGAAAACAGAACAAAGATTTATGCAGGGAAATACATTTTTATAATCATTTCTTTAACATTCTATGCATCATCTTCACTATCATATATGATTCAGAATATAAATAGATCTCTTAAAAAACATTTATGATAAATTTCCTGTAGCCACGAAATAAATCACAAATCCCTTGATCCATTTTGTATTTACTTACGATTTTTTTTAAAGAATGAACAGAAATTGTGACAAAGGAAACAAGCAAACAATCAGTCTGGAGAAATGGAGGCCTTACCTTATGTAGGAACCAGCTGGAGGTGGTCTTGGATGACGTCGGCGAACAACACCTGGTGGAGGAGCACGGGAAGTCATTCCACAATCAGCAAAAGAGGGCCACACTTTGAGAGAGAGAGAGAGAGAGTAGGGAGTAGCGGAGCCACCCTCTCCGATGATCGGTGGATCTGGAAAGGCAGGCCGAGTTCGCCGACATCGGCTGATGTGCACGATGAAGAGGCATGGTTGTAGGAGGAAGGGGACAAAGTGGAGCTATGGGAGGTCGTCAGGGAGGAGGGGAAGGACGTCGGCAAGGAGAGGTTGCTAGGGCGGAACCTAGGGCTCTGCTCACCCTCCTTGTTTGGAGGGGCCCATCTCGGAAGGGAGGTTGTCGACAAGATGCCGAGGAGGAGGGGTCGCCAGGATAGCATCTAGATCTCCGCTCCTCCTCATCATGGATGTCCCCCGGCTTGATTTGGGGGAGGTGTGTAACATCCCAGCATTAGAGCTTAAAACTAACCTAAATCCAGATGTGTGCATTGCATTCATGCATAGAAAATCCGAATAATTTTCGCGCTTTTAAAACAAAACTGGTCAAAGTGATTGGAGCTTTTCTTAACTTGATGGAATGGAAGTAGATCATCAAGTTAACTGTGATAAGTTTCCATATGACCTTTGCTAAAACCTTATTTGGTTAAACATGATTTGATCTAAGGGTAGACCAGATATAATAAAATATCACTCGTAATACATGGCTTAAATGATTCATATATGATCCTTAAGGGATCATATTATACTATTCATCATATCAACCTATGAATACTGAGTTAAGATTACCACTAAAATAATAAAAATGCAATGATTAATGCTGACTTATCTTATTCTTATCTATTCTTACTATGAGTATCATAGTAATACCTAACCTCAAACTCTTTAATGAGTTAGAGTTGGAAAGAGACTAAGTCAAGATCATATACTATATATCTTTCTTTCTATAGCAATCTTTATGGAACTTATCTTAATATAAGTTGTTCATCAATGTTAGGTAATTCCCCATTGATTCACAAATTCTTTAACTATCAATCCTTGATCTACTATTTCTTGATCTTATCATAATATCTACTTAAATCTTTTAAAGAGGGCATAGTCCATTAATAACCTTAATCCAATATGAGACACTAAGAAGATAATTTCAAGACAATGAAAAGTAGGATTGATAAATCCTTGCTTAGCCAACTAAGAACTTAAGCAATAAATGATTAAAGTATTATAATGGTAATGCTTTAGCCACCAATATTGAATGCTTATATAAGTAATACTGGTGGGTAGAACATAATTAGAACCTTAGTAGATATAAGTGATCCTAAAGTAGTCATTGCAAACCACATAAATATAATTTAGGGATTGAAGTGTGAGTCATTAGAGTTAAGTGAATATAGGATGATATTCTTCAATTAAAGCTAGTATAGCATAGAGTTATAGAAGTGGTGTTATTCATCTTAAAGGATAGTCAACTTTAGAGAAAGGTAGTTGGATGCATACAACTAATAGAGATACATTATTAATGAATGATTAAGGAATATTATGAGTAGATTTTGAAGGAACTATTTGTTGGATGGAAAGTTATCAACAGTAGAGTAGTAAATACAACCAAGCAAGGATATGAAGAAGTTATGAAATTGTTTAGTATCAGACTCATTTGAATCATCCATGAGTTTACAAGGTTAATCAGTGAATTAGAATAGTACTATGAAGTAGACCTCATCATGTTGATCATGATGCTAGACAGGAAAAAGGTAGTATATCTAGGAAAGGAATTCCTTATTAAGAAGTCTAGAGTTATGAATTATGGAAGATAATAATTCTTGGTAAACAATCAACTTCAAATCTTAAAACCAAGTATAATATCCATTTCATATTAAGAATTCTCTATCTCATATCTATATCACTTGATAGGAACACTTCCCTACAACAAACCACATAAATCCATCTCTGACAAATCCAACCATCATAATTGAATGTGCTTAAGAGTATATTTACTAATTTATTTTTATAAAACATTATAATTATAACTTCCTATTATAAAAGGTGATGGCATCAAATATCACAAACAGAAGACAATATGCTTAGTTATTAATTCTTAACTCATATCCAAAAAGGAGTCTAAGTATATTAAGAAAAAACCCTAAACCCAAAGGTAAATAATCATAATTTAAAATCCTAAACCTCTTATTTACCACAATAGAATATATACATTGCCATTTTCCAAATTAATGGGAGTAGTAATAACCATATCAATGTATTTTATATTTCATGCATCAAATAATGATATAGGATCATTATACATATAAAAGTTTCTATTCAAACCATGATCCAACTAGAGTTAAGTTTATAAATAAATAAGAATATATCATTCAAGGAATCCCTAACTCAAATAGGAGAGAAAAATAATAAGAGAAGTTCCTACAAACTATTAAAAAGGGGTTCATATTGAGTAAATAAAAGAAATACAAAAAGATGATATAATAAAAGTTCACAAAGGATACCAAGTATATTTTAGTATTGTTGCAAATATCCAGCAAATAAATCATACAAAGAAAGGTTCAAAATATAAATCAAATTCAAATCTGAATAGGAAAACAGAAAATAGAAAAGGGTAAAACAAATAAAAATATTACCTGGCCGTGGCCCAACACCCCTATACTAATCTGATGCCATATGCAGCCCACAAAAGCCCAGAACCGAGCCCAGCTCGTTTCTGTCTGTGACTGACGAGTGGGGTCAGGAAAGGACCGCAGGTTGAGCTGAAAGAATCATCAGGGGGTTATCCGCAAAACAACCGTCGTCGTCATCGTCACGCACACAGGCAGCTCGCTGGAGGAGCTCGCCGCCGCCCGATGCCGTCGTCGTCAGCCATGCGCCAAGATGCTCGTTGTCGTTCCAGAGAGGGATAAGAAGGCCACCGCGACGCCCTGCCTCAATCCCTATCTCCAATTCCTCCTTATCCTCTCAGATGCGAATGAGACCGAAAACCTAGTTCACCAGAGCCACCCCTCGCCGTCGAACCCCACCTTCCCACACCCTTCCAAGCAGCCATGGAGAAGCGTTGTCCTCCGTAGATCCTCTGAGAGAAGTCCTGCATCAAGGGGAGCACTAGAGTTGACGAATTTGGCCGTTCTTCTTTGCGGCCGTTTGTCGGAAATCTTGTCAGGTAGCTCGCCTCCGACCGCGCCTGTCCTCGCCGACCTCTCTATCATCATCAGGGTGAGTTCCTGAACCTTCCAGTAACCTTCAATCGCCTGATCTCGTTGTAAATCGTCGTTTCACCGTGTGCCACCGTCGACCACCGTCGGATCTCGTCGGAGCTGAGGCTCCGATGACCATTTCCGAGCGGCGCCACCACTTTAGGACTCAGCATGATGCACTGATTCGAACTAGGCATATTTTGCTTGCTAGGGCGCAGTAGATCGTCGGCGGCGACCAACCACTGACGGCGGTGGTGGTGCTGACACCATCGTTACGTCACGCCAACGCCACCTTTGACCACGTCAGCTAGTTTGACTGGTCTTTATCTCACGTGGTTGGTGACATGGCCTAAGGCCCATATGTCATTGACTGAGGGTAGCTAATCAATCGGTAACAAATGCAATTTCTTTAACCTGAAAGCTGAGGTGGACAATGGCCCACTAGTCAGTGACTGAGGCTAGATTGTGGTGCGGTGTAAAAAAATATTTCCTCTTAAAGAAATAAATAAAATGTTATAAACCTAATTATTAATATTCCAGAAATCAAATAAATGATTAAACCTTGTTTAATTAATAACTTTTGATTTACAATTCAGAAAAATATGTATAATATATGAAAATTTGGAGAAAAATAAAATCTACAACTTAAACTTATTATCAAATATTATTATGTTGATTATTTAAACAAATATTATTTAATAAAGGTTTTACAAGTAATAAAGCATTGATAATTCATATTCTAATAATGGTAAATATTAAAAATATAAATAACTTACCAAAAATCTAAATAAGAAGTATAATTTAAAACTATAATCATGTATTATTATTTCACTTAAGTAAATATTTATTATTTATTAAGTAATTATAAAGTAATAAGAATTGTAAAAATCATATCTTATTATTTTCAAATCACAAAATAAATTTAATATACTAAAATGATCACAAAAATAATATTTACATATTAAAAATATAAAATTCCACTTTTGAGATGAACAAAAAAATTCAAATACTTTAATAACTCAAATTTAAACTTATTTACTTTAGTAATAATTCATATAAGAATAAATAAAATATGTTAATATTTCTGAAATGAGTAAATTAAATATAATAAATAGTATTAGTCTTAAATATTAATAATATGAAGCCATAATAATTTAAAACATTATAAATACCTTTTTATTAAATTATCTTCAACCTTAAATGAAGATCATATTCTAAAAAGATTCCCACTTATAATAAAAACCTGAAAGAACAACTTATGAATACACCAAAACTTTTCTAAACCATGTTAACCACCAAATTACAAAAACTACCACAACACTATAAAAGTTCAAAAGTAGTTAAGTAATATTATATTTTGGTTTATAAACCCCAACCACTCCTTTATAAAAGATAAATGATACTACTCCATTATAAAATCAAGAAACCACTACACTAAGTAAAAGAATCACTACTATTAAGTAACCTAAAGGAAAAATTCCAGATACACAAGACACAAATGTTATAAATATTAAACCTTCAAAACTATTCATATTTTAAAGTTAACTTTAGTCTCCAAGAATCAAAATATAATACAATAAACATTACTATATGTTTTATAGTTAACTTTGGTCTGAAGTAGTTAAGTTATAAAGCATCTCAAACCCAAACCATTCGAGCAGACATAAATAACAGCTACCCAACTCAACTAACCACAAGGTTTGTCTAGACCTTAGAAGAGAAACCTTTTCTTCTAAGGTTATCCTTTTTGCCACTTCAAACAGAAACTCTTATATAAGCAATCTTGACTAACATTTCATAAGTATATATATTAATTGCTACTTATGTGTTGCCCACAAGCACTCATAAGCTCTAATAAGAAGCACGGATATGAAACTTATCTAAAAGAACCACACATCCCAAGATAACCATTTCCGAGATCCAAACCCTAGGACAACGTTATTCCCGGGATTTGCGTTTAGAACGTGCATCACACTACTTATGCATAAAAGCATATTGCTTCTTTAAACATTAGTCCTTACCGGACCAATGATGTTGATTTTAAATTTTGGATCTTATACTGACTCGAAGATCGTGAGCGCATAATCTTGCAATCACAAAAGGCAAGTTCACACTTGCTCATGTCCTTTTTTTTATTTTCTATAAAGTATTTTACAAATCCAGTGTTGTTATCACCTGCATTTGAAAAAAGGTCTTATAACACTATTTTTGATAATAATGTGAACTATTGGTTACTGATCTAGGGTGATCAGCTAATCTATTAAATCTAACAGTTGGAATACCACTGTTCAGAACTATATTACCTAGGACTTAACAACCAATGTCGTCAGTGATTCTTGCGCCGTATATTACGCGTTGACCATGAGATTTGGAATGGGACGGAGAAGTCAGCTGTATCTTCTTCCTCTCGCATGAAGCCAAATGTGCAGGTCGTGGCTGTTATCCTCGAAGCATGCATATTAGTTGGTAATTCATAGAGGATATGCAGCATATGGGTGGGAACCCTCAATGTCCCACGATAGTTCTGACATCTAACGGTTTATACAAACCATTGCCGTAATTCTTTATGTGGGCATGGTGTACACCAAGGAGGCATGCGAGGTCGCGAAGGGGGCAGTGATTGGCTTGGATCATCTTCTAGGCCCCACATCATGGAATTGTGGACGGGAATAAGCTGTCCGGTTGTGCAACAAAGAGTTGATCTCTCATGGGTAAAGTAACGCACCTCTGCAGAGTGTAAGAACTGTAACTTGTTACTCCCTGTTCCGGGAAGGAGCTGCGAACGCGGCGGGAAAGGAACTCCATGAAAGTTCTGGTAAACCCGTGAAGGCTGACGGACATAGCTTTTCAAGAATAAAAGCAACTTTTGAAGAAATGTTTATAAAAACTTGCATTGCCTACGACCTACGGTCTGTGGCTGTAGTTATAGTGCATTAAACACTCCTTTTCTAGTGAATTTGCTGAGTACGCTCGTACTCAAAGTATCTTCTTAACCCTTGCTAGATTCTGAAGCTGGAATAGACAACAACCACATCAAGTTATGCTCCAGGACTTATCATGCCAAGCTAAAGCTCTTCAATGAAGACAAGAAAGTCAACATATACCTCAATTCAAGTGAAGACGAAGTTACTAATTAGATAGGAATATAATCTCTAGCCAAAGAACCTAATTCTGTAGTGCATTGCAATAGCAGCAATGCCAACGCCTTAGTTAAAATAATAGTTTGAATAGTATAATAGTTCTTGCGTTATTTATCTTTGATTATTCTCCGTAAGAAGTTCTTTCTCTCTCTTTAACCTAGAGTGTTCTCTGGATCTTATGTAAAGAGTGAGTTGTAACCTTTAGTCATATATTGGACCCGCTGTATTTCTGTTGTGCCATTCTGAGGGATGTAATACTAGTGAACGATGTTTCATTGGTGTTATGTCAACGACTATAGTATACTACATCATGCAGTGGTATGCTGGGTCACCGCAAGGTGTTTTTTCAAGGGTTGGGGGAGCGAGGAGGACGCCCTGACGGGTTGGCGCCGGTTGCATGATTGCTAGGCGAACACAAGGCTTGCCGAAAAGGGAAAGTGGATGATAACACGGAATAGAAGGAGAGATACGAGGAAAGGGAATAGTCTCTTGCTCCCATGCGAGCTCTCCCACTCAAAATGACCGCACCAGGTGGTCGAGTGCGATAGAGGAAATTAGATTGCGAACGAGGGAACACAATCTCCCTTTTTTAGTAGAGAAAGAATAGTACTTCCTCCGTCTTAGAATAAGTGTCTTAAGTTTTTTAAAATTTGGATAAATCTATATACTCAAGATTCATCTAAATTTTGATAAATTTAAGACATTTAGTCCATATTATTGTTCTTTACTTTGTCTTCGTATTCGTATGTATCTAGCTTAGACTCTCTTCCTTTCTACTCCCTCCAACCCATATTATTTATCATTGAAATAAATATTCTAGACATATTTTAATATTTGGATACATTTATTTTATCATAAATAATATGTATCGGAGGTAGTAGCTATTCTAGAACTCATGCAAGTGTTTTAATTTGTAGATTCGCCCATTTAAAAATATATCTAGTCTTATTTAAATAAAATATCTAAAAGGCACTATACTCTAGTAGGAACAGTACTCCTATTGTTGATGGAACCCTCTTACATAATCACGACAGATTTGACACTGTGGCAGTACACAGTACACGGACTACACGAAATGGATCGGGAGAGCGGCTCGGTCAAAGCTTATCGCGGCATCCCGCGTTGACCAAACAAACCAAGCCTACAGGACGAGCGTGCCAATAATGCCGCCGACAGAGAAATCACGCGGGTGCGAGCCTCCCCGGCCACGCGCGCGCTCACTCCGCCGCGTCCTTCCGGCGGCCGAAGTCGTGCACGGCGAGGTGGAGCTCGGCGGCGGCGACGAGGAAGTGCACGGCCTGCGGCGGCCGGAGCAGCGCCACCACGGCGCGCAGCGTGTCCATCCTCAGCCCGTCCGCCATCTCCAGCACGCGCCTCATCCCCTCTGCCTTGGCCTCCATCTCCCGCTCCATCCCCTGTCCCGCCGCGGCGAGCTCCACCATCTTCGTCGTCGCCAGCGATTCCTGCGCACACACGCATTGCACGCATCTGATTCTGAGCTCAAAGAAGAAGAAGAAGAAGCTGGACCGTATGTTAATAGATTAGTCACCTGCGCGCTGGCGGCGGCCTCGTCGATCTCGCGCTCGCTCCGGATGGTGCGGCGCTGCAGCTGGTCGGCGGCCTGGAGCTGCTCGGCGTCGAGGCCGCCGAGGTCGCCGTCCCGGAGACCGGCGCCGTCGAGGAAGGCGGGGAGCTGGGCCTCGAGCTGCGCGCCGGACTTGGAGTAGAGCAGGTGGAGCGCGGCGGTGGGGCGCCAGCCGCCGCACCAGAGGTAGAGCGTCTCGGTGGCGGAGATCCAGGAGGGCGCGAACATGGGGAGCACGTCGTCGGAGGCGGCCGCGGACTTGGCGCGGTAGTAGTGCTCGTAGTGGCCGAGGACCCGGTCGACCAGGCGACGGAGGTCGGCGTCGTCGTCGGGACCGGGGCCGGCGGGTGGGGCCGCGGCGGCGGCGGCGCGGAGGGCGTCGAGGTCGCGGGACTGCTGCAAGATCCAGCACTCGAAGAACTTGGCGAAGGTCTCGGCGCCGTTGGCGGGCGGCGCGCGGGTGCCGTTGCCGTGGGTGGCAGGAGGCTGTGGTCGCGAGGTGGCGGTCATGGTGATCCAAGTGGCTGCTTCTCTCGGTCGCTAGCTAGGTGAAGGTTGGAGTGAACGACAGGGCCGGTAGTTTTAAAGTTGGCAAAACTGAGTATGGCGGATTTGTTTATTTTGTCGGCAAGACAAATCACGGAAACAAATTCTAAAAAAGTAGCTAAGAAATCTGACAACATAGCACACCCTTGTTGTACTTTGCCACAAGTAGCACGCTTTGTGTTATGGTAGTTAACATCACACACAATTATGCGTCAAAAGTCAAAACCAAACAAAGGTGTGCGATCTTACCTCAAACAGTCTTTCGGCTCGCTTTATAAATAAAGCACACAAGTGAGATCGCTGCTGGGCTAGACAGCACAACGTCCAAAGTAAGATCCGAGCACTGTTGGGGCCGAACAGCACAAGCAAAAGCCCAAGAGAAATACAAAAGAAAGAAAAAGAACAAAATGCACAACAGCACCGGATCGACCATCGACTAAGACTCGCGACCGCTGCGTCCTCCGAAAAAGTCCCACCGCGATCCAATGCCTCCGAATTACCATGTACCAAGCAATACCTTCAAGAAGGGGGGCGACGATGACGACGCTGCTGCCCAGACTTCTCCTAGGATTTCTCCCGGTACACGCAGGAGAGTGAGAAGGAGGTACATCTGGCGCCCTTCAAAATGGAAGGCGGCACCCGCAGATGTCGCCGCGCCGGAGCCAGCCTAGCCAGCAAGGATTTCTCCCGACCCCCTAAAGACCCAAACCCCAGCCAATCCTGGCACTCCACCAACTAGCCGTCCGCCAACATGCGCCAAAACGTTCTTGCCGTCTTCATCGGCGTCTCACCATGGCAAACACCACGAGGTTGGCCGGCGCGAGGAACCTACCGAAGACAAGGGACAGCAGCGCCGCTGTCGCGTGGGAGGGATCAACCTCCACCGCCAAAGCGGTAGCAGTCCGGACACAGCAGCAGGGGCATACCAGGCCAACTAGGCCCGACCGAGCCTAGAATGGGCCTGTGAAGCCCCCGTCGCCGCGCTGCAGCAGACGCATTAGCGTCGTCGCTCCCTTGTCCCTAAGGGTTCCCCTAACCAGCCATGGTAGCGACCTGAGAGGGAGCTAGCTCGCCCAGATCCCACTTAGGCCCAACGGGCCTAGATCTAGGGTTTGGAGCCGCCAGCCAAGCTCGTATCTGCCACCACCGCCGCCAATCAGCCGCACCCTCGCCCCGCCGCCATCCGGGACACCGCCGGAATGCTGCCTGCCTAAAAACACCGCCGCAAAAAGAGCATGGCACGCGAAGCCACGTCACAGCCCACCATCTGCCACCGAGAGGAGGCCCGTAAGGTCCCGGACCCAATGATCCAGATCTGACCTAGGAGGGACCAGCACCATGCCCTTCCGCAGCCCCCACCTCACCGGCCCTCCCTGGGGGCCGCTACCGCCGGCCAGCACCACGGCCAACCGCGCCCCCGGAGCCCCTACCGCCGGCCAGCACCACGGCCAACCGCGCCCCCGGAGCCCCTGGCAGCCCCCGCCGCCGCAGCCCAAAGCCGCACGCGCACCGCCACCAGGGAGCTGGCCCGTGCCTCCCGTCACTGCGTCGAGGACCCCCGTCGCGCCTTGCTGCTCCTCACGTGCCGGCGAGGATGGACGGCTCGCCGCCAGGACACGGCCTCCCTCCGGGCCGCCCCAGATGCCGGAGCACAAGCCCCGCCACCCCCTTCACTGGCGGCACGCGCGCGCGAAGCCCGCCGGCGGCCGTCTCTAGGGGCGACGAGGAGGAAGGAGGAAGGGGGAGGGCCGACGACGGAGGAGCGCTAGGGATGGCTCCCCCTCCCATCGCCCTGGAGGAGGCGATGCGAGGGAGCGGGTCGGGCAACGGGCCCAAGGTGTGCCATCTTTCTGAGTACTACTCCCTCCGTTTCAAAATATAAGATGTTTTAGCTTTGTGAAGCGAATGTATCTAAACCTCTTTTAGTGGGTAGGTTCACTAAGGTTTGGAGTGAATCTACACACTAAAAAAAGTCTAAGTATATTTTCTTCACAAACTTAAAACATCTTATATTTTAAAACGGAATGAGTACAAAATTATCTGATACAAACAGGGTCTATAAGATATTTTTTTAGGGTACACAAAGCCTATGGACAAAAGCAACCTTCATTGAAAACGAATTTTATAGACCGTAGTAAGTACGGAGTATATCAAAACAACATGATATATACTTTCCTGGCTCTAAATATATTGTGTTTTACATATGAACGCCTTTCTTTGAAAAATGCAACTTTAGCGTTATTAACTTACATTTTTTTATCCACGGCTTAGGTATTGGATAATTAAGAAAAATGTTCAAAATACATACAAATTTTACTCAATGATAGGTTAAAAAGGTTCAACACATCCTTTAAAGTGTAAAATGGCTACCAGAAAACAAATATATTTTCATCTATTTTACAATCGAGATAGCGTAGGGAGCATGTTGATTGTTCGAAATAGCGATCCTCACAAAGTCACAATAAAAACTCCCGGCAACTGAATCATTGGTTTATCTAGAATCTAAGAGCATCTCCACTCGCCTACCCAGTATGCCGATCCGGACGCCGAATTTTGTCCGGACGCCAAAAATCGGCCCAGTCGCGTATCCAAGGAGCTGTTTTCGTCCGGATTTCGGCGTGTTTTGGTCCAGCCTACCCAGGCCGAACCCAGGTTCCCGGGTACGCCCTGGGGACGCCGGACGCCGCAAAAAAGGGCGTGGGCCAGCTCTGTCGGCGAGACAGTCCCATTTTCACCCACTCCACTCGCCCATACTGCCGCAAGAGCTCTGTCGCCATGGTTGCCGGCGGAGCTCCCCCGCGCCGAGACATGCCCACGCCTCTAGCTACGCTCGCCGTCGTTGCCGCCCATCTCCACGCCTCCACCGCTGCCGCTTTCGCCGACCTACCCTTGCCGTAGCTGTGCTTCAGCTCGGTGCGCCCACCACCACGCCCGCCAGGTGTTCGACATTTGGCCGGATTCGGCCATGGACTCCAACGGCGACGAGGTGCTGTCCACTGACTCTGACGAGGGTGAGATACTCGCCATGGATTCCGACAACGAGGAGTTGCTCGCCGAACTGCTGGAGGAGGAGAGCGCAGATGGCGAAGCCGAAGCGTGGTGGTTCGGCGCCAGGTCGCATGAAGTGCAAGGCGAGACAGAGGATAGAGGGCTATTGCATGTTGTACGCTGACTACTTCGCCGACCAGCCACTCCATGGAGAGGACGTGTTCCGCCGCCGTTTCAGGATGAGCCGGAAGCTCTTCCTCATGATCGTACATGCCATCCGGGAGTTTGACCCATATTTCCTTTGCAAGAAGGACTGCACCGGCTTGGTTGGGTTTTCCTCGCTTCAGAAGTGCACCGTGGCAATGAGGTTGCTTGCATATGGAGCGCCGGCTGACAGTGTCGATGACTATCTCCGCATTGCCGAGTCCACCGCCCTTGTTTGCTTGTACAGATTCTACAGAGCAGTGATTGTAGTGTTCGGGGAAGAGTACTTGAGATCACCCACTGCTGAAGACACTGTCCGGATCCTCGCAGTCAATGAAAGTAGAGGATTTCCTGGTATGCTTGGAAGCATAGATTGCATGCATTGGGAGTGGAAGAACTATCTATTTGAATGGCAAGAAATGTACAAAGGCCACAAAGGAGGATGCACTGTGATCCTTGAGGCAGTTGCTACACATGATCTTTGGATCTGGCACTCCTTCTTTGGCATGGTAGGATCGAACAACGACATCAACGTTGAAAGAGCATTTGCTATCCCTAGTGATTTTGGTGTTTGATAACAACACACATATCGGACTAATGTTTTGCTAAGTATGTCGCAGGTACATTAAGAAGGTTTGCAAACATTCAGAAACTATCTGCCTGGCGCGGTACCAAATACCGCTTTTTGCTACCGGACCAGACAGAAGCAAATGACTATCTGTCAAAAAGTGCCGTGCCAGGTACTAAAAAGCGGTAGTACCGCATTTTAGTACCTAGCGCGACAGAAGCTTTTTTACAGCTTGTCAAATGCTTCTGCCTGCTCCGGTACTAAAATGCGGTAGTACCGCACTTTAGTACTTCTCAGGACAGAGGCCTTTTGAACATTGCAAAAGGCCACTGTCTGCGCCGGTAGCAAAATGTGGTAGTACCGCATTTTCCTACCTGGCGTGACAGAGAGCTTTTGCACGTTGCAAAAAGCTTCTGTCTACGCCGGTAGCGAAATGCGGTAGTACCGCGTTTTGCTACCTGGCGTGAGAGAGAGTTTTTCGTATGAAAATGTGTTGTTCTCTCCAGGTCCGGTAGTACCGGTTGCGTCAAGCCGTACTACCGCTTCCCGGTAGCAACATCAGTAGTACCGCTGGGGGCAGGACTTGTTGCTGTTTGAAAAAGGGTGATCCGGTACCAGGTCCGGTAGTACCGGAATTCTCCGGTAGTACCGCTTCAACTTCCGGTACTACCGCTGCAGTAAATGCACCAACGGTCAGATTTTGTGGAGGGGTATAACCTACCTTGGGACAAAGTGCTCAGCTCATTAAAGTCATTGCCCACCATTGGAGTCCATTGGAGCCACTCAAATTCTCAAGATCTCATCATCCAACCACCCAAAGTCCTTGATCTTTGGGGAATCGAAGGAGGAGGTCCCGATCTACTACTTCACCAAAAGAGATCTTCATTTCCCCCTCATTTCATTGAGGGCCCCTTTGCTCTAGTGTTTTGTTGGAAACCCTAGCTTTTGTTTTTGTTCTTACAAGCTTGTCTTTGATTGCTTTGACAGCTTGCTTGTATTTGGGAGCCTCCGATTAAGTTGTGGATGTGTGCCCTAAACTTGTAACGGTGCCGGCTTCCACCTTGAAGGTTGCCGATATAGTGGAAGGTGAATCGATCCCGTTGGGGTGAGATTCATCGGAGAACAAGGGAGGCCTCTCGTGGCGTTGGTGGTTTGAAACCACCCCCTCTCCAAACGTAGATGTACTTCCCCTCAAAAGGAAGGAACTACGGGAAACAAGTCCTTGTGTCTCCGCGTCCACTTTTCGGTTACCTCTATCGTTTACCGCACCTTACTTACTTGTTACTACTTTGTGTTGTGGTAGCTCTTGCTTATTTGTCATATAGGTAAATTCACCATAGTTGCATTATCTAGAGAATTTACCTTATTGTCAAACCTTAATTTGAAAAAGAAGAAAATTTGAATTAGCACCTATTCACCCCCCCTCTAGGTGCCCATACGATCCTTTCAATTGGTATCAGAGCCTCGGCTCTTTATTCGGGCTTTACCGCCTAAGAGAATATGGGTAGCCAAGAAGGGGATGGTGGTAGTGAGTCAACTCCGGTGACCATGGATGATCTTAGAAACTTGGAAACAAGATTGAGCTCTTCCTTGGTCAACGAAGTCAAGAAGATGCTTGAGCAACTTCTTAAAGACAAAGATGGATCATCACCTCCATCCCCTCAAGAGGAACTACCACCCGCACCTAAAGGGAATACTCCGGTATCCCCCGAAGGTATGGTGGTAGGGGATAAACTAGACAATGCTAATTCCTCCACACGACCTGATGGGGGGAAGGGCGAGCACCGTGATTCTTGGTACTCTCCCGATCCTCCCATCCCTCACCCTCATGTGTACAATAGAGGTGACCCACCTAAGCTTGAAGAGTCTGCTACTTTTGCTCAATGGCAATCACTAATGAGAACTCATATGCGCAGCTCTTGCATTGAACTATGGAACATCATCGAGCATGGACTCTTTATTGGGGATCCAAACAACTTGACAAAAAGAGAGGTTGTCAATAGTCAACTCAATGCCACTGCTTTGCATATGATTCAACAAGGATTGGGAACAAAGGATTATCCACACATTGAGCACTTTAGCATTGCCAAGGAAGCTTGGGATGCTCTCACTGGGTTGTTTGTTGGAAATGAGAGTATGAGGAGGAACATATATGATGCTCTAAGCAATGAAGCCGAAGGTTTCTACATGAAAGAAGGTGAAGATCACGAAGACATGTATCGAAGGCTCAAGACCACCGCCACCGCTTTTAGAAATGTGGGTGCCTCACATGTGGATGATGCATGGATAAAAAGGAAATATGTGAGTGCACTCATGCCTTTTGAGCCCACCGACTTGAAGAGCTTATAAGGAAGACACAACTACCATCTCATGACCTCAAACGAAGTTATGCAAGAGATGGCCGCTTTCAAGGTCGCCACCAAGAACGCCAAAGATGCCCATGCTCGTGCCCTCGGTATGAGCAATGTGGTCAATGTTGCTTTAAAGGCCAAAGTTGTGAACTTTGAAGATGAAGATGATAGTGACGAAGGCCTCTCCTTGGACCATCCCGATGATGTCAAGATTGCTCATAGTCAATATATGGCTTTCTATGCAAAGAACTTTTGGAAGAATCCCGCTAAGGCCAAGATGGAAATGCAACGAAGAAGCAATCCAAATGGGAAAAGAGAGAATGCCACTAGGTTGAGAACTTGCTTCATTTGTGGTGACCGCTACCACTTTGTGGCAAGCTGCCCCTATGAGAAGAGAGAAGATAATGGTGGGAAGCTTGTGTTGAAGAAGACTCTCAAGGCACCCTACAAGAAACCTTTCATCAAAAAGAACCCCATCAACAAGAAATCGGGAGAAATTGTTTTGATCACTCATGAATAATACTCCTCCGATAATGACGATGATGAAGATGAGGAAGAAGAAGAAACCTCACATGGTATGGCTGCTCTAGCCACCACCTCTACTCCGACACTCTCACTCTTCAACTCTCCAAATGAGAACTCTTCCTCCAAGGACGTCACTTGCCTTATGGCAAGAGGAACGGAGGTATCCTCATCATCCCACTCTACTCAATTAGATAATGATGAAATGTCTCTTGATGTTAAAAAGGAATTAATTGCCTTTGATGAGTTCATGACTAACCTAGAAGGTGATGCTAAACTACATTTTGGGAACATCTTAGATCAACTCTCCCACACTCAAGAGCTTCTAGATGTTAGATGTAAACTTGGGCATGAACATATGATTGAACTAGAGGCTTTAAGCAATGCTCTAGAAGAAGAACAAGAGACTAGGTTGTCCCTTGAGTCAAAACTTGAAGGGCTTGATGAGGCCAATGACATCATTGTTAACAGACTCATTAAAGAACGTGATCATGCTATTGCTAAATACAAAAGAGCTAAAAAGGACAAGGTTGAGTTTGGTGTGGTTCATGAAAAACTTGCCGAGGACTTTAGCTTGCTTAACAAGGCCCACAAAGCCTTGGAGAGTGAACTCTTGTCTCTCACAAAGTCCCATGAAACGCTTCAAACTCAATTGGCCAATATTCCTTCACCTAGTAACTTCATTCCATCGAGTAGCACGACTATCCTTGAAGAGAATGCTAGGTTGAAGGGGGAGCTTGCAAAGACCACATTTCCACAAGGTAACAAGTCTACTGATGATATTTTGAGCAAGCAAAGGCGTAGTGGTGATAAAGGGGGCATTGGTTTTGTCTCCAAAACAAAGAAGAAGAACAACAAGAAGAAGAAGGACAAGCCCGCACAAGAGACCAACAAGACCATTGTGGGAAGTAAGACCACAATTGGCAAAACTATGTCTCATGACGATTTTGCGGGAAGTGCTAACCCTCACTATGTTCTAATGCGTGATTAATATGGTGATGTGTATGCACAATATGTTGGTCCGTATGATGGTTATATTGCTTGGTCTATTTGGGTTCCCAAGACCCTTGTTGCTAACAAAAGAGGACCCATTGAAAAATGGGTACCTAAAAACTAGCTTGATCTTTTGTAGACCTATGCTTCCGGAGGTTCAAAATGGGTGCTTGATAGTGTTTGCACTTGTCATATGACCGGAAGCTTGTTTAAACCCTTGGTTACAATTTACTTTCTGTCCGTGCACTTGGAAAGATGGGCTTTGCCGTCTTTATTGATAATGATATTGTGGTCCTCATGTGGAGCAAGTCTCTCAAGGTCGCTTTCGTTGGGTACGTCGAAAATGACTTGTATGTGGTGGACTTTTCCTGGCAAGCCACTGCAGGTCCGATGTGCTTATAGGGAAAGGCCGATGTGGGCTGGCTATGGCACCGCCGACTAGCCCATGTCAATATGAGAACTTTGCAAAGTCTCCATAAAGAGGGCCATATTGTTGGACTAAAAGAAAATGTTTCCTTTGCCAAAGATCGTGTTTGCAGGGCATGTGTTCTAGGGAAGATGCATGACGCTCCTCATAAGCCCACGAACCAAATCAAGTCTAACAAAATCTTGGAACTCCTTCATGTGGACCTATTTGGTCCTCCATCTCATGCAAGTCTTGGTGGGAAGAAATATTGTTTGGTGATTGTTGACGACTTTTCAAGATACTCTTGGGTTTATTTCTTCAAGTTGAAGAGTGAAACTCAAAGGACTTTTATCGAGTTCATCACCTTGGTTCAACGGCAACACAATGTTCCCGTGTTGATTATAAGAAGTGACAACGGCATCGAGTTCAAGAACTACACCTTGAATGACTTCCTTAGTGATGAGGGAATTAAGCATCAATATTCCGCCGCATACACCCCTCAACAAAATGGTGTGGCCGAAAGGAAGAATCGGACTCTTATTGAGATGGCTAGGACCATGTTGGCAGAGTTTAAATCTCCATACAACTTCTAGGCCGAAGCCGTCTCCACCGCTTGCCATGCTTCAAACCGGCTCTACCTCCGCAAGAAAATCAACAAGACTCCATATGAGATACTTACCGGTAACAAGCCCAACATATCTTATTTCTGGGTGTTCGGTTGTAAGTGTTTCTATCTCATCAAAGGTGTTCGTTTGTCTAAATTCGAATCTTAAGCATTAGAGGGTATTTTTGTTGGCTATGGTCTCGAATCTCACACTTATAGAATCTATGACAAGCTCTCCGGAGCCGTCATAGAATCTTGTAGTGTGACCTTCGAAGAATATGATGGTCCCCAAGGGGGGCGTGTTGATGCTTGTGATGCAGATGTTGAAATGCCTCAGGATGCCATAGGAAGAATGGGTGTGGGTTATATCCGCCCCATTGAGGAACCCCTTATGGCGGATCGAGAAGAACTATGCTCCACTCGAGTGGAGCCCTCATCTTCACAACTTCAACATGCTCCATCTACCGAGGAGGACGTTGACTCAAGCCAAAGACAAGATGTGGACCCTCAACATAGTGATCAATGTGTGAACTCTAGTCAAAGGGAGCTTGGTCCATTTGATGGGGTGTCAAGTGGAGTCAAGTCAATTTGCCAAGGAAGATCCATCCAAGCTGTTTTGAGGGGTGCTCAAGTTGAGGCTAGAAGAACACTTGATCAAGACCAAATTCAATCCGTGCCTCCCAATATAGAGAATGAATCCAATAATGACCAAGGTCAAGTTGATGGTCAAGACGAGGATCAAAATGATGAAGAGGGTCCTCCAAGAAACAATGAGGAGATCCACGCTCGTCGCGAAGCTAGAAAGGAAAGAATGTTGGAAATAAGAGACCACACTCTCCAAAATGTTGTTGGAGATTTAAGGAAAGGAATTTCCACACGAGCACAATTGAAGAGGTTCAGTGAACATCAAGCTCACATTTCCATGATTGAACCAAAGAAAGTGTGGGAAGCCCTTGAAGATTCAGATTGGTTAGAAGCTATGCACAAAGAGCTCAACAACTTTGAGAGAAACAAAGTATGAAAGTTAGTTGAGAAGCCAAAGGATTGCCGCAATGTTATTGGAACAAAGTGGATATTCAAGAACAAGCAAGATGAGCATGGGATTATTGTAAGGAACAAGGCTAGATTGGTTGCATAAGGTTATTCCCAAATTGAAGGCATTGATTATGGAGAGACTTATGCACCCGTGGCTCGCCTTGAGTCCATCCGTATCCTTCTTGCTTATGCGGCAGATCATAACTTTAAGTTGCAACAAATGGATGTAGAAAGTGCATTCCTTTATGGTCCTTTGAATGAATTGGTATATGTCAAGCAACCCCCGGGATTTGAGGACCCCAACTTCCCAAACCATGTCTACAAACTTGATAAGGCGCTTTATGGGCTCAAGCAAGCCCCACGCACGTGGTATGAGCAACTTAGAGAGTTATTGTTTGACCGTGGCTTTGAGGTTGGGAAAATCGATCCCACTCTTTTTACTAAGAGGGTTAATGGGGAGCTTTTTGTATGCCAAATCTATGTTGATGATATTATCTTTGGCTCTTCTAACAAAGCTTTTAATGATGAATTCTCAAAGCTTATGACTAGTAGGTTCCGGATGTCCTTGATGGGGGAGTTGAAAGTATTCCTTGGCTTTGAGATCAAGCAAGTGAGAGGAGGAACATTCTTTAATCAAGTCAAGTATACTCAAGATATGCTCAAGAGATTCAAAATGCAAGATTTGAATGGAGCCTCAACTCCCATGGCAACAAAGACTCATCTAGAACAAAATCCAAATGGTAAAGATGTGGATCAAAAGGTATACCGGTCTATGATTGGTTCTTTGCTTTACCTTTGTGCATCTAGACCCGATATTGTGTTGAGTGTAGGTGTGTGTGCAAGATATCAAGCGGCTCCTAAGGAAAGCCATTTAATGGCGGTCAAGAGAATCTTTCGATATTTAGTTCATACCCCATTTTATGGTCTCTGGTACCCTCAAGGCTCAACATTCACTCTTTGTGGATACACGGACTCGGATTGGGCGGGAGACAAGGATGATAGAAAATCAACTTCCGGGGCTTGCCAATTCCTTGGTAGGTCCTTGGTATGTTGGTCTTCTAAGAAGCAAAATTGTATATCTCTCTCCACCGCCGAAGCCGAGTATGTTGCTGCTGCTAGTGCTTGCACCCAATTGCTATGGATGAGGCAAACTTTAAAGGAATATGGTGTCCATTGTGACAAAGTGCCTCTTCTATGTGACAATGAAAGTGCCATCAATATTGCATACAACCCGGTGGATCACACAAGGACAAAGCATATTGAGATTCGACATCACTTTATTAGAGATCATGTTGCTAGAGGTGATATTGATATATCCTATGTGTCAACCAAAGATCAACTTGCCGATATCTTCACGAAGCCACTTGATGAAGCAAGGTTTTGCTACTTGAGGAATGAACTAAATATCGTAGATTCTAGGAGTTTGACTTGATTATCTTGCTCTCTCACCTAATTCTCGACCCATGTTTGGTTTAGGTGTAGGCATGGACATAGGGGGAGTGCGTTCCTAATTGATTGGACTATCCCTCCCCCCATTATGCGCAAATTAAACAAAAATCATTCCTCTTAATATCGTTTTGTGATATGTGAGCTCAATGATGAGTTTCGGTAATGGATCCAAGATACATCTTCGTGGTGCCAAGCCGAGTATACTCAAATATGGTGGCCTAGGCCACCGCCCCCTCTCAATCGAGAGGTTGAAGTGCTTACTCGTGTTTGTCACCTAGTTGAATTGATTCTTACTCATGTTTGTCATCCACTAGTTGGTGTTGATTCTTTTGGTCATGCACTCAAGTTTGGTTCTCCATATGTTTTTAGTGTTTTTCCTTGAGTGCATTGGCCCATATCCGCTTATCTCTCTAAACCCAGGCCCCTCTTTTCCAACAAAACCCATCTACTCTGCACAAGAACCTTCCTTTTTCTGTATCTTGGCTCTCTGTCCTGATGGTAACGGTACTACCGGACCTCACATGCGGTACTACCGCCTAACGGTACTACCGGAAGTCACCTGCGGTACTACCGCCCCTGGGTGTGTTTCCAGTTTCCTGCCTGAAAACTTCCCAGGAGCAGTACTACCGGCCGGTACCTACGGTACTACCGCTCGGTGGTACTACCGCTTCTGCAGATCCGGTACTACCGCTCGCGCGCGTCGGTTAAGACTGGAGACGAGGGAGAGTCACCCCTCAGTGCCTCATTCATCCCTCATCTCCCCTCCTCACCAGCGCCACCGCCAGGGCACTCCGACGCCGGAGGAAGCCCGTCCGCCCATCCCTCTCCCGGATCCACACCGGATTTGGCCTCCCTGTGGGCTCCTCCCTCTTCCCCACCGTCATGGACACCGGTACCACCGCCCTCCTCATCTTCTTACTTGTTTTCTCCATTGAATCTAGGGTACCTTCGATTCTTGGTTAAAACTTGCATTCTTGAGGTTGTATCGTGTCCTTTTTACCAGATCTATCACTTGGCCCGATGGGAATCGTGTTTTGACAACAAATTTGTTCCCCATACTCGGATCTTAGTTCAGATCTGCACTGTAGTCGCGGGCCGGTAGTACCGGGAATCTTTTTCCGGTACTACCGCTTGGCGGTACTACCGCTTGTGCAGATTCGGTACTACCGCCCTAGTACTGGCAGCAATTTTTTTAAAAAAAAACACTCAACTCCATCATCTGTTTGCCCCAGGTTCTTGTGCCCTTACCCCTATGCTTTCTCCCTCGTTCTTTCACAGGTGCATGGGGTTCCTAGGGATCTCGCAAGCGCTCCAAAGCTCACTATGAGATAGAGGACTATGAGTCAGAATCTGAGACTGAGTCTGAAGAGGAGGTCATGCCTCAACCTAGTGCCCGTCTGAAACTGCCAATAACTCGTGGTCGTGGGGGAAAGGAGGTCAAGCAAAGTGCTGGTCGTGGTAAAGCTCCTCCACCTCCTCCTCCCTCTGGTCCTCGCAAGAGTCAAAGTTCCGGGCCATCAGGGTCAAAGCTGTTGTGTGATATCTCTGAGTCTGAATTTCATGCTCTGCGGGTGGTCAGTCCGTATGGGGCGGCCCGCGCTTTTGCTCGAGAGAACAGCCTCTTCTACACGGAATTTCAGGAGCGGGTGTTTCATGAGATTCTCATGAAAGCTGAAAAAATTGTTGTTCCGCAAAAATGGATCGAGATGAATCACGTGAGGAAGAATCTGAACTACTTTGGTGAGGCCATTGACATGTGTACCAACTTTGGCTTGCTTCCTATTATGGAGTTCAAATGCAACTATGATCCAATGCTCATTGCTCAGTTCTATGCAACCGTTCACTTTGCCAAGAATAACGCTAGGACTCTCACTTGGATGACCGAGGGTGTTGTCAAGGATGCATCGTTGGCTGAGTTTGCGGCTATCCTCGGGTACGAAGTGTAGGGGTTCGTAGCATGGAAAACAAAAAATTTCTATCGCATACAAACAAACAAGCCAAGATCTATCTACTAGATTGTAGCAACGAGTCGATGGAATAACTCACCCTCGAAGATTCCAAAGTGTTTAACGAGAGCAGATTCTCGTGGGTGATGTAGTCGTACTCTTTCCGATCTCAAGATCGCGCAGACGATCCTTCCAGCGCCACGTTCCCGCAGCGCTCCCGCAGTCGGTCACACGTTCGGTACTCGACGAAGACCTTCCTCTCCCTTGTTCCAGCAGGCAGCGGAGGTTGTAGCACTCTCCTCGCGATTCCGGCAGCACAACGGCGTGGTACCGGAGGTAGAGGGGAAATCCCGCAGGGCTTCGCTTTAAGCCGGTGCGAGTATGGTGGAGCTTATGAGAGAGGCTATTAGTGGTCTAGTAATTAGACACACCAATTAGAAGGCTCTAAACCAATTAGAAGGCTCTAAACCGAATAGCTCTAAACCGGGGTCTAGATCTAGGGTTTAGTTTAGAGGATAGGAAACTTGTGTGTCTAGGAGGGGAGCCCTGCCCCTCCTTATATAGGTGGGAGGGCTGGCCGGCCAAGGGGAGGAGTTCCTCCCCAACTCGGCCTAGGGAGGTGCGCCGGCCAAGGGGAGGAATTCCCCTCCAACTCGGCCTCCACCTCTCCTCCTCTTTTCCCACTTCCCAAAACTGCCGTTTGACTTTCAAACTAGCCGTTTGACTTTTCAATTTAGGATTTAAATAAATCCTTTATTTGGGACAGCAAGAATACTTAGTACATGATGCAATCATTCCAATATGTAATGACACATTCATGTACCCTTTCCCCTCCGGAGTGCCGGACATTCCGGGACCTTCTAGAATGTTCCCGATGAAAACATCGGAACCATTCCCCAACTCCGAAACGGAACTTTCCTTATATGAATCTTATTCTCCGGACCATTCTGGATCTCCTCGTGATATCCCGGATCCCATCCGAGACTCCGAACAACATTCGGTCTCTTTCTCATAATACCATAACTACTCAAACAACGTCGAATCCTTAAGTGTGTCTCCCTACGGTTCGTGAATTATGCAGACATGATCGAGACACTTCTCCGAACAATAACCAATAGAGGAATCTGGAAATTCATATGGCTCCCACATATTTCTACGATTACTTTGCGATCGAATGAACCACTTACATACGATACCAATTTCCCTTTGTCTCACGATATGTTACTTATCCGAGGTTATGATCGTCGGTATCTCTGCATACCTAGTTCAACCTCGTTACCGATAAGTACTCTTTTCTCGTTCCCGTGATATGTGATCCCTTGTGACCATGTCACATGCTTGCAAGCTAATTGGATGACATTCCACCGAGAGGGCCCAGAGTATATCTATCCGTCATGTGGATGGACAAATCCCACTCTTGATCCATGTGTTTCAACCAATACTTTCCGAACACTTAATGCCACCTTTATAGCCACCCAGTTACGGTGTGGTGTTTGATGTTATCAAAGCATCCATCCGGCAAAGGTGATATGCATGATCTCATGGTCGAAGGAATTAGGTTACTATGTATCAGAAAGCATATAGCAATTGAACTATTGAAATGACTTGATCTTTATGCTACGCTTATCTATAGGAGTATGTCCACCATATCATTCTCCTAACGATATGATCTTGTTGTTGATAACATCTCAATGTTCATGATATGGAAACCACAATCATTTAATCAACCAACAAGCTAGTGAAGTATAGAGGCTATACTAGGGACTTCAAATTAAGTTTACAAATCACACAAGTATTAATGGTTTCCTTGTTAATACTTTTATAGCATGAATGTAAACATTTATCATAAACACAAAGATATAATAATAACCATATTTATTATTGCCTCTAGGGCATATCTCCAACAGTCTCCCACTTGCACTAGAGTCATCTAATCTAGATTACATGGTAATATACCGAACACCCATGGCAGTTTGGTGTTGGTCATGTTTTGCCCTCGGGAGAGGTTTAGTCAACGGATCCGCCACATTCAGATCTGTGTGTACTTTGCAAATCTTTATATCCCCATCCTGGATATGTTCTCGAATAGCGTGAAAACGCAGCTTGATATGCTTCAGCTTCTTGTGTGACCTTGGTTCTTGCGCATTGGCTATGGCGCCCATGTTATCACAGTAGATAGACATTGGGTCCAGCGCACTAGGAACCACACCCAGCTCTGTAATGAACTCTTTCATCCATATCGCTTCTTGTGAAGCCTCCGAAGCAGCCATGTATTCCGATTCAGTTGAAGATCTCGCCACAACACTTTGCTTTGCACTCCTCCAGCTAACTGCTGCACCATTCAAAATAAATACGTACCCAGATTGTGATTTAGAATCATCTGGATCGGTGTTCCAACTAGCATCGGTGTAACCATTAACAACGAGTTGTTCATCACCTCCATAAGAAAGAACCATATCCTTAGTTCTTCTCAAGTACTTAAGGATGTTTTTGACCGCTGTCCAATGATCCACTCCTGGATCACTTTGATATCTGCTAGTTAGACTAACAGCATATGCGATGTCGGGTCTAGTACATAGCATGGCATACATTAGAGATCCTATGGCTGAGGCATATGGAGTCTTACTCATCCTTTCTCTATCTTCTGCCGATGTCGGACTTTGAGTTTTACTCAAGGTCGTATTGGGCAACATGGGCAAGAACCCTTTCTTGCTATCTTCCATTCCAAACCTCTTTAGAACTTTGTCCAAATATGTACTTTGTGACAATGATATTTGGCGTTTCGATCTATCTCTATAAATCTTTATGCCTAATATGTAAGCTGCTTCGCCAAGATCCTTCATTGAAAAACTATTATTCAAATACTCTTTGACACTATTAAGAAGGTCTACATCATTCCCAATCAACAATATGTCATCCACATACAGTATTAAGAATGCTACAGAGCTCCCACTCACTTTCTTGTAAATACAAGCTTCTCCATAAGTTTGTATAAAACCAAAACTTTTGATTACCTTATCAAAACGTTGATTCCAACTTCGGGATGCTTGCTTCAATCCATAGATGGACCGTTGAAGCTTGCATACCTTGTTAGCATCTTTAGGATCAACAAAACCTTTGGGTTGCATCATATACAACTCTTCATCAATGTCTCCATTGAGGAATGCTGTTTTGACATCCATCTGCCATATCTCATAATCATAATATGCAGCGATTGCTAACATAATCCTCACAGACTTTAGCTTCGCTACTGGTGAGAAAGTCTCATCGTAGTCAACTCCTTGAATTTGTCGAAACCCTTTTGCGACAAGTCGAGCTTTATAGACAGTAACATTACCATCAGCATCTGTTTTCTTCTTGAAAATCCATTTGTTCTCGACAACCTTTCGGCCATCCGGTAAGTCCACCAAAGTCCATACTTGGTTTTCGTACATGGATCCAATCTCGGATTTCATGGCTTCTTGCCATTTATTGGAATCTGGGCTCATCATTGCTTCCTCATATGTCTCGGGGTCATCGGTGTTGTCCACCACCATGACATTCATAACGGAATCATACCAATCTGGAGTGGTACGAGTTCTCGTTGACCTCCGAGGCTCTGTAGCAACTTCAACCGAAGTTTCATGATCACCATCATTAGCTTCCTCTCTTATTAGTGCAGGCACCACAGGAACTTCTTCCGGTGCTGCGCTATTCGCAATTTCGAGAGAAGGTTCGACAACCTCGTCGAGTTCTACTTTCCTTCCAGTCACTTCTTTCGAGAGAAATTCCTTCTCTAGAAAGGATCCATTCTTGGCAACGAAGATTTTGCCTTCGGATCTATGATAGAAGGTATACCCAATAGTTTCCTTCGGGTATCCTATGAAGACGCATTTTTCCGCTTTGGGTTCAAGCTTGTCCGGCTGTAACTTCTTTACATAGGCTTCGCATCCCCAAACTTTAAGGAACGACAATTTAGGTTTCTTCCCAAACCATAATTCATATGGTGTCGTTTCAACGGATTTAGACGGTGCCCTATTTAAAGTGAATGCGGCTGTTTCTAATGCATAACCCCAAAATGTTAGCGGTAAATCTGTAAGTGACATCATAGAACGAACCATATCTAAGAGGGTTCGATTACGACGTTCAGACACACCATTACGCTGTGGTGTTCCCGGCGGTGTCAATTGTGAAAGTATTCCGCATTTCTTCAAATGCTCGCCAAACTCGTAACTTAGATATTCACCTCCACGATCAGAACGTAGAAATTTAATCTTCTTGTTACGTTGATTCTCTACCTCACTTTGAAACTCCTTAAACTTCTCGAAAGTTTCGGACTTATGTTTCAAGAAATAGATATACCCATATCTACTCAAATCATCCGTGAAGGTAAGAACATAACGATAACCACCGCGCGATGCTACACTCATTGGACCACACACATCGGTATGTATGATTTCCAGTAAGTCCGTAGCTCGCTCCATTATACCAGAAAATGGAGTCTTAGTCATTTTACCCATCAGACATGCTTCGCATCTTTCAAGTGATTCAAAATCAAGTGATTCAAGAAGTCCATCGGAATGGAGTTTCTTCATTCGTTTCACTCCGATGTGACCAAGACGACAGTGCCACATATAGGTCGAATTATCGCTTGATTTCAAACGTTTAGCCTCAATGTTGTTGATATGTGTATTTCTACTATCGAGATTCAATAAGAATAGACCATCTATCAAAGGTGCATGTGCATAAAACATATTACTCATATAAATCGAACAACCATTATTCTCGGATTTAAACAAGTAACCGTCTCGCAATAAACAAGATCCTGATATAATGTTCATGCTCAACGCAGGCACTAAATAACAATTATTTAAGTATAAAACTAATCCCGATGGTAGATGAAGAGGTAGCGTGCCGACCGCGATCACATCAACCTTTGATCCGTTTCCCACGCGCATCGTCACCTCGTTCTTTGCTAGCTTCCGTTTATTCTGCAGCTCCTGTTTCGAGTTACAAATATGAGCAACCGAACCAGTATCAAATACCCAGGCACTACTACGAATACTAGTGAGATACACATCAATAACATGTATATCAGATATACCTTTCTTCTTGATGTTGCCGTTCTTCAAATCCGCCAAGTACTTTGGGCAATTCCGCTTCCAGTGACCTTCTCCATTGCAGTAAAAGCACTCAGTATCAGGCTTTGGTCCAGCCTTGGTTTTCTTCGTCGGCGTGGTAACTTTCTTACCACCCTTCTTGAAGTGTCCCTTTTGCTTAGACTTGCCCTTCTTGAATTTGGTGGTCTTATTGACCATCAACACTTGGTGCTCTTTCTTGATCTCCACTTCTGCAGATTTTAACATAGCAAATAGTTCTGGCAACTCTTTGTTCATGTTCTGCATGTTGTAGTTCATCACAAAGTTCCTGTAACTTGGTGGTAGTGATTGGAGGACACGGTAAATCCCCAAAGCATTAGGAATCACTATACCCAAGCTTTGAAGTTTGTTTGCGTGCCCAGACATCTTAAGCACATGCTCACTGACGGAGCTGCCTTCTTCCATCTTGCAGTTAAAGAACTTTTCAGAAGCCTCATAGCTTTCAATTGCCGCATGAGTCTCAAAAATTAATTTGAGATCCTCGACAATATCATATGGGTCTGACTCTTCAAACCTTTTCTGAAGCTCCGATTCTAAACCATACAAGATAGCACACTGAACTATGGAGTACTGATTCTTCCGAGCGAGGTAAACATTCTTTACTTCATCGGGAGCATCAGTTGCAGGTGGGTCACCCAGCGGTGCATCCAGCACATAGGTCAAATTACCAGCTGTGAGGACAATCCTCAAATTGCGGAACCAATCCGCGAAGTTGCTTCCATTGTTTTTCAACTTTTCTTTCTCTAGGAACGCATTAAAATTGATGGTAGGGGCTGCCATTGATCTACAACATATTTGCAATAGTTTAGACTAAGTTTATGACAAATTGAGTTCAAATTAATTAATGAAATTAAACTAGGTGAACTCCCACTCAAAACAACATCCCTCACATTGTTTTAGTGATCACATGAACCAAATCCACTACATCAACACCGATCATCACGAGAGTTGATATAGTTTCAATGGCGAACAATCGACATGTTCATCATATCTACTATATGATTCATGCTTTACCTTTCGGTGATCCGTGTTCCTGAGGCCATGTCTGTACATGCTAGGCTCGTCAAGATCAAACCTTAGCTACCGCATAAGCAAATCTGGCTTGCTTACGTTGTATTCACCCGCGGAATCAAAGACACCCGATCATCACGTGGTGCTTTGAAGCAGCAAGCTTTGGCAACGGTGCATACTAAGGGTGAACACTTTAGAACTTGAAATTTATGTGCATGAGGGATCATCTTATAATGCTACCGTCGTCCACTAAGCAATACAAGATGCATAAAGGATTAACATCACATGCAATTCATAATATGTGATATGATATGGCCTTTCTTCTATGTGCTTCCGATCTCCATCTTCAAGCACGAACATGATCTCCATCATCACCGGCATAGCATCAAGGTCAATGACGCTTCTTCATGGTTGTCGTCCACCAGCTTCAACTATTACAACTATTTTGAATAGACACGCAGGTCTTAACAGAATTTAAAGACAACCATATGGCTCCTGCCGGTTGCCAACTTACAATAAGGAACATTGCATACATCAAATATAATCACAATCATGGCCATATCACATCACTGCACACCCCTGCAAAACAAAGTTAGACGCCTCTACTTTCTTTGCATATTTTACGTGGTTTGGGGCTTTCAATAAGTGTCGTTCTAACTTACGAACAAGAACCACAACATTGATACTAGCATTGTTGATCGCCCGTTGTAAATTGGATCTTAACTATGCTAGGAGAAACAGGCACCCGCAAAGCCACTTATGCAATACAAGTTGCATGTCAAGCGTGGAGCAAGTCTCATGAACGATGTCATGTAAGGTTAGCCCGGGCCGCTTCATCCCAACATACCGCAAGATGCAAAGTACACAAAAAGCAATCTACAATAAAAGCATCAACGCCCACAATGACCATTGTGTTCTACTCGTGCAACAGATCTACATATAGACACGGCTCTGATACCACTGTAGGGGTTCGTAGCATGGAAAACAAAAATTTTCTATCGCATACAAACAAACAAGCCAAGATCTATCTACTAGATTGTAGCAACGAGTCGATGGAATAACTCACCCTCGAAGATTCCAAAGTGTTTAACGAGAGCAGATTCTCGTGGGTGATGTAGTCGTACTCTTTCCGATCTCAAGATCGCGCAGACGATCCTTCCAGCGCCACGTTCCCGCAGCGCTCCCGCAGTCGGTCACACGTTCGGTACTCGACGAAGACCTTCCTCTCCCTTGTTCCAGCAGGCAGCGGAGGTTGTAGCACTCTCCTCGCGATTCCGGCAGCACAACGGCGTGGTACCGGAGGTAGAGGGGAAATCCCGCAGGGCTTCGCTTTAAGCCGGTGCGAGTATGGTGGAGCTTATGAGAGAGGCTATTAGTGGTCTAGTAATTAGACACACCAATTAGAAGGCTCTAAACCAATTAGAAGGCTCTAAACCGAATAGCTCTAAACCGGGGTCTAGATCTAGGGTTTAGTTTAGAGGATAGGAAACTTGTGTGTCTAGGAGGGGAGCCCTGCCCCTCCTTATATAGGTGGGAGGGCTGGCCGGCCAAGGGGAGGAGTTCCTCCCCAACTCGGCCTAGGGAGGTGCGCCGGCCAAGGGGAGGAATTCCCCTCCAACTCGGCCTCCACCTCTCCTCCTCTTTTCCCACTTCCCAAAACTGCCGTTTGACTTTCAAACTAGCCGTTTGACTTTTCAATTTAGGATTTAAATAAATCCTTTATTTGGGACAGCAAGAATACTTAGTACATGATGCAATCATTCCAATATGTAATGACACATTCATGTACCCTTTCCCCTCCGGAGTGCCGGACATTCCGGGACCTTCTAGAATGTTCCCGATGAAAACACCGGAACCATTCCCCAACTCCGAAACGGAACTTTCCTTATATGAATCTTATTCTCCGGACCATTCCGGATCTCCTCGTGATATCCCGGATCCCATCCGAGACTCCGAACAACATTCGGTCTCTTTCTCATAATACCATAACTACTCAAACAACGTCGAATCCTTAAGTGTGTCTCCCTACGGTTCGTGAATTATGCAGACATGATCGAGACACTTCTCCGAACAATAACCAATAGAGGAATCTGGAAATTCATATGGCTCCCACATATTTCTACGATTACTTTGCGATCGAATGAACCACTTACATACGATACCAATTTCCCTTTGTCTCACGATATGTTACTTATCCGAGGTTATGATCGTCGGTATCTCTGCATACCTAGTTCAACCTCGTTACCGATAAGTACTCTTTTCTCGTTCCCGTGATATGTGATCCCTTGTGACCATGTCACATGCTTGCAAGCTAATTGGATGACATTCCACCGAGAGGGCCCAGAGTATATCTATCCGTCATGTGGATGGACAAATCCCACTCTTGATCCATGTGTTTCAACCAATACTTTCCGAACACTTAATGCCACCTTTATAGCCACCCAGTTACGGTGTGGTGTTTGATGTTATCAAAGCATCCATCCGGCAAAGGTGATATGCATGATCTCATGGTCGAAGGAATTAGGTTACTATGTATCATAAAGCATATAGCAATTGAACTATTGAAATGACTTGATCTTTATGCTACGCTTATCTATAGGAGTATGTCCACCATATCATTCTCCTAACGATATGATCTTGTTGTTGATAACATCTCAATGTTCATGATATGGAAACCATAATCATTTAATCAACCAACAAGCTAGTGAAGTATAGAGGCTATACTAGGGACTTCAAATTAAGTTTACAAATCACACAAGTATTAATGGTTTCCTTGTTAATACTTTTATAGCATGAATGTAAACATTTATCATAAACACAAAGATATAATAATAACCATATTTATTATTGCCTCTAGGGCATATCTCCAACACGAAGACCGTGGCAAGGATGTTCCCGTTGGGTTTCGGTGCCATGCCAATGACAATCCCATGAAGAAGGATAGGCTTGCCCCACTGTACATCCGGGGGCGCGGCATCCCTGGTAAGATCAAAGGGCTCCTTCCTACTTATGACATCATGCACCGCATCTATCACGAGACTATCGCCCCTCGTGCTGGGAATGTTGATGAGATTCATTCTTACATGGTGGATATTATGATGGCCACCTATCACCACCGTGACTCTGGCCTCCCTATGGATGTGATAGATGTTATCTGGAATGAGATGGTCTGCGCCACTTTTCAGCGGAGGGTGCCTCCTTTTGCTCCATACATCATGGCTCTCATCATTAGCAAGTGCCCTAAAATTGCCCGTGACTTGCCTCATCTTCGTCTTGCCACTCACCGCCACAAGAATCTGCTGATCAAGACCCATCCCAAACCCCGCAATGCGGATGGTCAGATTGTTGATGAGGATGGGAACCCGGTTGAGGACTCAGGTGATGCTGCTGATGCTCCTACTTATGTGGTCTCTCATCGCCAGCCAGCACAGCCATCTTGGGCTAAGAGGGTTGAGGCCAAACTCAAGAAGATATTCTGCCTCGAAGTGGACAATCAGAAACGCCTATACGAGGCCCATGTCTATGCCAAGAAGGCTTGTGCTCGTCAGAAGGAAATGATGGAGGCTCAAGGCTTGACTGCTTCCAAGGGCTCTGAGAACAACATTACCCCAGAAGACCAATGGATCTCCAAGCACAACAACTGGGAAGATGATGCCACCTCCTCCTTCCGTGCCCCTCCACCTCATGGTGCATGGGACGACGTTGATGATGATGATGATGATGAGTGATCTCCGGGGCGTTAGTGTTGCTCTTGTCCCTTTTTGGCGTCTTGATGCCAAAGGGGGAGAAGTTACACATTAGGTATGCGGGGAGATTTGCGAGGGAAAGTCACAAGCTCGTTCTTGCCTTTGATTTTATTCGCTTGTGAACTTATTTGGTTGCCTCTTATTATGTGTGACTTACTATGTGTGAACCTAACTATTTGTGCTATGTATGTTAAGACTATGTGGTTATCTTATGGATCCATCTTGTGTGTATTATGGCTATTCTTGTTGGATCCATCCTATGTGATGATTTTCCTCATTCCTAATCTATTGGTCATCACATGTTTTTTTTTCTTGCAAAGGTATGTCCTCTATGTGCGACTTCTACTCTCAGTTAGTTTGCTTGAATGTATGGGGCTTGTTTCTACATATCTAGGGGGAGCCCCATCTACATCTTATCATCACTAGATTTCCTTGCAAAATGTGTGTTGTCATCAAACACCAAAAAGGGGGAGATTGAAAGAGCATTTGCTATCCCTAGTGATTTTGGTGTTTGATAACAACACACATATCGGACTAATGTTTTGCTAAGTATGTCGCAGGTACATTAAGAAGGTTTGCAAACATTCAGAAACTATCTGCCTAGCGCGGTACCAAAAAGCGGTAGTACCGCTTTTTGCTACCGGACCAGACAAAAGCAAATGACTATCTGTCAAAAAGTCTCTGCGGTGCCAGGTACTAAAAAGCGGTAGTACCGCATTTTAGTACCTAGCGCGACAGAAGCTTTTTTACAGCTTGTCAAATGCTTCTGCCTGCTCCGGTACTGCTCAGGACAGAGGCTTTTTGAACATTGCAAAAGGCCACTGTCTGCGCCGGTAGCAAAATGCGGTAGTACCGCATTTTACTACCTAGCGTGACAGAGAGCTTTTGCACGTTGCAAAAAGCTTCTGTCTGCGCCGGTAGCGAAATGCGGTAGTACCGCGTTTTGCTACCTGGCGTGACAGAGAGTTTTTCGTATGAAAATGTGTTGTTCTCTCCAGGTCCGGTAGTACCGGTTGCGTCAAGTGGTACTACCGCTTCCCGGTAGCAACATCAGTAGTACCGCTGGGGGCAGGACTTGTTGCTGTTTGAAAAAGGGTGATCCGGTACCAGGTCCGGTAGTACCGGAATTCTCCGGTAGTACCGCTTCAACTTCCGGTACTACCGCTGCAGTAAATGCACCAACGGTCAGATTTTGTGGAGGGGTATAAATACCCCTCCACCTACCTTGGGACAAAGTGCTCAGCTCATTAAAGTCATTGCCCACCATTGGAGTCCATTGGAGCCACTCAAATTCTCAAGATCTCATCATCCAACCACCCAAAGTCCTTGATCTTTGGGGAATCGAAGGAGGAGGGCCCGATCTACTACTTCACCAAAAGAGATCTTCATTTCCCCCTCATTTCATTGAGGGCCCCTTTGCTCTAGTGTTTTTGTTGGAAACCCTAGCTTTTGTTTTTGTTCTTACAAGCTTGTCTTTGATTGCTTTGACAGCTTGCTTGTATTTGGGAACCTCCGATTAAGTTGTGGATGTGTGCCCCAAACTTGTAACGGTGCCGGCTTCCACCTTGAAGGTTGCCGATATAGTGGAAGGCGAATCGATCCCGTTGGGGTGAGATTTATCGGAGAACAAGGGAGGCCTCTCGTGGCGTTGGTGGTTTGAAACCACCCCCTCTCCAAATGTAGACGTACTTCCCCTCAAAAGGAAGGAACTACGGGAAACAAATCCTTGTGTCTCCGCGTCCACTTTTCGGTTACCTCTATCCTTTACCGCACCTTACTTACTTGTTACTACTTTGTGTTGTGGTAGCTCTTGCTTATTTGTCATATAGGTAAATTCACCATAGTTGCATTATCTAGAGTATTTACCTTATTGTCAAACCTTAATTTGAAAAACAAGAAAATTTGAAGTAGCACCTATTCAACCCCCCTCCCCCCTCTAGGTTCCCATACGATCCTTTCAAACGTCCTCAACTCCTCAACTGTCTTTTCCAAGCTTGTTGAGGGTCATGCTCCCCCTGTGGAATTTGAGATCAACGGGCATCACTACAACAAGGGATACTATCTAGCAGATGGCATCTATCCAAGATGGCCAACATTTGTGAAGACTATCTCAGACCCAATGCTCCCCAAGCATTCTCACTTTGCCAAGGAACAGGAAGCTTGCAGGAAGGACGTGGAGCGGGCATTTGGTGTGCTCCAGCAGAGGTTTGCAGTTATTCCGGTTCCCTGCTATGACCTGGTCGAAAGATCAGATGTGGGAAGTGATGAACTGTTGTGTGACCTTGCACAACATGATCATTGAGGATGAGAAGAAGGATCTAATGAGTTTGCTCGAGGAGGACGAGCCATACCATCTACAGGGTCCTCTTGCCGAGCCTGATCATCAGGTGCCTCCAACATGGGCTGCATTCATCGCAATGCGCCAGGAGATCCGAGATCCGGCGATGCATCAACAGCTGCAGGATGATCTTGTCGAGCACCTATGGACACGCAGGGGCAACACAACGTAGATGCTGAGCATGAACTGGCCGAACTTGGCCGAAATATGTTGTATTTTTATTGCAGCCGAACTATGTTTATAGTACGCCGAACTTTGGTCTCAAAGTATTCTGTAATCATCGTATAACGAACTATGCCGAAATTTGGGCGAAATTTAGCCGAATTTGAGCCGAATTCTAGCGGGAACGGGCGACCCGGGAACTCGGCCTGGGTGCGCGAGTGGGAAAATAGGCATATCCAGGCCGAAAACTTGCACCGTCCAAGCGAAGTTTGGTCCGGATTTCGGCCTAGGTTCGGCCAACGAGTGGAGATGCTCTAAGGTTGAAGGGAAATCGGTGCAAAACACCGAAGCTTTTGGGTGGAAGTCAACAATATATCCATATCTAAATGTATCCGAGAGCATGTACACCGTGTGGATTGATTCTAAAAAAAAGTCTAACATAAGTTTAAGAAAACCGGACTGCTTCACCGTTTAGACTAGGCTAAACAGGAAAAAGCCAGTGCACTTAGCCCACCATGCATGCAAATGAAGTATAGTAGCTATTAGACCGGTTAGTGGATCCCTTGTGGATCTCTTGTGTTCTCTATTCCCTGTCTAGTGCTAGACTCGATTTAAGAATCTTTTCTACTAGACTCAACGTAACCACAGTTTATACTCAACCTAAAAAGGAAAAATCAGTCTTAGACACAAGTTTTTTCGTACTCTGCACACGCTATGAGAAAGGTGGTTCCTAGGGGTCGTTCTTATCCTACCCATGTAGCCAAGTGTCTTTCATCCAACATCAGTGATATGTCCTCTAGCGTGAAAACTCTTGATCTATCATTCGCTGGATGGATTTGATGAAAGTGGCATACAAATAATGGTCATAATCCTTTTTCACTAATTTATTGTTTTGTCTTCTATTTGTTCTCTAGTGTCATAATCCTTTTCCACTAATTCATTGTTTTGTCTTTTATTTGTCTTATTATTCACAGTTGTAATAATAACATGCCAACGCGCTGGAGGAGTTATTTTTCGGCCAGGCTCACTGCTGGATTTGTAATTTATTTTCAATTTTGTGACCATTTTGACATTGATCTCCTAGTGATTGTTATATTTCCTCCGTCCCTATTTACATATGTCACATTTTGATGTTTCACTTTGAACAACAAACATAGGGGATATATATAGTACAAAATTTTTACCAATCCTATATTTGTATGAAGTTTTTCATATATTATCGGCTAAATCGATGGTAAAATTTGGATTATGCAATAGAGAAACTTTGCCTAAATAAGGAAGGACTCGCATGGCTTATATTTTTGCAGCAAGGTTTGTAATAATTTGTGGCATGGTCTAACACTACTCCCTCTGGTCCATATTAATGGCTTTATCTTTATCTAGGTTCAGTATCTGGTTAGATATTTACACAAGATGCATTCGTATCTAGACAGAGTTAACAAAGTTAAGACCACTAATATGAACCAAAGAGAGTACTATTTGTTTCGTTGCATCATACAGAGACCGAATCTACTTATACCTAATAAAAGTAGTTGCGTCTTACAGCAAACATAGGGGATATATATTACTTCGATCCATAATAAGTGTCGTTCACTTAGTACAAAGTTTGTACTAGGTTAGTACAAAATGAGCGACACTTATTATGGATCAAAGGAAGTACAAAACTTTACCAATCGTATAATGATGTGGTTTTTTTATGTACTATCAGGCCAAACTGATTGTTAAAATTTAGGTTATGCAAATAGAAAATCTTTATCTAAATAAGGACTCGGATGGCTTCTATTTGTGTGCTCTGAGTAGCAAGGTTCTAATAATATGTGGAAGAGCGGAAAAAAAAAACCTTCGTGCTCCTCTCACCCCCCCCCCCTGAGGGCGACGGGAGCACCCCACACCCTCCCCGACGTCCAGCCCCCCTCCCCACCTCCTCCCCTCTGCCGCCGGGCAAAGTCCCTGCGGCGCCGGCGGCGGACCTGCCCTTCCCCGCTCGCGAGGAGATCGGGGCTCTCTCGGCCTGGTGGCGGTGCACCATGGTGGCACTGGAGCTCGGGCGGCGGGGGCTGGTCCTGGCAGAGCCGAGCGGTTGTGCAGCGCGGCAGCACCCCCCTTCTCGGTGATGGGGGCGGCTCAAGCGCGGGCTCCTCTCTCTTAGCGACGGGGCAACTCATGCACAGGCTCTAGGCGTGGGCTCTCGGCCCGAGTTCTGGCGGCGGCTACGACGCTCGGCTGGCGTAGTGGAGGCAGGGCTGCTCGGGGTGCAGGGGACCGACGGTGGCGGCGGATTGGTTGCAGCAGCACGGCGGTGGAGCAGAGGAGGCCTGATCTGGGCCTATCCGGCGGGCCGGGCCTGATCTAGGCCTGTTCCGGCCCTACCTGGTGGTGCTGCTGTGTCCGGACGGCTCTCACCATGGGTGATGGAGGGAAGTTCCCCTCCCCCAACCGCCCGTGCCTCAATGCTTTCACGTCCATGAGCCCTACCCGATCTTCTCGTCGGCGACGCGATGTGGTGCTGGTCGGAGCTTTGGCTAGATCTCGAGGATGCCGGGGTGGCGGCCCCGGAAGGTGGACTGCGCGGGCGTCTCTTCGGCGAGCGTCGTGGCAGTGGTGGTGGTTTCTCCCCTTGGTCATGTGGATGGCGAGGAGAGGATGATGGGAGGCTTAGGGGTTGGCGGCGCTTTGGCTTCGGCAACTCCCAGATCGCGTGTCGGCAGCCTATCTTGGGGACAACGAGCTTGGCGGACCCCGGGGAGCGTTCGAAGGTTTTTCGGACGAAAGCTTTGTGCCTCGGCACCATCGGCGGCGATGCCTGTGGGTATCGTTACCTTCTTGGGGGCGCCGATGCGACTACCTTTCGCGCGACAGGGGTCCGGGTGAAAACCCTTGACCTTTGGTCTCGGCGATGGCGGCGCGGTGTGTCGTGACCCTCTTGGGGGCGTCGTTGTGGAGTCCCGGGTCTCCCCAGTATCGGCTCATTGTCCTTGGTGGCAAGTTTAGGCTACCGCGTTTTTCTTGTTTATTTTGATCTGCATTGTAAATGGGGTCTCCCCTCCACCTTGTATCTGTTGGGCCGATGTGCTTTATTTATAAAGCGGTGCGAAAGACTAGTTCGAGGATAATCTATGGCATGGTTTAACTACTCCTTCCGACCCATATTAATTGACTTCGATTTAATGATAGATATACTTATCTAGATAAATTTGAGTCAACTAATATAGGTCAGAGAGTATTATTTAGTGGCATTGCATTATGGAGAGACCCAGTCTATCATCTACGTGATAAAAGCAGCCGCGGCTTGCAAGTGGAGGCCTGTGGCGAGAGAACAGCTGTGGACTCTTCAGAACGCAAATCTTATCCACGGATCTTTCTTTAAAATAAAACTAGGACTATGTTGGTGGTCGACAGTGAGCCACGGGAGACTGATGCGTATGGCTCTGACGATCTTTAGCCGCGGCGCAGTTGGCTGCCTCGCCCAGTCGCCCTGGTGCATCGCCCCTCGGACGTACGTCGGCTCGTCGTCGAGTTCCCCCATTCACGTTTCTTTTCTGGACGGACGCGCGGTTCCTCTCGGGGAGCAACTTGACGACGTCGTCGGTCGCTTCCTTGGGAGCGAAGGCAGAAAAAAAGGGGGACTTGGTGGCTCCATGCATCACCATTCACCAGCGCGAGTGCGGCGCACAGTGGTGGGCTGGTGGCTGGCTCGGGTGGAGACGGTGGCACATGGTTTTCCCTTCTCTTCGCTACGCGCGGGCCAGTGGACTACGAATACCACCATTGTGTGCTGCGAGCTGCTAGCACCATGCACCACGCGTACATACTCTATTAGGCCTAGTTTAGCAACAAAGTTTTTCTAAAACTGAAGTATATCAATACCATAGTATTTTAGTGTCTAGCACATCAATACTTTAGTTTTTCTAAAATTAAAGTATATCAATACCATAGTATTTTAGTGTCTAGCACATCAATACTTCAGTTTTTCTCTTTTATCAGTTTTAGAAAAAAGAGGGTATGGCCTCTTTCTCAAATACTTCAAAAACCCATAGTTTTGGACAATACTTCAGTTTTGAAACCATAGTATTTGTTGGATCCAAATACCTCAAAGTATTTAATACTTCATTATTTTCAAAAAGCAAAGTATTTCCTAAATACTTTAAAAATACTTTGATACCAAACGGGGCCTTAGTCTTAAAATAGATTAATCTAAATACTTCATATGACCCATATTAATTAATTTAAATCTTAAAATAGATTAATCTAAATACTTCCTATGACCCATATTAATTAATTTAAATTTGTCTAGATACGTAGGTACATTCGTACATTCAAAACTCTAACGACTAGAGTGAAACCTTTGTTGGATAAGTTGATCGGTATTAATCAAAATGCTTTTATGAAACAAAAGAGTATTATTGATGGCATTATGTCTCTGCATGAGATCATGCATCGTACTCATGCTGAAAAACATGTGGGCATTGTCCATATGCTAGATTTTGAGAAAGCCTTTGAAAAGGTTAACCGAGAGTTTTTGGTGAGTAGTCATGAGGCTATGGGTTTTGGTCCTCCCTGGAGGAATATGCTTAAAAAATTCTTTACAATGACACTGTTTCTGTTAAGATTAACAATACCAATGGTTCTTATTTTCAGGGTGCCAAAGGAGTGAGACAAGGAGACCCTTTATCTCCTTTTCTTTTCAACTCTGTTGTGCAATGTCTTACTAAAATGGTTTTAGAGGCTCAAAATAATGGTTTGTCAGTTGGGCTTGTGCCTGATCTCATTAATAAAGGAGCGGTTATTATACAACATGCTGATGATATTGTCTTGTGTCTAACTCATGATCCTGATAAAACACTGAATCTAAAACTGCTCCTTTACCTCTTTGAACTTATGTCTGGTTTGAAGATAAACTATAAAAAAGTGAGATGTTTCTGATAGATGGAGATAATACCATCACTGAACTATACTCTGAGATGTTTGGTTGCAAGCTTGGTTTGTTAACTATGAAATATCTGGGAGTGCCTGTCACCTTTAGGGCTCTCAAAAATTCAGACTTAGATTCTGTTGATGCTAAATTTGTTACCAAGTTAAATGCTTGGGTGGGGGGTGCTGCTTCTTCTGGTGGCAGGTTAACTCTTGTGAATGCTTGCCTTTCTAATCTCCCTTCTTACATCATGAGTTTATTCATGTTGAGTAAATCTTTCATTGTCGAACTTGATAAACACAGGTGCAGATTTTTTTGGCATAAAATCTCCATAGGGAATGGCAACCTGACTAGTTTATGGAATGATTCTATTGGTGGAAATCTTCCCTTTTCTGAAAGTTTTCCTATGCTTTTTGATCTTTGTAGATATCAAGAGTGTACCATTAAGGAATGTGTGGATGCTGGGTTCATTGTTCCTTTTAGAAGAACTCTTAGAGGTAACATGATTTCTCAATGGACATACATTTGTGATGTTGTGAGATCCCTGCAGCTCTCTGCTGATGATGATAAGGTTTTTTGGTCCTTAAATTCTAATGCGGTTTTTTTCTACCAAATCTTTCTATGTGTGGATTCAAAAGAACCTTGCATGATCTAATAACAAATAGATCTGGAAAGCTAAAGTTCACCTTAAAATTAAGATCTTCATGTGGCAGTTATGTCAGGATGCTCTCCTTACCAGACATAATATGAGGAAAGGGAAATGGCTTGGCTCACCACTTTGTTCTGTCTATGATTAGGTGGAAACAAATAATCACCTTTTCTTTAATTTCTCTGTTGCTACAATTGTTTGGGGGTTCTGGGGATACTATGGGGATGAATTTGGTTCCTAACAACTTCTAGCAGTCTATGCCCTGGCTTCATTCCTTTCTCCCCCATCAGGAAATTTTTGTCCTGATTGCTTCTGTTTGCTAGGCCATTTGTCTTACTCGCAACAAAGTGACCTTTCAGCATTATAAGCTTCACTCACCAGGGGAAATTACCTTCTACTCTGTCTCTTTGCTTCTTTATTAGGCAGATCTGCAGAAGGAAGGAGATAAGAATGCTTTGACGCAAGGTGCGAACCAGTTGAGGCTCGCTACAACTAGGATCTACTCGAGGCCTAGACCTAGTGATCAACCCTTTCTGATGATTACTGGACCTTGATTTCGGGTGGTGGTTTATGGTTTCATTGCTCTGAATATTTGGCTCTAGTTTGTCCTGGATTGTGCTACTTTTATGGTTCTTGGTCTGTAGTAGTAAACTTATATGATTATGGTATCAGGTTTCCGCCTTGTGGTGGCATTCGATGGCGAATGTCTATAGTAGTTTCCTGATACTGTACCAACTCGCTTTCTTTCTTCCTACCCCTTTCTTCAGATTGTAATAAGCTCCAAACGACTTCTGTTATTTCCGTTTTATATGAAATATAAAGGGATGAAAGCCCGGTTGGGAAACTAATATGGGTTGGAGAGAGTACTAAATAGTGTCTAGATACATCCAAATTTTTAAAAATTACGATATCTATTTTAAGACAGAGGGAGTAATATCATTTTGTTGGTCGGAGAAATCACTTCCCACTTCTGTAGTTAAATCTACACAAGCTTAACGAGTCACAAGACCAATCGAATACTTAGTGTCGCTCCCTCCAGCGACACCTATTATAAATCGAAAGGCGTATCTAAAATGTTGCTTCGCTCGGCACGAGTATCTATAATAGCAATAGCTCTTGAATGTCCGGAACTAATTAAGTGAGGCTTACATACCGATAAGTCCTTCACTAGTTCTGTGACGTGTTGTGAGGTGGATGGACAAACCCTAGGCAGTTCACCACCAATGCCTCACCACAAGATCACCAACTGGGAAAGGATAATCACAATGGTGCGCGAGTGGTTCCCGGTGGACCACACCGAGGACGAGGCGCACACGATCGCCTTCGCTGAATCCATGGAGCAGGAGACGCAAGCAACAGAGGTGCTTGGCGATGCAGCACTACAGCACAGGATGCTGTGGTGGTCGTGGCTGCCACGACCAAGGTGGAGGATCGGGAGGCGCTACACCAGGCCGGTGTGCCGCTCCCTTGGTGGAGCCGATGTCGGATGCCGACACGCTCGTCGTGGACAACGACTACGGTGATATCGACTGGCTCGAGGATCTCGACGACGAGGTCCAGACGTCAGCGATGAGATGCGGGCTCTACTCGCGCTGTTCCACCGCCCACCGCGGCGGCACTAGCTGCCCGTTCATGGCTGCCAAGCGGGAGGCCGTGCAAGCCATCCCCTTTGCCAAGGCGGACACGCCGCGCCGTGCCGGGACATGGTGGTCGCGCTGTAGGAGGACCCGCTGGTGGCCCTGGCGGAGGACATGGCCGCGATAGAGGCGGAGGAGGATGTCGAGGAGGAGAAGGCTTGCTCCAAGGCTGAGATGGAGCTCGCTTTGGCGTGCCGCACCCGAGAGGAGGAGTTTGCAAAAAGGCGATAGACTATCTCCGAGGGGTCATCGTGGTTCGTCGCAGAGAGGAATCAAGCCCGCGCGATGGCTCAGGAGGCGGCAATAGACGTGGCGCCTAGGGTGTCAATTGGAACCCCATCTAACCCCACTTATAGTTCATTTGCTAAAATCAAGTGTAAATTTTTGCTAAAAATTTAAACTAAATTTTGGCAGAACTAAAAATGGTCATTTGGTGAGATCCCACTTTGACACCTAGTGGCGCGCATTGTCATTGCAATACGCGTGGCCACGCCTTCCATCTGGTGTGTGGTCGCCGGCAGCCTGACGAGGACCTTTGCGCACCAATGTCTCCGCCGAGCCAGCCCCTCCGTGGCACCAGCTCCCCCGCGCGCCGGACGAACTCCACACCAACCAGCCGCTCGTACTTCCTGCACATCGCGGGGGAATTAACTGCCGAATGTGTCAGATGACGAACTTTTGTGCCTTCCGATTCTGAAGAACCAAATAAATTGCACTGTCCGGTTTTGCACAATCTGCTAACGTATTCAGACTTCCAAATGTTCAGTTCAGTTCAGGCTATGCAGCTCAGAAATCAAAATTGGTTAATTCGTGTATGATCACACTTGTTGTGCCGGTGTCATTCTGCATTGGAATCCAAAAATTTATCTCTGCAATAGATTTTACAAGTTGGTAGTACAACCAGTGATATTCTTCAGTCGTAGCATGTACTTCATTCTGAAGAATCTGCTACTGTTCAGACTTCAGAGCTGGTTCAGTTAAGGATGTGCAGATCAGTAGATCACTATCGTGAACATCGCGATAGTTTAAAGGTTCGTTCACTGCTGCTAGCTAATGGTGACTGATTACTTCCTATTAATTAATCTGTGTTACTTCTCCGTCTTCTTTAGCAGACAGACTAGTTGTAAATTAAGAACTCGTTGTAAAGTTGCACACTAGTGCATTGGTTTCTCAGCTTGAAATTTTCTTCCTTGTTCATTCTTCTCACTTCTTGTGGTGGATTGTGAATTTGTGATAGATGGATAGAATAATCCAAAAATACTCTACCAAGAAAATTAATGTAGCAGAAATTATTTGAATCATTTTAGAACTTATGATTGTAAGGAGCATGAGACATGCTGATAAATTCTGTTTTTATTTTAACCCATTTATTAGTTGGTAGTAAGATATTACAGCATTAATTTTTTGGATGTTTTCTCAAGTAACAACGACATTATATCTCTATTGTAATGTTTAACACTTAATGATGTTGAGAAATCAATTTCTGTGCAAATCCGCGACAAATAATACGAATAAAACAGCACCCATTAGTTAGACATAATTTCAGTCTAGATGCATCATAGATTGTTTTCATACAAGTTAGGCAATGAAATGTACTGCCTGATATCTTTTCATCGGTTCAGATTTTTGGAGTAGTTGGCTAGTGCATGCATTCAATATGATATTAGAACCAAGAAGTCTTGTGTTCAAGATCCTACTATCTTAGTATTAAAAAAGTTTTTGCAGCCTACAACAAACCCACGTCTAAGGACTAAAATAGTGTAGACGTGAGGGTAGTGTTGAAATATAGTCTCTAACCTTTTTCCATCAGTGCACTTTTGAGATAGTTGTGCATTAATTCAATAATTAGCTTTTCGGAAAAAGCGGGACTAGAATTTCTCAGAAACTTCTTTTCCCTGGAGAGGTCTGAATAAAACCATTTCTCGACAAGCACAACGAAAAATGGAACCTTAGGGTGTGTTTGGTTGGTGTCACGAAGTGGAATGAAATGGAATGGTTCCACACTTGAGAACCGTTCTAATGTTTAGTTAAGAAATAGAATGGAACGAGGTGGTTCCTTAAAACAGAATATTCCCTCTAGATCCAGAATGCACTCATTCCACCAAATTGGTGGAATCTCCTCCGTTCCTCTATGCTAAAGCCATCCAAACATTTTCACTCTCTCTATTCTCCTATCATCCTTTTTACTAAATGCACCCAAACATAGAATGGAACCATTCCATTCCACTTTTTTGGCCCAACCGAACATAGGATGGAACCATTTCATTACACATTTTTTGTCCTAACCAAACACAAGAATGGAAGCAACCTATTCCAGTGGAATGGAACCATGACATTCCATTCCACTTCGTTCCCGAACTGAACACACCCTAGTCTCACTTTTTGCCATGCATGAACATGATTTTGCCGTTTTCAAGAACTTATTTTGTTCATGTGCGTAAAGCACCCAAATTCCCACAGGAACAACTCGGCGTACCAAAGGTGTTATATAATTTGGTTTGTGTCCTCAAAAAATAATTTTGTCTGCAAGTAATGGGTTTCATTATGAAGGGTCATGAGTTCCACGTTCCGAACTTCTTCAGAAAAATGAATATACATTACCACATATCCTATGAAAACTATAGGAAAATACAACTTATTCAATAGTATTACATAAAAAATGTGACTGTCATAGCGGATTACACTTTACATGCCCCTAGCAATTACAATGATATTATGGGTGTGAAATAAAAACAAATCAAACACAAAATAGCCAACAACTTCGAAAAGGCGAGCAAAAAGTTCGATGTGGATCGAGACCTCACGTACGACGACTCAGTGACTCAGACTCCTATCGGGCGCCATCACAGGCCCCACCAGACCCACGCCAAGGCCAGAACGTGCACCACCGCGACACCACCCCCGGTGACCACCCTTGCCGGCGCCGCGGGCGACACGTCTGACGACGCCTCGGCCTCGGGCGCGTCCGCTCCGGACGACACCGGCGTCTTCTTCCCCTTGGGTGTGAGCGCTGCCAACGGCGCCGGAGCGGGCGCGGGCGTCGTCCCGGCGATGGCCATGGGCAGCAGCACCTTGCTGACCTGGTACACGACGAGCTGGTCGCCGGTGTAGAGCGTGTTGTCGACGGTGGCGTTGACGACGCCGGTGGAGATGTTGACCTGCTGGCTGCCCATGGAGGTGACGTTGAGCGGGTACTCCCCCGGCGAGCTGCTCCCGGCCTGCGTCCGGAGCGGGTTGCTGACGGTGTCGAACTGCGACATGGGGATGGCGGTGGAGAGGACGTGGTACTGGACCAGCGCGTTCTTCTGGCTGTCCGACAGCGAGTTGAGCGTGCCGGAGGCGAGCGAGGTGAAGGCGTTGTCCGTGGGCGCGAACACCGTCAGGCCGTTCCCGGAGCTGCTGTTCAGCTGGCTGTCGATCTGCGCCGCCACGCCCGTCGACTGCAGCAGCCGGATGAAGGTGTTGAACTGCCCGGCCTTGGCCAGCACCCCCGTGATGTTTGTCGTCCCCGCCGCCGGCGCCGGGGCTGCCGGGGTCGCCGGCGTGACGGGCGCGACGGGCGCCACCGCCGGGCCCTGCGCCGACGCCGTGATCGCCACCGATAGAAGGAGCGCAACAAGTCTCTGCATGGCCTGCATGGTGTAGCTACTGTTAATCGTGCACCAAGGACGCTGAAGTGCAACTGGATTGAGTGATCTGAGCGACGGTGTGCATGGCTTATAACGAGATGATTTGGTTGGGAAGGACGAGGAAGAGTGAGGTGTAAGCTAGGTGGGTATAGGGTTTGTGGGGGTAAGTGTCGTCGCGGTTACAGGGTACCAAACCCTGATCGATGGGGTGAGTTGCCATGGTGGAACAGGCTAACTACCTGATTGCTAGCAGCTGCCCTGCCTTGGTTGCTTCAAGGAGCAGCAAGCAAGAGTATCAAGATCTGGTTTTCCTATCCTTTTGACAATTTGAGCTGGGGTGATGGTGATCTTGGGAAGAATATATGGTCTGCAAAATGTTGTAATGCAGGTTTATTAATTTTGACAGCAGGAGGAGCTAGATAAGTTTGTTCTTTCAGTAGGACCTTGTGTTATTACTTTAGTTATAGTTGAGGAGGCCATCCAAAGTAGTCACACAAATGTGTACAAAATCTTGAATGTCTAATGTTGGATCGTAGCCTATACTGCGATATTGTTAAGAGAGGGTTAATATACATTATCATCCAACTAACAACAAGAGCCTAGCATTCAATCTGGAATAGTTGGGAGCGCCTAGATCTCAGGCGTCGGAGAACTTCTTATGCCTCATTCACCTCACATCATCATATTATTGGTGCTAATCCTCAATTGCAACATAGTATTTGCAACTTATAAAATTTGTACTAATTCTTAGTTGCAACCTAATTGCAACTCATTATATTCTGGGTTACAACCTAGTTGCAACTTATGCATAACTCTCACATTGCACGAATCGTGAGGTAGTCCAATGGTGAGAAAGATGACTGAGACATAAGAAGTTCTCAGATGACCGAGAACTAGCATATTAATTTAGTTATAGTTGAGGAGGTCATCCAAAATAGGCACACAAATGTGTACAAAATCTTGAATGTTTAATGTTGGATCGTAGTCTAGAGTATGGTATTGTTAAGAGTGGGTAATATAGTATCACCCAACTAAAAACAAGGGCCAAACATTAAGCCTGAAATAGTTGTTTGACCACTCAGATTTTGCTAAAGGCAAGTACAAGATACATGCAAAATTTTGACACTATGTTTTCAATTCATACACCTTTGCTTGTGAGAGTGTGACACACCGAAGTATCTTATACCTTTTCCGAACAATCGACAAAAGCTTTATCTTTTCATTAAGTAAAACTGAGCAAAGACCAATATGTACATCGACGATGCGCACACCCTACCCCCAACGTTTCACACTGGCCAAGCCGACGTCTCTACCACCCAAGCAACCAAATCTTGCATCCTATAGCAACCCGACGATTTCCAGGAGACGTCAATCGGCTTATTGAATCCTCTGCAACGCATACCCACCGATGACCTCGTGACCTCGCAATAGCCAAACCAAACGACTCGGCCATCCAAGTGACAAAATCCAACACCATACAACACAATGACGGGATCCGCCGCTCAAGCATGCAGCCTAATAAAACGGTCTTTTCACAATGGGCGCTGCCCATCACTTTTTTGAATTGCATATTGATAGGCCAAGAAAAAAAATTCCTTCTCGTTGAAGAAAGATAGTTGATAGGTTGGCACATATTGTTGTGAACCTACCCACCTGGTTCGAAGACTCGCCTCGCTTGAAGGGAAATTCTGAGAAACTTCTTACTCGTTGGTCCCAAAAAAAAATCTTAAAAATAAGAAATGTCTTACTTTTCTTGGAAAGTAAAAAATCCATGTGTATTGCATAAAAAAAATATCCAGATGTATGTTCTCTACCTCCCGACTTTCGGCGAAAACAAAGAAAAGGATCCCAATACATCCCAGCAGTTTAGCGAGCGATCCAGTGCAAACTTGCCACGTGGCCATGCATTGCCATTGCAGTTGCCATCCGACCATCACCGAAAGTCTCCCGCTAGGGTCCGTCGGGTGAGGAGACAAGATTTCTAACAAGCTCTTGATACAAATAAATTCTGTAAAAAGGTTTGTTTTCTAGCATATCACGCTTTTATAGTACTAGAGGAAATTAACCAGGGAGACGAATATACAGCTGGTGCGTAACTTTCAGAAACGGGAATAGCTGGTGATGGTTGTGGAGAGTAAGGTCCTCTGTTTCTTTCAGGCCGAGAACAAACTACACAGCCAGCTGATGGACAACGACATATGAGGATATCATGCACACAGGGAAAGGAAAAACCTTCACATCGCTCCTGAGAAATCAAGCCTCCTGCTAAGCCTGGTGTAGGCCCCTGAAACGCGATCTGGGAGCTGCTAGAGCCAAAGCACCGCAACACCAGGAACCCTTACTGTCTGCTCCTCGTCATCCACATGACCGAAGAGAGAGACCATCACCAGCACTACGTCGCTTCGCCATAGAGTCGCGCGTGCAGTCCACCTTCCGGGGCCGCCGCCTAGGCATATGAGATCTTGCACCCCATGACAAAGCTGGCCCCTCCTTGACACGGGATGACGGAGCGAAGCAGAGAGATTGGGGAAAAAACCGTGACACAGGTCGTCGTCCCCTTTTGACAATTTGAGTTGTGGCGATGGTGATCTTGGGAAGGATATATAGTTTGCAAAATGTTCTAATGCGGGTTTATTAATTTTGACAGCAGGAGGAGCTAAGTTTGTTCTTTCAGTAGGACCTTTGTGTCATTAATTTAGTTATAGTTGAGGAGGTCATCCAAAATAGGCACACACATGTGTACAAAATCTTGAATGTTCAATGTTGGATCGTAGCCTGGAGTGTGATATTGTTAAGGGAGGGTAATACATTATCAACCAACTTAAAACAAGGACCAAGCATTGATTCAGCCTGAAATAGTTGTTTGACCACTGAGCTTTTGCTCAAGGTAAGGACAACATACATGCAATTTTTTGACACTATATGTTTTCAATTTCATGCACCTTTGCTTGTGAGAGTGTGACACACCGAAGTATCTAATACTTTTTTCGAACAATCGATGAAAGCTTTGTCTTTTCATTAAGTAAAACTGAGAAAACACCGATTTGTACATCAACGATGTACACACACCATCCCCAACTATCACCCAAGCAACCAAATCTGGCATCCTATAGCAACCCTACGATTTCCAGGAGACGTCAACCGGCTTACTGAATCCTCCACAAGGCATACTCACAGACCACCTCATGACCTCGCAACAGCCAAGCCAAATTACTTTGGCCATCCAAGTGACAAAATCCGATGCCATACAACACAATGACCGGAGCCGCCGCTCAAGCAAGCGGCATGACAAAACGGTCTTTTCACAACTTTTTTTTTTTTGAGGATTCACCTCGCTTAAAGGGAAAGTCGGGGGAACTTCTTACCCGTTGGTTAAAAAAAAATTATAATCTAAAAAATAAGAAATATCTTGTCCTAAAAAGTAAAGAATCTATTTGTATTGCACAAAAAAGTACCCATGTGTATGTTCTCTGCCTCCCTGATTTCCATGAAAACAAAGGAAAAGGACTGCACTACAGCGCGATCCAATGCAAAGTTGCCACGTGGCCATGCATTGACATGGCATTTGCCATCCGGCCGTCACCAAAAGTCCGCCGTTGGTGTTCCGTCGGGCGAGTAGACGAGATTTCAAACGTGATTTTGATATAAATTTCGTAAAAAAAAAAAAAGGTTTGTTTCCTAGCATAGCACGCCTTTTATCATTCTGTCAAAAAAACGCACGCTTTTTTATAGTAGTAGAGGAAATTAACCAGTTGGAGGAATATTCAGCTGGTGCGAAACTTTCATAAACGGGAATAGCTGGTGATGGTTGTGGAGAGTAAGGTCTTCTGCTTCTTTCAGGCCGAGAACAAACTACACGGCCAGCTGATGGACAAGGACACAGGAGGGTCGAGAAATCATGCGGACAGGGGGGGAGGTTCCGGCTCCGTAATATGCATGCTTTGCCCCGCCGCGGATGCAAACGTTTTATCCTACCGTGCCGTGCCGCATCTCTTTCATGCAGCTGGCGAGCAGGGCACTATTTTTTTTTTTTTGAGACAACCTGCTAGACTTTATTAATAGGGCATGCCCCGTGCGCTTCGAAGTTTTAGAAGCTCTACTCTCAAAGGTGATCTTACACTCCAGAAACTTTTTTTTTTTTACGTGTTACACTATAGAAACTGTGCAGCCCCGGTCTTAATTTCAGACACTACCGCTCCAAATTTTCCTCGACTCCCTTCCTGAATGTCTTTTAACATTTGTTGACAATCAAAAGCAATGTAGATTCGAGAGAGGCCCAGGTCTTCGGCAATCGCCATGGCTTCACGACAGGCGAGTGGCTCCAGATCGGTCATTCCGTGGAAAACAATTGCCGACGAACCAAGGTATGTTACGATTGTTGTCTCGATATATATAATGTAGCTGCTACTCCCCTTAACTCCGGTTTTCGAGACTGCCGCGTCAACATTAATTTTAGGAATCGCTGAAGGAGGAGGGATCCATCTACGCAGAAGTCTCAGCGGCGTCGGGGTGATTGTAGCTCGATATCAGATGGTTTAGCTAAAGATCGAAGCTCGGCCAGATAAGTAGTGAAAAAACAGTGGGTTGTAAGGAGACTCTGATAAATAACCTTATGAATTCCCTGCAAAAAAAATAACCTTATGAATTGCCTTTCTTCGAGCGGTCCACTGGAAAGTGCCAAGTAGGTTTGGCGGCAAATATGCAAGAGCTCGTCCTTGGCTGGGTTGGGCTTTGTCAAGCTCTCGCTACAGAACGGGCCAGGCTATCATGCTGTTTGCCGTTGCAGGCCAGTGTGCCGCCTGTCTTGCTGTGGATTACAGGCCTCCAAGGTCATCGCCAAGACGAGAGCGAGGCCCATGAAGAGCCCACGGCAAGCGTCTGCGCCATGATCGAGTGCAACGGCAGGCTCGGAGACACCAACGTGGCTACTGGAGTACATGCCATGGGCTCGATCCCAATTCTGAATTCTCCAGATTTTGTCGTCGCCCCTTCGCCGCAAAAGCTTTGGTTACAAAAAAATAAAAAAATACGCCACTGATTTACGTCCGTAAAGAAGGCCACAACATTTGGGTTGTGTAGACCAGCAGGATTAGATGCTTCGTTCCGGTACTCTTTCCGCTTCAAGTTGACAATTTTCTCCATGGAACCGGGTACCCACGGGTATATACCCATTTGAAACCGGGGATGGGGAGAAAATTGCCTTCATGGGGATAGCGGGGTGGGTACCCAACAATTTAGCGGGGCGGGTATGGGGCAAATTCCCTCCATGAAGTCTTCATGAATACCCTGGACCCCACCTATCATACAGATAGACAATATTACATATAAAAAAACCTAGATAACTATCTCCACTCGACCACACAAATCATTTTCCCCCTTTCACTTCCCATCTGCCGTTACTCGTCTTCCCCAAATCGCGCCTCTGCCATCGCCTCCACCTCGTCGGTCGTCGCCGGCTCGCCAGCTGCACCTGCGGCCTGCCCCTTCCCGTGACCTATGCATCTTCCCCTCCTCGTCGGCTCGCCAGTCGCCGCCTGCACTTGCCCCTTGCCTCCTCCTCCCCGAGAAAGCGAGGTGGGTGACCATCGACTGGGGGAGCTTGGTCGCCCATGGCAAGGAGAGTCTCTTCTCCGAGGATCTCGTCGGCTTCGTAAGGAGAAGCTCTTCCGCGTCTTCAAAGAGGACACAACGGCGTCAAGGTACCCATGGAGACCCCGACGGGTATCGGGTACCGGTCAATGGCGGGGACGGGGACCATTTGCCCCTCGATAGCTTAGCGGGGACTGCCGGGTATGGGGATTGGCGGGGATCAGGACGGGGACGGTGGAGCCATACCCGGTCCCGTTGCCACCTTGATTTCTGCTTTAATGGCTCGGGGCAGTGCTATCAATAACGAGGCAAGCATAACACATGGATTTCATGTTTTAAGTATGGTACTACTACCTCTATTCTGAAATAAGTGACTTCGATTTTTCTAAATTCGCATGTATTTACACACTAAACATGTGGAGTGATTTTTTTTCTTACTCTGAAGGCCGAGCTCCACGTAAAAAGCATTGATGACCATGCAAGCTGAGGCAGAAGGTTTTTGTTCATAAAATGGCTTTCGACAACCCGAGGTCTAAAATTTCCACAACGCACCCTTGGATAATATTGACATAATTTGTACCATTCGGAACATTTTAGATTTATCTCAAAATTTTATATACTATATATGGATTCACAAAATATTTAGTCTAGTTACCTAATTCACTCTATCTTAGGCTCTCAAAAGAAGGAAAACTCGTCACTTACTTTTCAATTCTGTTACCTCCATTCAACATGGACATCTAAAGACATTATGCAAATACTCCTGTTTACAGAAGTTCACAACATTGTAAATTACACACGAAGATGTTCAAATCAGACGTATTTTATGGTAAAATATTGTGTTGACAACAAGGAGCAAACTTTTTGTAGAACATAAGTGGACCATTCCCTTGGGTGCTACACGCGGCCTCCGAACTAATTACTTGATCTGGTCGATAACCAAAGCTAGTGTTTGGGTCAGAAAGTGAAAGAAAGAACCATGTGCAACTTGAGACGATATTTAGAGGCTGAAACCGAGCGTGTGGTTTAATGAAAATGATGAGGATATTAGATGCTCCACATGTAACAATCTTTTCCAAATAACCTCTCCATATTACAATCGGAAGCTCTTTTGTTTTTATTTGAAAAGGAGGTGGAAACCCTTGACCTCTGCATCGAAATGATGCAAAGCAGTCTATGAGTATCACCATTAGATGGAAGCCCATTAGATGGATTATCCATATTTCAGCGGTGAGTATCACCACAGACCGGCTCGTGCCTGTTAGATGGAAGCCCATTATTCTCACATTAGATTTTTATAAACACTATCAATGTTTATCATCTTAGTTTTATTGTTTTCAAAATCACTGATTTCATATTTGATAGATCCAATGGAGAGGGGGGAAAACAAAAAATAGTTTGTACATATGTTATACATTCAAATTAACTTAATCTAGCATATGAACAAACCCCAATTTCTCTATTTTTTCTAATGTTTTTTTTATATGTTTCATCTAAATAGAATTATTTTATGGAATGAAAGTAGAAGCCATTGGGTACTAAGAGGGCATTCTTTTGCCGCGAACATGGAGAATGTTATATGATTTGAAAAGTAATGTGATGGGTTAGTAGTAAATAATAATTTAGTTGTACTTGTGGAGCAAGATATTTTTAGTGATAATAATCTAATCAACAGTTTTACTGCAACGAGATATGTAAAGTTAGGTAGGTTAAAATTAATAACAGACCTGAACAAGGGCATTGCCCCATGCAATAAGGATAGCATTCCGTCCTACACGGAAAATATCAATCTAGACCAGCCACACATATGGCGAAAAATCGGAGATGTTTTGAATTTGCTAAGATCTTCAGATCATGGATTTTTTACGGCCGCAAACTTCTTTGCATATCCTTGGACAAACGTAGTACTAGCAACAAGCTCGTAATAGCACAAGAGTAATAGACAATACTAGAAGGCATACTTAGATACAAGTAGTACTTCAGATCAGATAGCTACGACGAGTCGACACGGCATTGTCAATTACATGAACCTACAAGAAGTAGTATTTCCTCTTACCCATATTAGCCGATTTAAATTTGTTTAGATATAGATGTATCTAACACTAAAATTTAATAAAATATAGTAGTATTTAGATAAATTTAAGTCAATGATAATAATAAAATTTGGAAGATAAAAATACCCCTTAAAATGAAGATTTTCGCGTGGTATATACGTAAAGGGATTATTCTCACAAAAGATAATATTGTTAGGAGGAATTGGCATGGAAGTATACAGTGCGTCTTTTGTCACATAATAAGACAATACGGCATATGTTTTTTCGGTGTAAATTTGCTTGTGCTATATGGTCAATCATCCAAATAGCCTCTGGTTTATCTCCTTTATTTGGCAACTGGCTGAATGGAATAGAGGATAAATATGAGACTTATTTAGGGTGAAAGCGCTGACCATTATTTGATCGCTTTGGCTATATAGAAATGACAAGATTTTTAATAATATTGTGTCTTCTCCCTTGCATGTTATCTATCGAGCCATGGCCATCCTCCGATCATGGACCTCTCTACAATGTATGGAGTTCCGTGACTTGTTTGTGGAGGGTTGTATACGGTTGGAGGACAAGGCGATGGATATTTTCTCCCGACATGGATGGCATCGCGATCTACGGATAAAGCTATCATAGAGTTATGGAGGATTTTCTTTATTTCATCAACTATTTGTAATTTTGGTATTCTCGTGTTGGACTCAAGTTGTGTGTCTGTTCGGCTGTGTGCATCCTAGCTATGCAGAGGCCGGGTGTAAACTTTTAATAATAAAGCGTACATTTCAAAAAAAAAAGATAAATTTAAGTCAACTAACATGGGTTGGAGTCGTCGACCTTGACGTAGTGGTCGTCGGGAAGGTTGGCCTCCGGATCGTCGTCGTGGAGAATGTCGACCTGGACGTAGGCGTAGCCGCAACTCCTGAACTGCGCGAGCACCCTCTCGTGGCGCTCGTCCTCCGCCTCGAAGGCTTCTCTGGAGGCGCGGAGATCCTCCGACCAGTGGCGCAGCGACTAGCGGGGCTCCTGAGCCCAATCTAGCAGCCACTGGATGTAGCTATTGCGATGGTCCATCTTCACCATCATCGTCTCCACCTTCTTCTCGCCCTCTGGCATCATCGTCTCGATCTTCTTCTCGCCCTCCGGCTGATTCGAGGCCTCCTGCTCCATCGAGAAGAACCTCTTCTTGAAACTCTTGACCCTACGAATACGGTGCGATCCTTCTCTTCTTCTTTTATTTTTTGACAAGGATGCGATCCTTCTTGAAACCCTAGATGCGGCTATTGTGTTTAGGCGGCTGAACCCAGGGACGGCCATATAATTAAACCTGGCAATGCTTTGGTATCTGAGTTGTACCCGAACTGGAACCACGTGCTGAATTCATGCAAACAAAAACAAACTACACGTCTACATCGCCAAATCTTAGGCTTGGGCCTCCTTTTCAAGCACGGTCCTATTGGTTGTTTTTTGGTTCCTATGGGCTATAGCACAGCCCAAATAGTACTATATTGATTTAACATTTTCTTGGGGATTAAATTATTAACCAGAGTATCTCTTTACAGAAATCAAACCAGCATTCACAATTTATGTGTGTACACGTTAGCATTTCTTTTTTAGGTAGCAAATAGGAACAATTCATTTTTTTCGATCGAGTGGGTAAAATCTAGTAGCACTCCAACGGAAGTACAATGATTTTTTTTTGGACTGCCACTATTTTAATTAGGGGTGAGTTCATAGTCCAAAAAAATGATTTGTTAGTTTTTTGTATGGATAGGTGTCATTTGGTTTTTGTGTCTTCCATTGATCCTCAACTTGGATACTAAACCAATCTTGTGCAAGCATGATGATGCCTGGCCTCGCTTAGATACAATCATACAACCATTGGTGAGAAAGTGAGCACAAGCCGTGTTTGCGAAGGATGGCCATAACGTACTTGAACCACATCGTCTTGCGGCCCTTGATTCGAGAAAACATATGGGCTATCCTCGATATTAATATAGCAACCAAACAGTACAACATCAAGACCACGAGACTGGGCAAACAACACAAACAAGACAAAAAGAAAATACAAGAGGAGGAAAGAGAAAAGAATGCTAACGACAGCTAGATCAACGAAAACAAGGATGACCGGCAACCTTTGCGACCTCTAGAGTTGTCCCACCATGATCCTAGTACTCCAGACCGCCTCGTACCAAGAAAGACCTTTTAAAAGGAAAGTGACGACGACGCTGTCCAGACAAGTTCTAGGGTTTCCAGTCACGCTGAGGTAAGTGGTGTACCTCCCTTGACGTTGTTCATGAAGGGATGGTTGCACCCGCATGCTTCGCCGCGTCGGTGTCAGACGAGCCGACATGACTTCTCCCGACCCCCAAAAAACCACTACCCAGGACGCTCCCTAGAACTCCACCCAACTTGCCGCCCACCAACAATGCGCCACCACGGTCTTGACGCCAACCTCATCGTCTCACTATGGTCACCATCACGAGGCCTAGAAGAGGGATGCAGAAAGCACATCAAGAGTTAGGGGTAGCAGCACCCAGCCAAGCGGGAGGAAACTGCCTCCATGCTGTCGTGGTAGACGACCAGACACGACAGCAGGGGCATACTAGGCCCCCAAGGGGCCTATCTGGCCCAGAACAGGCCCACAAAGTCCCCACACCTCGTTCCCACATGCGACTCCGCCCTGCCACCAATCGGAAGCACCGCCGCGCCCTGTAGCCACCCCGTCATCAATGAGACCCCTTCCGCTATGCCAGACCATGCGCCACCTTGTTGCACCTCCCGGAGCCAAAGAACCCCGCACGTCCATAGTTAAGAAGGGAGAGCCGGAGGTTCCACCGCCACTGGTGCTGCACGCCAGCGACAACGGGGAGAGGAAGAGCGAGGAGCCGGAGAAGGGAGAGAGGGACACGTCCAGTCCAGCGTGGGGGGCGGCTCGGGTGAGGGGGATGAGTGCATGTCTTTCAAAACATATGGGCTATGGAATAGCGAAGAATTCTGTAGAGCTCAAACACTTCTGATAGGCACCCTAGGATTCCTCGGCCCTTGATCGACTGAAATATCTTATCGTTAATCACTCCTTCTGACAAAGGGTCACAATGTCAAACTTCCCAAAGGAAAACTTCATACAAAGAGAACTAGATGGGAAAGGAATAAATCCAAGCAGAATTTCGCAAGGTCTTTGGAGACAGGGCCGAGATTGCATTATGAATTATTTATCGGTCATCGAGATAAATATACTGCACCACAACATCGTAACATTGTTCTAAAAAAAATACATGGTAACATTGGGATCCTAATCGAGAATCACATATTACTCTATTTTCATTACTAGTAAACGGAAAGGAAAGGGGTAGTCCAAAACTAAATCCACCGGTCTATGGCCCGGTTAATTGAGAATTTGAGATACAGTATATGCTCCAACAGCTGCATGTATAAATCCTAAACGGTATCAGCAAAACTTTAGAAGCGGCTTAGGATGCGTTCAGCTTCGTCATCCACCAGATACACCTTGTCGTACTGGTCGTCGGGGAGGTTGGCCTCCGGATCGTCGTCGTCGAGGATGTCGAACTGGACGTAGGCGTAGCCGCAGCGCTTGTACTGCGCGAGCACCTCTTCGTGGTGCGCGTCCTCCGCCTCGAAGGCCTCTCTGGCGACGCGGAGCTCCTCCGGCCATTGGCGCAGCCGCAGCGCCCGCCGGGGCCTCTTGTCCCAGTCCAGCAGCCACTGGATGTAGATGTTGCGATGGTCCATCTTCACCATCGTCGTCTCGACCTTCTTCTCCACTTCCTGCGGCGGATTCATGGCCTTCTGCTCCATCGACAAACTCCTTCACAAACCCTAGGCTTTGTGTTTGGTCGGGGCTTAGCCCAGGGACGACCGTAATATAGGGTGTGTTTGGTTTGTGCCCAATATTGCCCCACCAAATATTTGGCTAGCCAAAATTTTGGTTGAGCCTTTGCTTGCCCACAAGTTGGCCAACATTGGCTAAAAAAGTGAACTAGAGTTGATAGTGGAGCATTGACATGCCAAAAAATTGGCAACAATCCAAACAAGAGCCAACCTTTTGGTCATGACCAAAATATTGGTAGGGTATATTTTAGCCACAATCCAAACACACCTATATAGTCGCCCAATACTAGGCTTTGTCGGAACCCAGATCGTTGGCAAACCCGAACTCGTCAAGTCCACCGCCTATCTTAGACGGGCCCAAAGAGGACGTCCTATGGGCTGTTGTTTTCTAAAACACGATCCCGTGAACTAGTTTCTTGACGATCCTATAGGGGGCTCTAGCACAGCCCAAATAGTACTGGTGCTATTTTCCTTCGATTGAATTATTATTTCAGTAGTATATTCTTTTACTGCATTCCCCTCTAAGCAATCTCTTTTACAGCAATCATCAAGCTTCTTTACAATTTATATGTGCCGTAGAGATCAGTGTAACTATTGTGAGTACTACTATTATCGTATTCATAATGATTCATTTGGTTTTGCCTATTCTGTTCACCCTCAACCTGGATTTACATAGTCCATCTGTTCATCCAGAAATAACTGATTTGGGTTTTGTCTAAATTAAAATGTATCTATACACTAAAATATATCTATATATATTCAAACTAGACAACTCAAGTCTGTTTTTTTTTCAGATGGAGGGAGTACCAAATTTCGATGTCTACTAGTCTCACCATTCGCGCCTTGGCGTCTACCTCTCAGATCGCGTGTAGCATCAAAAATTTCCACTCGGGTAGTTGTAGAAGTTCATTGAAACACGAGCAGATCAAACAGTAAGCTCGTAAGGAGCTGTAACCAATGGCGAATAAGGATTTTGATGCAAGGTGGTCCACCTTCAAAAATAAATTAACACAAGTAAGCCAAAAACAACATACTGTACTAGGCCTTACAAACATATATTAATTCAAAATAAAGTTTGAGTTTTGCATAAGAGAGGCCTATATACCTTCGAAAGTTCCAAAGGGCTATTTTCTATCGGACTTACGCCTTGCCATGGCCATGAAAGTCTCAATTATATCCTCTTCATTGACTTTGGAGAAAGCACCTAGCTCAATGTATCTGACTAGACAATCATCCAAAAGACTATCACCCATCATATTTATCAGCTTGTTTTTGAATAAACTCATTGCAGGAAATGCTATTTCAACATTTGTTGTCCCCACCAGAAGAATCAATACAATTTCAGAAGCAACTACACCAGATTATGAACTATATGCACCGTTGTTTCTACAAGCTTAACTGAAAGATCAACAAGGTTCTTGTAGGCCTTTGAAGTTTTCATCCTTCCTCATGTTGTTGTAGTTCAAGGTATATCAAATCTTGAGTTTGCGTACCTCATGTGCATCAAAAGCAGCAAATGAGTTAGCGAAACTCAAAGCCGACATACAAGAAAGCAACTCCATGCTGGTCTCATCAAACCGATTATCAAGCTCTTGTATAATTTGATCGATAATCTCAAGATAAACTTCTCTTCAGAAGTGATCATGATTTGTTTGAGGTCGAGAAAACCATGTTGATCTTCCATAAGGCACATAATCATTCTGCATTGTAGGAACTTAAATGCCATGTTTATTACAAAATAATGTGATTGGTCATTCTAGGAACTTGAATGTCATCCTCCATTGTGGAGATAAACTTCTCTTCTGAAGTCGCAAAACTAAAAGAAGAGTTGTGGTTCGCTGGTCGTGGCTTACATCGAACGAGCTAGAATTTTCATTTTTCCCGTCTAACATCCTATATGGGCCGAACTGAAATCTCGGGTTGGTCCATGGACCACCCTGTGGATCCTCCTGTGGCTGTATCTTCTTTTTTGAGGGAAGTAAGGCCGAGTTGTAACTAAACATAATCTTTGTTTGCACGCCAAGGCAGACAAAAAGGAATAAACTTAGTTTTATGTATACTTGGAAAACTAACCAAATTGTACTTGTACGGTTTGTGGAATTCTAGAAAAAATAGAAACACATACATTGAAATGAAGTTGCCCATGTACTTGTCTCCGGAGATGTAGGTACGAGAACATGTGTGTGTAATCGTTGCTACGTGGTTCAAAGAGTTTGCAATTTGTATTACTTTTGAATTCTTTGTATCACTATCGATGATTATCAATAGATCCGTGATTTTTTTCGTCAAAAAATGAACTGCCCATGTAACTTTTCGTAAAATATGCCATTTCCGAAGTTTCATAAAAATATGAAATAATATGATAGAGCTTAATTCTCGAAACTATGTTGTAGCACTTATATCTTATATGTTTTTTAACTAAATTCTAGTTAGAATTCGATGTATCTAGTCTAGGTACTAAAAATCCGTCCTACCTAAAAGAGAAAATTGCAGAAAACTACAACAATTAGGACAAGGGCTTTAAAAAACTACGACAATTGGGGATTGCTACAAAAAATGAACTTTAGGGCTAACAACCGCAAAAAAAAACTACCAACTTTTTGTAATCGGACAATTAGCTCGTTATCGTATTTTCAGCACGGGTGGCCCATCGTAGATCATGACTTAGTAGGCGGTGACGGTTTTCTTGCTGACAACCGTTAACGGCCGGCCAGCTCACGGGGCTGGCGTGCTACTGCTCACGCGTGGAGCGGACAGCGTGGTGGCCAACGAGGTGCGGGCTCATGCACGGGGCTGGCGAGCAGCGGCGGTCGGTGAGCACGACGGTCGATGAGATGCAGGCGAGTGGCCGCGCTGAGCTGCAGGCGCCGAGCTGCGACACCCGAAATGGCGGGCGTGGGACGGAGAGCGCGGCAAGCTCGCCAAGAATCGCATTGCGGACTCGCGCACGTGCTGGTGAGGACCGAGCTTCAGCGCCAGGGAGCGGCGAGCGGCGACCGGCGAGATAAAAAAAGAAAAGAAAAGAAAAAATAAAACTCATGAGCAGACCGGCGCCGGGAAAAAGAAAAAAAAGGGAGGATATAATATATAGAGGTGTTTTTTTGCAAAAAAAAACACCGTCTCCTCATGCCATGTCAGCCTTCCAGTGGGTTTATCTTGTCAGAAATGATGTCAAATGACTTAACACGGCCAGTTAATATGCTTGTTGTAGTTTTTTATAGTTAGTAGCCCTAAACTTTATAGTCTTTTGTAGCGATCCCTAATTATTGTAATTTCCTAAAGTCCTACCTCAATTGTCTTAGTTTTCTTCCCTACCTAAAACGTGAAGCATTAGAACAGCTGAGATTTTAAGAACGGACATTGTCTATGTCTGAAAATCAACGGTACATCACACACAATTTCACATAGTATTTGTTCTTGCTACAACTATGGATGAATAAATGGGCTCCAACTCCACAGCAAACTTGAAAGACCATCCCCAATAATGTTTGGCTCTTAGCGCCAATAAATTGGTGAAGTTTTTTTTTTAGATCAATAGGGATTCACCCCGGTTCCATTCCAAGAAATGAAACCACCGCCCGCGTCTCAGGTTCAGAATACAGAAAAACTAAGGAGCAAAACTCCAGAAAGGGGAAGCTAACACTTCAATCTACAGCTAACAAAAAACTACCTCCGGCAACCCAGAAGGGGAAACCAGGTTACTCAAAAGGAAGAACTAGGACCAGTTTAATAGCAGAACTATTACACCCAAACTGAAAGGTGGAGAAACAGGCTAACAGCAACAGAAAACTCTTTCTCTGACTCAGATCACCACGTGAATCTCATCAGCAGACTTAGGGTGTGCCTCCAGAAACGCCAGAGTAGCACACCCCCCGTAGCTCGACGATACAGTGGTTTTCCAAGTAGAGATCCACTCAAACCCATTGCAAATCAGGTTGCCATGAGCTCCAGCGGGTTCTTCAGCCTGTTTGTCACCCGTTCCATGAATAGAGTGATCATCCCCTCCCCCCCCCTCCAGCTCTTTGAATGGGATCTTCCAATTCCTTAGATAAGATAGGACCAAACGCCACACCTGTTTCAAGTTAATCCAAGGAGTATGGTTAAAGACTAGATTATTTTTATTATTCCAGATGCTCCAAAGCACTCTAGTAGAAACCACATTAAAATGTAGCACTCTAGTAGAAACCACATTAAAATGTAGATGTTTCTTACTATCAAGCCATCTCAAAGCAATGGATTCAAATTTATCAACTAGAATTCCAAAAATGTCCCGAACATCTGCCCAGATCATCCTGAAACTAGACATTCAAGAAACAAATGCTTAACAGATTCTATTTCTTTACAAAGAGTACACTCCAAAGGTTTTGGGGTACCCCTAGCTCTAAGGTTGTCTCTGGTAAGAATTTTATTCTGAGAGAAAAGCCAGAGAAAAACCTGAATTCTAGGTGGGACCTTAAGCTTCCAAACCGGAGGCAAATAAACTGGGGTTAACCCTCTAAAATTTACCAAAGTATACATAGAGCTGGAAGAGTAAATCCCTTTAGACTCATACTGCCAGATTAGTTGATCATCTACATATGTCAAGGAGATAGATTGGGCAATGCCTAAAATTTCCTGCCATTGGATCATCATCTGGTCAGTGAAAGTTCTTCTAAAATCACATCTAAGATGACTACCATCCCAAAGGTCAGCTATAGTTTTGGTTTGCTGGTTGGAAACTAGATAAACTTCTCAATAATGGGTAGCCAGAGTAGAATTACCAAACCAGACATCCTCCCAAAATTTGACAAATTTACCATTACCTACTTGCCACTTGTAACCTACTTCTACGGCTCTAGAAGCCCACATGACCCATTTCCAAAAAGTGGAAGGATGAACATCATGGCAATAAAGGATATTATGGTTTTTAGTTCTATATTTAGCATCTATAATTTTCCTCCAGAGTGTCCCTTCACCCTGAATGTACCTTTTAACCCAAGAACCTAGTAAACACAAATTAAGATCTTGCAAGTTTGGGATCCCCAAACCTCTAAACTCTTTTTTCATACAGACTGAAGGCCAATTAGCAAGATGAATTTTATGTCTATCCTCTTCATCATTCCAGAAAAAGTTAGCCATATGAGAATCTAAAAGTTTAATAGCCCACTTGGGAAATTTAAAGAAGGATAGCAAATAAATAGGGATGCTTGATAAGCAAGCCTGAATCAAGACTTTTTTGGCAACATAAGGGAGGAGTTTACCCCTCCAGCCAGTAATCCTTTTAAGCAGGTTCTCTATTAGAGGCTGAAGATCCTCTCTCCTCAACTTATCAAAATGCAGAGGAATTCCTAAATATTTAACAGGAAAACTACCTTTCACACACTCAAAAATGTCTAGGTAAGGTTTAACCTTATCATCATCTACGTTGATAGGAATGAGTTCACTTTTGTGATAGTTTATCCTCATTCCAGAAATTTGTTCAAAACAAGTGAGGATCCAGTTGAGATTAATGGCACCTACTCTATCAGGTTTTAGGAAAAGCAAAGCGTCATCTGCATACTGCAGGCAACTAACACCACCGGGCACAAAATTAGGACATAGACCAACTATTGCTCCACAAACAGAGCCTTTAGATAATATTCTAGAGAAAACATCAATCATGATGTTACATAACAAGGGGGTGATGGGGTCACCTTGTCTAAGACCTTTCCCAATCAGAAAAAAAATCACTCTCAAAATCATTTACTTTGACCCCTATGGACCCCCAGAGAGATTTGTCTAATGAATCTAATAAAAATAGGACAAAAGCCTCTAAGTTCTAGGATTTCAAACAAAAAGTCAAGATTAACTCTATCATAGGCTTTCTCATAATCTATCTTAAGGACAAGCCCTTCACTTTTATTCCTATGCACCTCATGAATGATCTCATGAGCAGTCACCACACTTTATAGAATAAATCTACCTCTAATAAAAGCAGATTGATCAGGAGTAATGATTCTGCCTATCACTTTGGCTAATTTATTCGTCAAAACCTTAGTAAAGATTTTAAAGGAACAATTTAGCAGACTAATAGGCCTAAATTTCTTCATGGTTTTAGCATCATTCTCTTTGGGAATTAAAGTAATCATGGAAAAATTTAATCTAAAAATATCAAGATGATCCTCATGCCATGCATTGAACATTGCTAGCCGATCAAACTTGATAATATCCCAAAAGGATTGGTAAAACAGAAAAGAAAGACCATCAGGCCCAGGAGCACCTTCAGCATAAGAGCCAAAAACTGCTAACCTAACCTCTCCTTCAGAAAAAGGGGCACCCAAGCCTAAATTTTCCCATCACTAATTTTCTCTTCCTCAGAGAAAAAGTCATGTTTAAGCCTTAAATCAGGCCTAGGTTCCTGGGCAAACAACTCCTTATAATAATCCATAGCAATTCTAATCATACCACTAACCTCTGTAACTGGTCCATCTGGCCCTTCCAGGACAGAAATTAAATTGTTCCTCCTTCTCTAATTAGCTACTGCATGAAAATATGCAGTGTTCCTATCACCCTCTAAGATGTTCCTATCCCTAGACCTCTGCCTGGCTTTGGTTTCTTCCATAACCCAGTAAGTCTGGAGTTCTCTAAAAATCCAAACTACTCTATCTCTCTCTATATCAGAGAGCACTTAAGTCTCAGCTTTAATATCTAAAGAGTCATACTCCTCCATTAGATCTTTCTTATTTTTCCTAATAGCAGCCTCAATATTAATAATCCAGCCTTTAGCTAATTTCCTAAAATATCTAACTTTACCTTGCCAAACATCCAGAGGATTAGCACTATTAATCCTCAGAGACCAGGCCTTGCTAACAATATCTTTAAAATTAGATCTAGCTAACCACCATTTTTCAAACCTAAATCTGGAGGGTTTTGGAATACAATGCTCACCAGAATCCCAAATGATTGGAGTGTGATCACTGCCCAATCTAGGGAGTGCTCTAGCACTAGCCAGAGGGAATTGCATATCAAAACCAGTAGTACAAAAAATCATATCTAATTTACACATAGTAGGATCTACTTGATTATTGCCCCATGTGTAAGCTCTACCAGATAACCCTATTTCCATGAGAGCCCAAAGCTCCACCCAAGCATTAAACTTATCTACCCACTTAAAGTCTATGTTACTATTGTTTTTGTCCTCAGGAGACCTAATCAAATTAAAATCCCCACCAATCATGGCAGGACCATCCCAATTAATAAACAACTCATGCAACTCAGAGATAAAGGCTTGATTTCCTTCCTCATAAGCAGAACCATAGACAGTAGTAATCCTACAAACAAACTCAGTATTTTTATTCTTAACCACTACACTAACTGAAAAGGATTTAATATCCCAAGCAACTATATCAAAAAGATATAAATTAACACCAACTAGTATACCACCAGCGGTGCCACTAGAAGGCAAGAAATTCCAAGCAAAATTCCTATTTCCTAGTAAATTATTTAAGAAAGAATGACTAAAAATATATTTTTTTGTTTCTTGAAATCCAATATAATCTACTCTTAAAGGAATGAAGTTATCCTCTATGTATTTCTGTCTACCAGGAGCATTTAAACTCCTACTATTCCATAACACACTAATCATAAGGATTTTTTCCTAGGGTGCTTGCCCCGAGATTTATGTAAGACTTCAATCCACCCATCTGCTTCCTCATCCAAGTTCCTAGGACCAGATGAGGTAGCACTCAAACTAATATTAACATCTACATCATCAGTAACACTATCACTAACTACAATTCCTATCTTATCAGACAACACTTCTAATTCTATAGGAGAAAGAATAGTAAAGGGATTAGAACTCATTATACCTTTTAGATTTTTGGGGACCTCAAAATTGTTTTTCTTCTTCAAATTAACAGCTCTGGCAAGTATGTTTTTAGACCTATCCACTCTTGGCTTTTTCTAGTGGGCTGAACAGGACCCCACTGTTTCTATCTCTTGATAGATTTTCTCTCCAAGTTGGAGTTGTTGGAGATATGCCCTAGAGGCAATAATAAATGTAGTTATTATTATATCTTTGTGTTTATGATAAATGTTTACATTCATGCTATAATAGTATTAACAAGGAAACCATTAATACTTGTGTGAATTGTAAACTTAAATTGAAGTCCCTAGTATAGCCTCTATACTTCACTAGCTTGTTGGTTGATTAAATGATTGTGGTTTCCATATCATGAACATTGAGATGTTATCAACAACAAGATCATATCATTAGGAGAATGATATGGTGGACATACTCCTATTGATAAGCGTAGCATAAAGATCAAGTCATTTCAATAGTTCAATTGCTATATGCTTTCTGATACATAGTAACCTAATTCCTTCGACCATGAGATCATGCATATCACCTTTACCGGATGGATGCTTTGATGACATCAAACACCACACCGTAACTGGGTGGTTATAAAGGTGGCATTGAGTGTTCGGAAAGTATTGGTTGAGACACATGGATCAAGAGTGGGATTTGTCCATCCACATGACGGATAGATATACTCTGGGCCCTCTCGGTGGAATGTCATCCAATTAGCTTGCAAGCATGTGACTTGGTCACAAGGGATCACATATCACGGGAACGAGAAAAGAGTACTTATCAGTAACGAGGTTGAACTAGGTATGCAGAGATACCGACGATCATAACCTCGGATAAGTAACATATCGTGAGACAAAGGGAAATTGGTATTGTATGTAAGTGGTTCATTCGATCGCAAAGTAATCGTAGAAATATGTGGGAGCCATATGAATTTCCAGATTCCTCTATTGGTTATTGTTCAGAGAAGTGTCTCGATCATGTCCGCATAATTCACGAACCGTAGGGAGACACACTTAAGGATTCGACGTTGTTTGAGTAGTTATGGTATTATGAGAAAGAGACCGAATGTTGTTCGGAGTCTCGGATGGGATCCGGGATATCACGAGGTCATCCGGAATGGTCCGGAGAATAAGATTCATATAAGGAAAGTCCCGTTTCGGAGTTCGGGAATGATTCTGGTGTTTTCATCGGGAATGTTCTAGAAGGTTCCGGATTGTCCGGCACTCCGGGGGGGAGGGTACATGAGTGTGTCATTGAATGATTGCATCATGTACTAAAGTGTTCTTGCTGTTCCAAAAACATGAAAGTCAAATTGCCAGTTTGAAAGTCAAACGGCTAAAACAGGAAACTGTGGGAAACAGGAAACTGTGGGAAACAAGCAAGAGGAGTTGGAACCAACTTGGAGGAGGAGTCCCACTCCTCCAAGCCAGCGCCCAACCCAAGGCCGACTTGGGGAGGGACTCCCCTCCCCTGGCCGCGCCTCCCCACCCATAAAAGGAGGGGCAGGGCTCCCCTCCTAGAACACACAAGTTCCTATCTTCTACCTCCGGTTTAGAGCCGTTTTGGTTTAGAGCTTCTAATTGCTTTAGCCAGCGGTTTAGAGCCTTCTAATTGGTTTAGATCCTTCTAATTGGTGTGTCTAATTACTAGACCACTAATAGCCTCTCTCATAAGCTCCACCATACTCGCACCGGCTTAAGGCGAAGCCCTGCGGGATTTCCCCTCTACTTCCGGTACCATGTTGTTGTGCTGCCGGAATCGCGAGGAGAGTGCTACAACCTCCGCTGCCTGCTGGAACAAGGGAGAGGAAGGTCTTCGTCGAGTACCGAACGTGTGACCGACTGCGGGAGCGCTGCCGGAACGTGGCGCCGGAAGGATCGTCTACACGATCTTGAGATCGGAAAAAGTACGACTACATCACCCACGAGAATCCGCTCTCGTTAAACGCTTTGGAATCTTCGAGGGTAAGTTATACCATCGACTCGTTGCTACAATCTAGTAGATAGATCTTGGCTTGTTTGTTTGTATGCGATAGAAATTTTTTGTTTTCCATGCTACAAACCCCTACAGTGGTATCAGAGCCGTGTCTATATGTAGATCTGTTGCACGAGTAGAACACAATGGTCATTGTGGGCGTTGATGCTTTTATTGTCGATTACTTCTTGTGTACTTTGCATCTTGCGGTATGTTGGGATGAAGCGGCCCGGGCTAACTTTACATGACATCGTTCATGAGACTTGCTCCACGCTTGACATGCAACTTGTATTGCATAAGTGGCTTTGCGGGTGCCTGTTTCTCCTAGCATAGTTAAGATCCAATTTACAACGGGTGATCAACAATGCTAGTATCAATGTTGTGGTTCTTGTTCGTAAGTTAGAACGACACTTATTGAAAGCCCCAAACCACGTAAAATATGCAAAGAAAGTAGAGGCGTCTAACTTTGTTTTGCAGGGGTGTGCAGTGATGTGATATGGCCATGATTGTGATTATATTTGATGTATGCAATGTTCCTTATTGTAAGTTGGCAACCGGCAGGAGCCATATGGTTGTCTTTAATTTATGTTAAGACCCGCGTGTCTATTCAAAGTAGTTGTAATAGTTGAAGCCGGTGGACGACAACCATGGAGAAGCGTCATTGACCTTGATGCAATGCCGGTGATGATGGAGATCATGTTCGTGCTTGAAGATGGAGATCGGAAGCACGAAGAAGAAAGGCCATATCATATCACATATATATTGAATTGCATGTGATGTTAATCCTTTATGCATCTTGTATTGCTTAGTAGACGACGGTAGCATTATAAGATGATCCCTCATGCACATCAATTTCAAATCATAAAGTGTTCACCCTTAGTTAGCACCGTTGCTAAAGCTTGTTGTTTCCAAGCACCACGTGATGATCGGGTGTGTTAGATTCTGCAAGTGTATACAACGTGAGCAAGCCAGATTTTCTCATGCAGAAACTAAGGTTTGATCTTGACGAGCCTAGCATGTACAGACATGGTCTCGGAACACGGATCACCGAAAGGTAAAGCATGAATCATATAGTAGATGTGATGAACATGTCGATTGTTCGCCATTGAAACTATGTCAACTCTCGTGATGATCGGTGTTGATATGGTGGATTTGGTTCGTGTGATCACTAAAACAATGTGAGGGATATTGTTTTGAGTGGGAGTTCACCTAGTTTAATTTGAACTCAATTTGTCATAAACTTAGTCTAAACTATTGCAAATATGTTGTAGATCAATGGCAGCCCCTACCATCAATTTTAATGCGTTCCTAGAGAAAGAAAAGTTGAAAAACAATGGAAGCAACTTCGCGGATTGGTTCCGCAATTTGAGGATTGTCCTCACAGCTGGTAATTTGACCTATGTGCTGGATGCACCGCTGGGTGACCCACCTGCAGCTGATGCTCCCGATGAAGTAAAGAATGTTTACCTCGCTCGGAAGAATCAGTACTCCATAGTTCAGTGTGCTATCTTGTATGGTTTGGAATCGGAGCTTCAGAAAAGGTTTGAGGATTCAGACCCATATGATATTGTCGAAGATCTCAAATTGATTTTTGAGACTCATGCGGCAATTGAAAGCTATGAGGCTTCTGAAAAGTTCTTTAACTGCAAGATGGAAGAGGGCAGCTCCGTCAGTGAGCATGTGCTTAAGATGTCTGGGCACGCAAACAAACTTCAAAGCTTGGGTATAGTGATTCCTACTGCTTTGGGGATTTACCGTGTCCTCCAATCACTACCACCAAGTTACAAGAACTTTGTGATGAACTACAACATGCAGAACATGAACAAGACGTTGCCAGAACTCTTTGCCATGTTGAAATCTGCAGAAGTGGAGATCAAGAAAGAGCACTAAGTGTTGTTGGTCAATAAGACCACCAAATTCAAGAAAGGCAAGTCTAAGCAAAAGGGACACTTCAAGAAGGGTGGTAAGAAAGCTACCACGCCGACGAAGAAGACCAGGGCTGGACCTAAGCCTGATACTGAGTGCTTTTACTGCAAGGGAGAAGGTCACTGGAAGCGGAATTGCCCAAAGTACTTGGCGGATTTGAAGAACGGCAACATCAAGAAGAAAGGTATATCTAATATACATGTTATTGATGTGTATCTCACTAGTACTCGTAGTAGTGCCTGGGTATTTGATACTGGTTCGGTTTCTCATATTTGTAACTCGAAACAGGTGCTGCAGAATAAACGGAAGCTAGCGAAGAACGAGGTGACGATGCGCGTGGGAAACGGATCAAAGGTTGATGTGATCGCGGTCGGCACGCTACCTCTTCATCTACCATCGGGATTAGTTTTATACTTAAATAATTGTTATTTGGTGCCTGCGTTGAGCATGAACATTATATCAGGATCTTGTTTATTGCGAGACGGTTACTTGTTTAAATCTGAGAATAATGGTTGTTCTATTTATATGAGTAATATGTTTTACGCACATGCACCTTTGATAGATGGTCTATTCTTATTGAAGCTCGATAGTGGAAATACACATATCAACAACATTGAGGCTAAACGTTTGAAATCAAGCGATAATTCGACCTATATGTGGCACTGTCGTCTTGGTCACATCGGAGTGAAACGTATGAAGAAACTCCATTCCGATGGACTTCTTGAATCACTTGATTTTGAATCACTTGAAAGATGCGAAGCATGTCTGATGGGTAAAATGACTAAGACTCCATTTTTTGGTATGATGGAGCAAGCTACGGACTTATTGGAAATCATACATACCGATGTGTGTGGTCCAATGAGTGTAGCATCGCGCGGTGGTTATCGTTATGTTCTTACCTTCACGGATGACTTGAGTAGATATGGGTATATCTATTTCATGAAACATAAGTCCGAAACTTTCGAGAAGTTTAAGGAGTTTCAAAGTGAGGTAGAGAATCAACGTAACAAGAAGATTAAATTTCTACGTTCTGATCGTGGAGGTGAATATCTAAGTTACGAGTTTGGCGAGCATTTGAAGAAATGCGGAATACTTTCACAATTGACACCGCCGGGAACACCACAGCGTAATGGTGTGTCCGAACGTCGTAATCGAACTCTCTTAGATATGGTTCGTTCTATGATGTCACTTACAGATTTACCGCTATCATTTTGGGGTTATGCATTAGAAACAGCCGCATTCACTTTAAATAGGGCACCGTCTAAATCCGTTGAAACGACACCGTATGAATTATGGTTTGGGAAGAAACCTAAATTGTCGTTCCTTAAAGTTTGGGGATGCGAAGCCTATGTAAAGAAGTTACAGCCGGACAAGCTTGAACCCAAAGCGGAAAAATGCGTCTTCATAGGATACCCGAAGGAAACTATTGGGTATACCTTCTATCATAGATCCGAAGGCAAAACATTCGTTGCCAAGAATGGATCCTTTCTAGAGAAGGAATTTCTCTCGAAAGAATTGACTGGAAGGAAAGTAGAACTCGACGAGGTTGTCGAACCTTCTCTCGAAATTGCGAGTAGCGCAGCACCGGAAGAAGTTCCTGTGGTGCCTGCACCAATAAGAGAGGAAGCTAATGATGGTGATCATGAAACTTCGGTTGAAGTTGCTACAGAGCCTCGGAGGTCAACGAGAACTCGTACCACTCCAGATTGGTATGATTCCGTTATGAATGTCATGGTGGTGGACAACACCGATGACCCCGAGACATATGAGGAAGCGATGATGAGCCCAGATTCCAATAAATGGCAAGAAGCCATGAAATCCGAGATTGGATCCATGTACGAAAACCAAGTATGGACTTTGGTGGACTTACCGGATGGCCGGAAGGCTGTCGAGAACAAATGGATTTTCAAGAAGAAAACAGATGCTGATGGTAATGTTACTGTCTATAAAGCTCGACTTGTCGCAAAAGGGTTTCGACAAATTCAAGGAGTTGACTACGATGAGACTTTCTCACCGGTAGCGAAGCTAAAATCTGTGAGGATTATGTTAGCAATCGCTGCATATTATGATTATGAGATATGGCAGATGGATGTCAAAACAGCATTCCTCAATGGAGACATTGATGAAGAGTTGTATATGATGCAACCCAAAGGTTTTGTCGATTCTAAAGATGCTAACAAGGTATGCAAACTTCAACGGTCCATCTATGGATTGAAGCAAGCATCCCGAAGTTGGAATCAACGTTTTGATAAGGTAATCAAAAGTTTTGGTTTTATACAAACTTATGGAGAAGCTTGTATTTACAAGAAAGTGAGTGGGAGCTCTGTAGCATTCTTAATACTGTATGTGGATGACATATTGTTGATTGGGAATGATGTAGACCTTCTTAATAGTGTCAAGGAATATTTGAATAATAGTTTTTCAATGAAGGATCTTGGCGAAGCAGCTTACATATTAGGCATAAAGATTTATAGAGATAGATCGAAACGCCAAATATCATTGTCACAGAGTACATATTTGGACAAAGTTCTAAAGAGGTTTGGAATGGAAGAAAGCAAGAAAGGGTTCTTGCCCATGTTGCCCAATACGACCTTGAGTAAAACTCAAAGTCCGACATCGGCAGAAGATAGAGAAAGGATGAGTAAGACTCCCTATGCATCAGCCATAGGATCTCTAATGTATGCCATGCTATGTACTAGACCCGACATCGCATATGCTGTTAGTCTAACTAGCAGATATCAAAGTGATCCAGGAGTGGATCATTGGACAGCGGTCAAAAACATCCTTAAGTACTTGAGAAGAACTAAGGATATGGTTCTTTCTTATGGAGGTGATGAACAGCTCGTTGTTAATGGTTACACCGATGCTAGTTGGAACACCGATCCGGATGATTCTAAATCACAATCTGGATACGTATTTATTTTGAATGGTGCAGCAGTTAGCTGGAGGAGTGCAAAGCAAAGCGTTGTGGCGAGATCTTCAACTGAATCGGAATACATGGCTGCTTCGGAGGCTTCACAAGAAGCGATATGGATGAAAGAGTTCATTACAGAGCTGGGTGTGGTTCCTAGTGCGCTGGACCCAATGTCTATCTACTGTGATAACATGGGCGCCATAGCCAATGCGCAAGAACCAAGGTCACACAAGAAGCTGAAGCATATCAAGCTACGTTTTCATGCTATTCGAGAACATATCCAGGATGGGGATATAAAGATTTGCAAAGTACACACAGATCTGAATGTGGCGGATCCGTTGACTAAACCTCTCCCGAGGGCAAAACATGACCAACACCAAACTGCCATGGGTGTTCGGTATATTACCATGTAATCTAGATTAGATGACTCTAGTGCAAGTGGGAGACTGTTGGAGATATGCCCTAGAGGCAATAATAAATGTAGTTATTATTATATCTTTGTGTTTATGATAAATGTTTACATTCATGCTATAATAGTATTAACAAGGAAACCATTAATACTTGTGTGAATTGTAAACTTAAATTGAAGTCCCTAGTATAGCCTCTATACTTCACTAGCTTGTTGGTTGATTAAATGATTGTGGTTTCCATATCATGAACATTGAGATGTTATCAACAACAAGATAATATCATTAGGAGAATGATATGGTGGACATACTCCTATTGATAAGCGTAGCATAAAGATCAAGTCATTTCAATAGTTCAATTGCTATATGCTTTCTGATACATAGTAACCTAATTCCTTCGACCATGAGATCATGCATATCACCTTTACCGGATGGATGCTTTGATGACATCAAACACCACACCGTAACTGGGTGGTTATAAAGGTGGCATTGAGTGTTCGGAAAGTATTGGTTGAGACACATGGATCAAGAGTGGGATTTGTCCATCCACATGACGGATAGATATACTCTGGGCCCTCTCGGTGGAATGTCATCCAATTAGCTTGCAAGCATGTGACTTGGTCACAAGGGATCACATATCACGGGAACGAGAAAAGAGTACTTATCAGTAACGAGGTTGAACTAGGTATGCAGAGATACCGACGATCATAACCTCGGATAAGTAACATATCGTGAGACAAAGGGAAATTGGTATCGTATGTAAGTGGTTCATTCGATCGCAAAGTAATCGTAGAAATATGTGGGAGCCATATGAATTTCCAGATTCCTCTATTGGTTATTGTTCGGAGAAGTGTCTCGATCATGTCCGCATAATTCACGAACCGTAGGGAGACACACTTAAGGATTCGACGTTGTTTGAGTAGTTATGGTATTATGAGAAAGAGACCGAATGTTGTTCGGAGTCTCGGATGGGATCCGGGATATCACGAGGTGATCCGGAATGGTCCTGAGAATAAGATTCATATAAGGAAAGTCCCGTTTCGGAGTTCGGGAATGATTCCGGTGTTTTCATCGGGAATGTTCTAGAAGGTTCCGGATTGTCCGGCACTCCGGGGGGGAGGGTACATGAGTGTGTCATTGAATGATTGCATCATGTACTAAAGTGTTCTTGCTGTTCCAAAAACATGAAAGTCAAATTGCCAGTTTGAAAGTCAAATGGCTAAAACAGGAAACTGTGGGAAACAGGAAACTGTGGGAAACAAGCAAGAGGAGTTGGAACCAACTTGGAGGAGGAGTCCCACTCCTCCAAGCCGGCGCCCAGCCCAAGGCCGACTTGGGGAGGGACTCCCCTCCCCTGGCCGCGCCTCCCCACCCATAAAAGGAGGGGCAGGGCTCCCCTCCTAGAACACACAAGTTCCTATCTTCTACCTCCGGTTTAGAGCCGTTTTGGTTTAGAGCTTCTAATTGCTTTAGCCAGCGGTTTAGAGCCTTCTAATTGGTTTAGAGCCTTCTAATTGGTGTGTCTAATTACTAGACCACTAATAGCCTCTCTCATAAGCTCCACCATACTCGCACCGGCTTAAGGCGAAGCCCTGCGGGATTTCCCCTCTACTTCCGGTACCACGCCGTTGTGCTGCCGGAATCGCGAGGAGAGTGCTACAACCTCCGCTGCCTGCTGGAACAAGGGAGAGGAAGGTCTTCGTCGAGTACCGAACGTGTGACCGACTGCGGGAGCGCTGCCGGAACGTGGCGCCGGAAGGATCGTCTACACGATCTTGAGATCGGAAAAAGTACGACTACATCACCCACGAGAATCCGCTCTCGTTAAACGCTTTGGAATCTTCGAGGGTAAGTTATACCATCGACTCGTTGCTACAATCTAGTAGATAAATCTTGGCTTGTTTGTTTGTATGCGATAGAAAATTTTTGTTTTCCATGCTACGAACCCCTACAGGAGTCTTCTCTCTCTCTCACCCAGATCCTTAAAACTTGGCATAATATCATCAGGCAGCTTCAAACCATCATCATCCTTTCCCTTGGCTTCTAAATCTAGTTTCTAAGCAAAGCTCACCCCCTCATGTTGTCCCTGCATCCAGAACTGCTGCACCTCAGAGTCAACACCAGCTGCAAAGGACACTTGTCCTAGATAAAGTTCCCTTCAGAGTCAACTACACCTTTTTGGACCATCAATTGAAACACAGCATTAAAGATCAGAATTAGCTGCCATCCTAACTCTACCAGCACCTTGACCACCATTCCTAGACAAGTTACCAAAGCTAGTTTGCTGAGAGGACAGACCATTTCCTAAACTACCCTCATGGTTCATCCCATCCTCCCTGACCAGTGGAATCATCAACATTCTTTCTACTCTGATTATTCTGATCCTCATTAGATTGCACATCATCACACTCCACAGCAGGAACAGTAGTATCCAGGGTGAAACCCAGGTGGAACAAGTGATCATGAAAATTAAAAAGTCTGCCAGCAGGGAGTTTGGTAGGATCTTTGCACTTAACCAAAACCCTAACATCCTTAGCATTATTTCTGAAAATGCTCCGGCAATCCACATCCTCAAGAATGCAACATGTGGAGACAGCTTGGTCTAAAGTACTCCATTCACACCACTTAGTCTGCAGTTCAGTGATAATCACCCAAACCTTCTACAATGAGTCAACTGGCTCTGGGTCTTCATTCCAAGCCTCAACTTTGACCCATACACCTGGCTTTGACACACCAAACTTGGGATAACCAATGACCTATTACACTCCAATGTGTGGAGGGAACTTAACCAGAAAGGTGTTTTCAACCCCTAATTCTCTAATTTTCCATGGCCAATTTGTCTTGTAGATCTTGGAGAACTTCTGAGCCATTTCAGTAGCAGACAGAGAACCCTCTTCAATTAAAACAATTCCAAAAATTTTTGTGGAAGGAATAGGATGCATAACCACCTCAGGCACCTCAATGTGGTAGAAACCCAGACCAGGAGCTCCACTACCAACATACCTAGCCATCTGGTGAGGCCTTTTCCTCACAGGACACTTCTCAACAACATGTGAGGAGCTTTTGCAGATGAAACAGAGGGGAGTTTTCTCACAGCTACTCTGCTGGTGACCTGGTTCAGCACAACACATGCAGATTGCATCCACATAGGTCCACTGATTGTTAGTGATCACAGGAGAAGCAGTATCTTTCTGATTAGGCCCTTGTTTCTTCTTAACCTTTAGCTGGACTTTATTTTTCTCATTCATCTTTGGGCCCTAGGGAGCTTGCTGTTGCTGTGGAGCAACCCACTGATTTGAAGGCATACTGAAAGGCTGCTGATTAGGGAAAGCAGGGAAAGGATTGTTGAAACCCCATGGTGGCTGCATACCTAGGATGAAACCATAAGGAGGCTGGTTGGGGTAGAACTGAGGATTGAACTGTCCCATCTCAAAAGGATTTTGCTGATACATCTGTTGTTGCCCTCCCTGTTGAGACCAACCCTCATGTTCCTTGCCTCTCCCCTGGTTTCCCCTGCCAAGATCTCCCATCTCCCCCTCACAGGACTTGTCAGAAAGCAGTTCTTCAAGCCCCAGACACTGCAAACCAGAGGTAAGCTCGACTAACACCGCCACCAGGAGGGGGGAAGAATAAACCCTAGGACCAGAAGCAACCTTGGTTAAAAGGGGAGGGACAGGTGTCCAGTTAGGGATAGGATATGGTGGGGGTGGTGGTTGTGGTGGCTGTGGTGGTGGTGGACAGCACATGGGCTGCAAAGGACAACACCACAACTGCAGGAAAAAAGCATCCAAGTCCACAGAGCCACCCATTCCAAGCCCATCCAAATCCCTCTGAGAACTTTGAATCTCCTCTCCTCTTCTCCCTGCAGCAAGCATCAAAACCTGCCAGTTCCCGCCACTGCTTCCTCTGAGACCCTATTGATTTCCTTCATTCTGAAGCGAACATAGTACATTGCAGAGCAGATTTGCTTGAACCTGGAGATCCAACAAGCCTATTGCTGCCCCCATTTCCTTCCTCGAGAAACCCTGTACCATCTGAAGCGTAGCACGTTGTTTGAGCAGAGGACTCCGTAGAACCCGTACCAACCTCGACATGGGGGATGAAGCTCTGCGAGGCCTCCCTCGCTTGCAGGAGCTGCCCTTGAGCAGATTCGCATCCACGCATGTCTGCGGACCCATCAGGATCTTCTCCAGTGACCCCAATCTCCGCTTCGCCCGCGGAATCGAGTTCAGATCGCCGAGCAAACGTTTTTTTGCCCCAAAACATATCGGGCCGAACGATCCAATGCAGAGACTGAATCCATCTTCATACAGACAGGGAGAAGAGGCCTTACAGAGCGGTAAATTGGTGAAGTTGTATTGTAGTTAACGAGAAAAGAGGCCAACATTGTATCCTCGTGAATATTAGTATGGCTCTAGGATGCGATCGTAGCAAAACCAACACTGCACCCATCCCTCCAGGCATGATGCCTAACTTACTTAGATACAATCATCAGTCAACGAGCACGACCGGGTATGTGAAAGAATGATGACCAAGCACTTTCGACATGCGCCCCGGGATGCTTCGCCGCTGATCGACTAGAATATCTTACTACTATCGTTAATCCGGCGACAAGTCAACGTCAAACTTCGCTAAGAAGAACTTTCTATAAAGAGAAACAAATGCCTAGGGATGGTGCAATAAATAAATAAATAAATCCAAGCGGTATTTCGCAAGATCTTCGAAGATTGGCCGAAGTTGCATCATGCATGGATTATCTACGGTCGATTGTCGGTCCATGATCAAGTTCATGAGATAGATATGATGCAACAGAAGCATGGTAACTCTGGAATCCAATTCTAATCCACTCATACGGTAAAACAAATTAACGTACACAGTAAAATAAGGAGGGCTGCCTTCGTTTCTAAGGAAGAAAAGGCCAAAAAAATCATCACCCAGAAAAAAGGGAGAAAGAGAAGCACTGTAAGTCAAACCCGTACACGCGGGCCCACCGCTCACGTCTCATCCTTCCCCTACGGCCCTACCTGACGACCTCCTCTACCCATCGTGCTCCATCTCTCCAACCTAGAGAGACCGCTGACCGCCACGTTGACCACGTACACGATACATACGTGGACCGTTCACCCGCGCGTATTCGACCCTGTACAATATATACCACTTTCTTTTCGTATAATATCACCCTGAATACAGCGATAGTTAATGTGGCAGGCAAGCGCCCGCTGTGTCACCGTGACCCCTCGTGCACGCGTCTAGCCTCTGACATGCCCCCACACCGGGTAAATGTCTGTGACCCTAGTTGTGCCGTTGCGCAGCGCCTCACCTCACCTCGTGACTATGGATGGCAATGGGTACCCGTCACTCGTTAACCCGGTGGATACCTGCATCAAATGGAGAAGGGTTTGGTTAAAAATAAAACTCATGGGTCTACTTAGTGGTAAATATTCAGACCCATCGGGTCTAACGGGTGCGGGTTTGGAGGTGTTAAACCCATACCCTTTAACCCGCAGACCCGGTAACTCTACGTAGGCCCCACATATAAGTGTACTATGTACCTAATAACCCTAACCCTAACTCTACCTGGCCTAGCGAGCCTGAGCCTAAGCCCGGCCCCTAACGTCCCGTACGTACTCCCCCGCGCCGCAATCCCCCATTCCCCCTCGTACGCCCGCACTACCGCACACCCCACCCCGCTGCGGCGCTGCCTTCCTCTCCTCTCTAGCCCCGCAACCGCAAGGAGGACCTCGAGGTCGAGGAGGTCCATGGAGGCCAAGCCAGTGTACCTGGAGGATGGCGTCGACTCCGGGGAGGGCCAGCGAGGCGTGCCTCCCACCGACCCCACGCCTTCGCGCCAACACGGAGACGCCCGGGAGATTCCGCCCCATGGCAGTGGTGCTCGGCTTGGCATCCTCCTCGGCTTTCCGACTTCGACGTCGAACGGCAGGGGCAGAAGCGGCGGCCATCAGGGAACCAGCAAGGGAGCGGCGCAAGTTGGCGGGTACCCGTCGGGTCATGGGTACCCACCGGGTGGCGGGTCTGGTGGAGACCTGGACCCGACGGCGGGTATGGAGGCGGGTGGTGGTGGCGGGGAGAGGTGGTGGAGGAGGGTATGGAGGTGCCATACCCGCCTCCATACCCGGCGGGTGCCATCCATACTCATGACCTTCATTTGGTCAACGATAAACAGTGCGAAAATTGAAACTTACCCCGTGGTGAAAATGCACGTACAGGTTGTCAAAGCCTAGTTATTGATCCCCAAGGGGACGAGTTAAGCCCTAGGTAGTAGTACTGATCAAAAAAATTCACTGAGCTTCACAGTGGGCACTGAAATTGTTTGCAATTGTTCAAAATCATTCAATCTTTGTTTTATTCCATCAACCGGGTTAACCGGCAACACAATTCACTAATAAGTTCCGTTGCAAAAATAAAAAAGGCATAGTTGGTGGTTTTGCTTCCGATGCGTTGTATGAGTAACGCTAAATCTAAATGTTCAAATAAATAAATTTGAATACTTCATCGGTCCGCTATTTTTTATCAACATGCTTGGCATGAAAAAAGACCGGTTTTGATAGTATTGTCTTTTTTATTCATTAATTATTCTTGCTCGTTACAAGAGTGTTGGGATTTTCTACAAAATTCTCTAGGTTTAAACTTTGAAGCGCGATGAGCAGTAATAAGTTAAAAAGATTCATGTCCTTGAATATCCAAAACTTTCTTAAAATTTAGGTTCGGTCATAGTTTCTCATACACCCAATTAGACATTCATTTCTCCATTCTTGATTGTCTTGATTAATCTGAAATTTAGCTTCAGTCATTGATGGATTTGCGCACCAGATTTGGTTTTTGTCATTTTTGCTACTTTTTTTCTTAAGAGTTTATAACCATAAAATTGCATTGCCTTTGGTATCATTTCAGCGTGCATCTTTTTACATGTCATTTAGACTGTACGTGGTCTTTAATGAAAGAAGTATTTTTCAATCTAACCAAGATTAAATTTAGCACTAAGAAAATTGTTTAATTTATCTAAACATTATATGTTTAATTTAGTCTTACCTACTATTCTATAAACACAACCAAGATTTCTTGATTTCTTTTAGTGATTTCTCGGCTGTCAATTTCATGTTACACATATCCAACGGAGAGGGGAAATGGAAGAATAATAAGTCTTACAAATGTTATATTCAACTTAGTCTAACCTAACATCTGAACAAAACCAATGATCTGTCCACTTTTTTATTATAGTTATGTATGTTTCATCTTAATAACATTACTTAGGAAATGAAAGAAATTACAATGTTGATTAGGAGAGTAGTCTTTCTCCATGAGCATGGAGAAGGATATATAATTATAAAACCATATGAGAGGTCAATATTAATAATTATTTATTAGTTGGATTTGTTGAGCAAGATATTTGCAGTGGTTATATTCTAGTACTATAATGAAGATTCTTATGAACACAATAAGCTGATAATGTGTAAAATTAAATAATTAGAAATTCTCTCTTAAAAAATAATAATTAGAAATTCATTAAACACGTGTGGACATTTGGGTACAATGGCTCGTGTAACAAAATGATCGCATCGTCTACACCATTTCAGGTATATTCTTTTTGCAAATAGCTACGAAGAAACCAAATGGGCTCCAACTCCATACGAAACGATGCCACTACCCAGCACTCAGTTGCGTCGAAGAGAAGCTGCTCTGCTCAAGCTCAACAAGGCTGGCGGTGCTCAGTTTTCTTCCGGACCCATATGTCAGTGGCGTCCATGCTTGAACGGTGTAGCCTTCGTTGTATCTAACCGCCTGACTGTCTTAAAAAAACTTCCGTCAGCGTGACCACCAAACAAAGCCCATGAAAGATACCATACTGTAGTCCGCAGGTGACCCCCATGGTCGATCGAGGATTGGGAGGCATTGATGGGCCAAAAGCTTTGTCCCAAAGATGCTTTTGTTCATGGAAGAAAAGGCTATGTTCATTTAGAAAAATAATGGAAATCTCAAAAAAAAGTAAGAAAAGGCAAAGACACCAAAAAAAGGGGAAGAATCCGTGAGTAAAAACCTTTTCACGCGGTGGTGCCCACCGCTCACTACCGATCATACCCAACATCCTCGTCTATATGTCCCTATTCAATTAGAAAAACAGTCAATATGCCTCATTTTATTTAAAAGCTATAACACTTTGTTTGGATATTGGAAAATAAGCTTAGAATTGAATTGGCCTGAAGATTCCAAATCTAAGATGGAAAGGAAATGGCCTCTATTTCTAATTCTGCCGTTCGGATGTGTAAGGAATTTTCTGTTGGAATCAAAGGATAGTACCCAATTCCAAATCATGTTTGGATGTACATAACATGGAATTGAATTTTTTTTGAGATTTGACAATATAAACTTCTCTACACGTGTATGCACAATAGTATATTGTATATTTGAGGTTTATATATTATTTTCACACATGACAACATAAAAGTATAATGAATAAAGTCACCACAATAACAAAATTGTAAATGAAGCATGACACAAAATAGTTATTAAGTATCAACGACAATCACAACACGGATAATAAATTTGTCTCTTACAAGTAGCAGAAGTAGATAGTTTATGTCTCTTACACATAGTGCACTCATAACAGTAGTGGATAGTTCACAAACAACATGGTAGATAGTAACTAATAAGAACAAGCACTTATCGTAGCAACCATCAAGGAAAGGTAAGTACATAGTTCTTATTGAACTTATCAGAAAGTAACATGAATGCTCATATAAGCGCTCATTGACAATCAACTTTGCATAAGCTGTTATCATATCAGATTCCTCCAAACCATCTATTTTCTCGAGCGCAGCAAGGATTTCAGTCGGAGGAGTCACCTTTGGCATAGGAAGTGGCTCGGTTGCTTTCATAGCATCATCGAAATATGTACTCATCTTTCCTATCATGGACAAGATAGCATCTCCCGTCCGTTGCCTCTTCGTAGGCACCTCAGGAGATTCTTCAACAACCTGTGAGTCCAGTTCTTGAACACTCTCGGCTCTTGTCCTAGCACATGCACCAGTCGCATGGTTTTTAGAACATATAGTGACTATGGACTCCCAATTCTTCACCACTTTGGTCCTATAGCCACGTGCATCCCTGTTAGCTTACACAATGCACACAAATATTAGAGATGATTATGAAGATGCAAAAGTAAGAACAAAATAAAATTTAGTGTTAAGTACCTCCACATATCTATCCCACACTTCGTCACTTTCAACCATCACCATGTTCTTTTCCCAATCCCATCCAAAGCCACTTGGAGCAAGCATCTTTGTAATGATCTCGTAGTGCTTGTCAAATGTTTTAATTCTTCCAACAATGTTATCCTTCGTGATGTCAACGTTACATTTTTCTTGACATGCTTAATACAAGCATGGTACACATGTGGCTTCCAACCATTTTAAGCATGGTCACCATTGTTGTGATGCTCAACAAGGACGGATAACAATGTTGTGTCCATCTCACTAGACCATGTAACATAACTCCTAGTAGTAATTTCCTTTGCTTTTGGTTCAGCCATGCTTATATACAAATAAATAAGAAATGGATATTGACAAATGTAAGAACAAAATAGCAAGCAAGGTAAAGCATATATACTAGCTTCCACAAGTTGCATGTACAAAAGATCACACAAAAGGCCATCATCATGAAGCTAGCCCAACAAAAGGAACCATTAGCGAGTTATATACTCCATAACTACTTATCTACTCGAACTCTCCTCGTGCCACTAGGTAATTAACATACATCTCATCTGCAAATTGTTGCCTAAAATTAGACCATGCAACAGTTTGTTGGACACTTCTAATTAAATAAGCATCGTCTACAGGTTCAGGAACCATAGATTCTAGTTCGGCGTTGACTTCTTGCAGCAACAAATTACCCCTCACATGTTGCCTATCCCTTGCATAGTTGTGTAACACACAACATGCATTAATAAGCCTAATCTGCAAACGTTTAGTTCATAGTCAACATTTATTGTTTCGTATTGATTATCTCAACCATATGGACATGCACCCACACCGGGTAAATGTCTGTGACCCTAGTTGTGCCGTTGTGCAGTGCCTCACCCCACCTCGTGACCTTCATTTGGTCAATGATGAACAGTGCGAAAATGAAACTTGTGTGGTGGAAATGCACGTGCGGGTCGTCAAAGCCTAGTTATTGACCCCCAAGGGGACGAGTTAAGCCATAGGTAGCAGTACTGATCAAGAAAATTCAATGAGCTTCACAGTGGGCACTAAAATTGTTTGCAATTGTTCAAAATCGTTCAATCTTTGTTTTATTCCATCAACTAACCGGGTGATCGGCAACATAAATCACTCGTAAGTTCCATTGCAGAACAAAGCACACCGAATGTCGATTTTCTTACTTTACAATTGACGAGTTAAACCGTAGGCACTGGTCAAGAAAAAATTCACTGAGCTTGACAGTGAGCAGCGAAAATTGTTTACAATTTCGCAAAATCATTCAATTTTTGATATTCCATCAACCAGGTAACCGGCAACACAATTCACTAATAAGTTCCGTTGCAAAAAAAGAAAGCACACCGGATAGTGATTTTCTTAGTTGGTGGTTTTGCTTCCGATGCGTTGTATGGGTAACACTAAATCTAAATCTTCAAATAAATAAATTTGAATACTTCATCGGTCCGCTATTTTTTATTGACATGCTTGGCATGAAAAAAAGACCGGTTTTCATAGTATTGTCTTTTTTATTCGTTAACTATTCTTGCTCGTTACAAGAGTGTCGGGATTTTCTACAAAATTCTCTAGGTTTAAACTTTGAAGCGCTCGATGAGCAGTAATAAGTTAAAAAGACTCATGTCCTCGAATATCCAAAACTTCCTTCAAATTTAGGTTCGGCCATAGTCTCCCATACACCCAATTAGACATTTATTTCTCCATTCTTGCTACTATTGTCTTGATTAATCCGAATTTAGCTTCAGTCATTGATGGATTTGCGCACCAGATTTGGTTTTAGTCATTCTTGCTAGTTTTTTCTTAAGAGTTTATAACCATAAAATTGCATTGCCTTTGGTATCATTTCAGCGTGCCTCCTTTTCCATGACATTTAGACTGTACGTGGTCTTTAATGAAAGAAGTATTTTTCAGTCTAACCAAGAGTAAATTTAGCACTAAGAATTTTTTTTAATTTATCTAAACATTATATGTTTAATTTAGTCTTACCTACTATTCTATAAACACAACCAAGATTTTTTGATTTCTTTTAGTGATTTCTCGGATGTCCATTTCATGTTACACATATCCAACAGAGAGGGGAAATGGAAGAATAATAAGTCTTACAAATGTTATATTCAACTTAGTCTAACCTAACATCTGAACAAAACCAATGATCTGTCCACTTTTTTATTATAGTTATGTATGTTTCATCTCAATGTTGATTAGGAGAGTAGTCTTTCTCCATGAGCATGGAGAAGGATATATAATTATAAAACCATATGAGAGGTCAATAATAATAATTATTTATTAGTTGGATTTGTTGAGCAAGATATTTGCAGTGGTTATATTCTAGTACTATAATGAAGATTCTTACTAACACGATAAGCTGATAATGTGTAAAATTAAATAATTAGAAATTCTTTCTTAAAAAATATTAATTAGAAATTCATTAAACACATGTGGACATTTGGGTACAATGGCTCGTGTAACAAAATGATCGTATCGTCCACACCATTTCACATATATTCTTTTTACAAATAGCTACGAAGAAACCAAATGGGCTCCAACTCCATAGGAAACGATGCCACTACCCAACACTCTATTGCGTCGAAGAGAAGCTGCTCTTCTCAAGCTCAACAAGGCTGGCGGTGCTCAGTTTTCCTCCTGCCTCCGTCGTATCTAACCTCCTGATTATCTTAAAAAAAAACTTCCGTCAGCGTGAGCACCAAATAAAGCCCATGAAAGATACCATACCGTAGTCCGCAGGTGACCCCCATGGTCGATCGAGGATAGGGAGGCATTGATGGGCCAAAAGCTTTGTCCCAAAGATTTGCCTTTGTCCAAGGAAGAAAAGGCCATGTTCATTCAGAAAAGAAATGGAAATCCAAAAAAAAGTAAGAAAATGCAAAGACACAAAAAAAGGAAGAATCCGTGAGTAAAAACCTTTGCACGCGGTGCCCACCGCTCACTACCGATCATACATTCATACCCAACATCCTCCTCTATATGTCCCTATTCCATTAGAAAAACAGGCAATGTGCCTCATTTTATTTAAAAGGCTATAAGAATATTGACTCGTTCATTAACGAAAAACCCCCGAAAACCGCGACAAACACCAATGTGTGGCCATGTAACATGATCATATTGTATCCCGATCAACCTGGTCAACAACATGGAGCACACACACGACATTCATCGTATCTTCATGTGCAATCTGAAGGCCATTGATTACGTATATGATATGTATCCTGACCATGCACACTATGCTACACTTCACTACTCTACACATGTCTTCGGGTATTAACGAGTACATGCCCATAACATCGTTGCTTTCTACTCGTCTTTCTAGGGGAACCCAACTACTCAATATGGTCGCTCGGCTCTCAGCGGCACATGGACATCGACCGTGTCTCGTTCGAGTTCTGGAAACAAGAAGAGGATGCTATTATTTTTTATAAGTGAAGTGAAATGCCTGAGGATGTGGGCCCCACTCTGGACCCGAGTGCGCTACTCCTTCTCCGCCTCGGAAATGCTCACCATCCCCGTTGTAAATACCACAACCTCCACTCCCCATCCCACCTCTCCCCTCTTCGCAAGGACAATTTTGTTTCATATTTATACCAAGGACAACTGGCCCCTTTGTCACCCTCCCAAGTGCCCTCCACGAGAGACCCCCCTCCACCCCTCGCGATGGGCCGCAACCTTCCTTTCATAGGTATCGCCCTACCGACCCATCCGATTTAATTTTTGGTTCTGTCGCATTCCTAGTTATGGTTGTGGTTGGTTGGAAATTGTATCCCCTCTATCCTAGGTTGTAGTGCAGTCGAGGGAAGGATTTATTTTATGACAAAAAATTCATTTGGCATTTTAGTTGTATGTGCATATAGCAAGATTACATCGAGACAAATCAACTCAACCCGACCATATGTCTTCATTACATTCAATTTAGCCTCATGTCATGAAGTGCTGGTCTTATATTACAAATACATACACTGATGCTGGAGGCTATGTTGGGAATATGCTATATGGTATCCTCATAGCATGTCTCCTATCCGGATAACCCGGATGGCCCATAGTTGGTAGCATGGCCCATGTCCTGTTGGCGGCCTAGTTAGATGGATTCAGAAGGAAGGCCCATGCCGGATAAAGGAAGGCTATGGAGGAGTCACCGACGTACCCGGAGCCTTGGAGTGCAAGAAACGCTAGGCTAGATGTAAGCACTCTAAGACTCTGTAACCTGTCCGGCTAGGACTTTTTCCTATAACCCTAGGACCTAGCGGCTATATAAGTCGGGCCTATGGGAGTCTTTAGGGCACGATAACTTAGACTCTCTAGTCATCTTGCACAGCGAACTAATCCCTATAACTCGGCGTATTGCCCTTATAGTGATTTATAGCAGGAGTAGGATTCCGCCACCGTTGTGGGATCTGAACCTGGGTAAGCTGTGTAACCTCGTACCCGTCAACCGTCCTCCTTTCCCCACGTCTCTAAACACGCATTGTGAGGACTCCTCCATGGCGTACTCGTCGGCAATACCACGACAGTTGGCGCCCACCGTGGGGCAAGAGACGCTTCAGGCTCTTCAGCGGGCGAGGAACAAGATCTTCGCAGGAATCAGTGAAACCGTAGCCATTGGCCGCATTCTCTTCTCCGGCAACATTCCGATCGTCCCTCCCGACGAGTTCTGGATCCCGGCGAAGACGAACCCTATGCGGTGCTCGATCGTCCCCATCGGAGATATCCACCTCTTCATCGGTGAAACCGACTCGGGCACTAGTCCCCTGGAAGTCAGAGGAGCATCAAGACCCGCACGGACCTCCTACGGGCATGATACGATCGCAGAAGGATTGATGTCGGATCTCTCTTCGGGGTTTGCCGGCAAAGATCGGAAAAATTCAAGGCCCACCCAAACTGCCCTTGTGCAGAATATAACGATGGAAGATCGCTGCAAGTCCGCCGACTTCGTCCATGCGTCTGGACAGCAGAGATCCAAGTTCGTCGGAGTGGTGACCATCTTCGATCTGGCGCATTGCATTCAGAGAGAGGGTGAAAACCCCCGCGATTACCTTGCCAGGTGGCTCCGTATACGGGCCGACTTGGATCATTACCCCAATGATGATGCTATGTATCACTTTGTGGAAGGACTGGACCAGGGTACGCTTCTCCGGCATAAGCTAAGGCGGCATCAGGCTTCAGGACGCCTTACTTTCGAAAGCATGGTGAACACTGTCAACAGCTATGTGGAGGCTGATGATGAAGCTCAGGTAGAAATTGCGCTCGTTGGCGAAGCCCCTCCGCCTCAGCCACCGCCACCACCGCCTCCGGTCGTCATCGTCGAGGCTGCGCCACCACCTCCAGTCATCGTCGCTGCTATTGCACCTCCACCCCCCGTCATCGAGGAAGCCCCGGCACCCTCCGACTCCATGCTTGACGCGCTCTACGCCGACATCAGCGTAGACTCGGAGGAGATAGACTTCAGCCTGGAGGAGCTAGACTCCGCCATGCAGGAGATGGAGGAGGATTACAAACGCGACGAGCAGGCCAACAACACCGTCACGTCCCGAGAGGTGTTCGTCGCCATTGGGACAGCGATGGATGAAGATCAACCCGGACGAGCTCCGCCTACAACGCTGGACAAAGGGAAGGGACCACCTGTTGCTTTTGACAATGATCGTGCAAAGGTCATGCCCCTCCGCCTAACCCAGTGCAGCAGCCGCAGGAACTCGACACCGGTCCGAGCAACAACAACACCGCAAACCCGCCGCCTCCGGCATATATGTCTGCTGCTGCCCAAGTCACTCCAGCTGATAGAGTGATGTACGACAACCTCCTCGTCGAGCCTATGACCGTGGCTCATATTCGCAATGTAGTCCAGCTTGACGAGAAGCGCCAGCAGCTGCTGAAGGAAGCGCAGGCCATCGCGGAGCAAGGCGCAAAGCTAGATCGAGATCTAGCCACGCAGAAGTCAATAGAGAAAGCTAGAGCAATGGAGGCCGAGTACAAGATTCTGCTACAGCAACAGAAGGCTAAGAAAGCTCCGGCTCATGTCATTAACGATCCTGGTGTATGTTGAAACCTAGGATGGGCTCCCTCGAAGCTGGCACAGGCTAAGCCATACATTGACAGTGAAGGCAGGCAGGTGATGCCCACTCCTCTCCTCAACCTCGCCGTCTCCAAGACCCTTCTGGAGCAGGATAGATCACCCAAAGCGATGAACCAGGTCTATGACCTAGTGGCCAAGGCGGTGAAACAACAGGAAAAAGCCACCTCTCAAAGGCTTGAGTCTGACCCGGCGTTTTGCCAGTCTAGTCAGCATAAGCCGCCAAGGGACAGATCTCCTCATGATGTCGGGTCCCAGACGGGTTCGTCAGAACAAAGACGGAGGGATGCACGCAACAGGAAGGATGCTATCCCCATATCCTCCGACCATGGAGGCAAGGCCCAACCTCGTTGCCCATCTCCACCGCCCTGCTCTTCCCGACATTGCGAAGATACCAAGGCTCATCATCGTACATACATGCCTCCGCCTAAGCAACGCGGCATCGTCATCCACGACAACGCGAAGCAGGCCCGTCATGATGGGGAGCGCAACCAAGGACACATGAGCAGGTCGCGTCATGATCCTCCATGTCCGACAAACAACCGTGACAAGTGTGAGGCGTCGCAGGAGGGTCACAGCAAAAAGGCTAACCCACCGCCACCTCTGAAGGGAATATGCCCGAGAGGCAATAATAAAGTGGTTATTATCGTATTCCTTGTTTATGATAAATGTTTATTTTGCATGCTATAATTGTATTAATACGGAAACGTTAATACATGTGTGTTTAATAAACAAACAGAAAATTCCTAGTTATGCCTCTCTTATAAACTAGCTCGTTGATTAACAAGATGATCAAGGTTTCCTGATCATGGACATTGGATGTTGTTAATAACGGGATCACAACATTAGTGTAATGGTGTGATGAACATTCATCCGAGGTATAGCATTACGATCAAAGTCATTGAGTTTATATTGCTATAACAACTTACGAAGTGATCCTAATCCTTAGACCATGAGATCATGTCAATCACTAACACCGGAAGAGTTTCTTGATAACATCAAACGTCACACCGTAACAGGGTGATTATAAAGATGGATTCAGAACTAATAAAGTGTTATGTTGAGGCCCATGGATCGAGAGTGGAATTTGTTCATCCCGATGACGGATAGATATGCTCTGGGCCCTCTCGGTGATATCACATTGATTAGCTTGCAAGCAAGTGATTTGATCACTAGAATGTTATATCACGGGAACGAGAAAAGAGTGCATGTCGGTAACGAGATCAAACTAGGTATGGAGATACCGATGATCGAATCTCGGACATGTAATATATCGCGAAACAAAAGGATTAAGATACTAGCGTAAAAAGGTTCCGACGATCACAAGAAAGTCATCGTTGAATGTGTGGGAGTCAGTATGGGTCTCCAGATCCCGCTTCTGATTATTGATCTGAGAGGGGTCTCGATCATGTCCGCATTATTCACGAACCGTAGGGTGACACACTTAAGAGACACCGACATCCAATTGGATCAAAAGTTTCATGCCGAAAGAATGAACAAGCGCAGGAATTTATTTCACTAGATACCGAAACAGGTTTTCGGGTGAAATTGCATAAAGTGGTTATGCATGTGAAATGGAATTCTAGCAAGGGGTTATTTGTGAATGTTTGTCATTAAAGTAATTGACAAAATTCTGAATAAAATAAAAGAGTTTTATTTAATGAGAGTTTGCATTAAATTTGGTGGAAATTTAATGGGAATTTGAGTGGGTTTTTGAGTGGAGAAAATTGAAGGGCCATTTTGTGAGTGGAGTGTCCACCCACATGAATGAGGGAGAGGTGGGGGCACCCTCCATGGCCGGCAGCCATGCCCCCTTGGGCTGCCCTCCCTCCCCTATATAAGGAGCCCCTCCTCTCACTTCTCACTCACACCTCCTCGTGAAGGATCTCTCTCCCCCTCTAGAATTTATCCCCCATGGTCTCGGACTAGCGAGATACATGTTCCCGGTGGCTATCCGGCAAGAAAGAGTTGTGCTTCTGCTGCATCGCTGGAGCGAGGAGGCGGAGGTTGCTCGGTGCCTCGAACGTGTGTGCGAGCACGGATGCGCTGCTGTTTTGCGGCGCTAGGACTTCCTCTCGATCTTGAGATCGGCAAGAGATCGTCTACATCAACCACGATTTTGGACTCGTTAAGCTTTGTCGGTCTTCAAGGGTATGTTCTCTACGGATATACATCCGCCCGTTGTTTGTATCTAGTAGATAGATCATGGTACATAGTTGTTCCCATCGTAGGAAATTTTTTGTTTTCTATGCTGCGAACCCTACAACCTCCGCCTCCATCGCCACCTAGCAGCCACCATGGCGGAGGAGGTCCGCATCGTTCACGCAGCCCATCCCCTGATGGCAAAAGGAAGAAAAGAAGATCGGAGCCATACAACGCACGATCACGGCTGGACAAGACCCACGAGGCCCGGGATGGAGCATACCTGGGACCGCGCTGCTTTGGACCTGTAATACGGACCACAGCTTACCCCAAGGGTTTCCGGATTGACAAGACCATCAAGCCCTATGACGGTACCGCCAATCCAGCTACATGGTTGCAGGATTACGGCAACGCGGTGGAGATCGCCGGGGGAAACCCCAACATCACCGTCAAGTACCTCCCATTGATGCTGGCGGGCACGGCCCGACAATGGATCGATGAATTGCCGAAGAAATCTATCTGCAACTGGCTGGACATGTAAGAAGCGTTCACCAAGAACTTTGAGGGTACGTATAAACGTCCCTGTACAATTGGCGACCTACAACGGTCGTGCAGGAGAAAGACGAGTCATCTCGCGCCTACCTCTCCCGTTGGCTGGATATGAAGAATTCCTGCGCATGAGTGCACTCCCAGACCACCATGTCCGCCCTCATCGATGGGTTGGAAAGGGGTACGTTTCTCCGACATACGTTGAAGCGCCTGCAGGACAACCACCAGCTAGACCTCAACCAAATGATCCAACTGGCTAGTGAGTTCGCGGTTGCCGACGACGATGCTCGCGGCTCCCTGCTGGCAACGGCCATTCCAACTCAGGCTCGGAGGAACAGCAACACCAAGCGGAAAATCCCGCTAGAAGAAAATCAAACCTTCGACATGGTCGCCATGACTTTTGCAGGACGAGGTGATAGTGGACAGCGTGGACGAGGACGGGGGGCTGGTCGTGGGCAGCAGCAAGGTAGTGAAACAACCTCGGCAGCGCTCCGTGTTCCCTAGACCTATGAGGAGTACCGTGATATGTCGTGCCTCATACAACTCGATGCCAACGGCAATGCCACACACACCAATCGCCATTGCAAGTTCGTCAACGACCTCAAGGAGGACCCGGAGTCCGGCTACAAGCGAAGTCGGAAGAATATACCACGAGGAAAGGGCAAGGTGAAGAAGAAGGAGGAGGAGTCCAAGGATTCAAGTGACATGGACGAGGACGTTGACCCCAAGCACGCCGCCAAGAGCGACGACAAGGGCAAAAAACCCTTCGAGAAGAAGGCGGCCGTTTTCCACACTTTCCTTGGCACCCCCACCGTCCGACAACAAAAGACCTCCATGAGGATACTGATGGCCACTCTACCCCCAGTTCCCCAATACCTGCGCTGGTCGGAGATTCCAATTACTTGGGACAGGAAGGATCACCCAGACCTCATCCATATGGAGAACCAATACGCCATGATCATCAACCCCCTGATTGACGGCAATGAGTTCACCAAATGTATGGTGGATAGTGGACGCAGCATCAATATCATGTACCTGGATACACTGCACAATATGAACTTGACGGAGGCAAACCTAAGGCGGACCAGCACCATCTTCCACGGCGTGGTTCCTGGTCGGGAGGCTCGGTCCCTTGGGTGCATCACACTTCAGGTCGCTTTTGACGATGTCAATAGTTACCGCCAAGAACGCATGACCTTTGAGGTGGTCCCCTTCAAGAGCGTGTACCACGTCATATTCGGCCGCGACATCTTCCACACCTTCATGGCCAAGCCATGCTTCGTCTACAACAAGCTCAAGATACCCAGACCAAATGGTGTCATCATCGTATCCGGAAGCTTTACCAAGGCAAGGGATTGCGAGATTGGAGAAGCAGCCTTTGCGGAAACTGTCCTCTACAGCGAAGAATTCAAGGAGATCCAGAGCAAGGTCGATGCCTCGGAGATGCCTGCGTCGAAGAAACAAATTTCTGACTCCGACCCAGCATCCAAGGCCGCCATCGAGACCAAGCCAGTGGAACTTGTGGTAGGCGATGCCTCCAAGACCACCGCCATCGGGACGAACCTGGACCCTAAATAGGAAAGCACGCTCGTCGAGTTCCTCCGTGAGAACAGGGACATCTTTGTCTGGCAACCTGCCGACATGAAAGGAGTACCTAGGGAACTTGCCGAGCACAACTTGAATATTGATCCAAAATGTAAACCAGTGAAACAACCTCTACAACGCTTTGGAGACGAGAAGAGATGCGCCATAGGCAAAGAGATAGCTAGGTTACTTAAGGATAGTTTATCCGAGAAGTCCTTCACACAGGGTGGGTGGCCAATCCTGTACTTGTCCCTAAAAAGGGAACCAAAGAATTAAGAATGTGCGTTGATTACACTGGCTTGAACAAAGCATGTCCCAGAGATCCGTTTGATTTGCCTCGCATTAACCAAGTCATTGACTCGACGGTTGGCTCACAACTTTTGTGTTTTATTGATGCATACTTAGGATACCACCAGATCAAGATGAGGAAGTCGGACCAATTGTCCACTTCGTTCACTACACCCTACGACACGTTTTTCTATGTCACGATGCCCTTTGGGCTAAAAAACACAGGCGCTACGTATCAGCGGACAATGCAGCGTTGCCTACACGATTAAATTGGTCGGAACGTTCATGCCTATGTGGAAGATATAGCGGTGATGTCTAAAAAGTCAAACGACTTAATCTCCGATTTAAAAGAAATCTTTGATAATCTCCGGAAATACAACATGATGCTTAACCCTAAGAAGTGCGTCTTCGGGGTTCCAGCCGATACATTGTTGGGCTTTATTGTTTCCCGGCGTGGAATCGAGGTAAACCTGGAGAAAATCAAGGCCATATTAAACATAAACCGTCCGACATGCCTAAAGGACATACAACGGCTAACAGGTTGCGTTGCAGCAGTTAGTCGGTTCGTCAGCCGACTTGGAGAGAAGGCTCTGCCGCTGTACAAGTTGCTGAAGAAGGCGGATAAATTTACATGTACGGACGAGGCAGATGCAGCACTGAAGCAGCTAAAGGAGACACTATCCTCGGCGCCTATCCTTGCAGCACCCGAGCCTGGGGAGCCCATGTTAATCTACATGGCGGCCACCAATCGGGTAATCAACATTATCGTCGTGGTAGAGCAGAAAGAATCAGGCTATGAGTACAGAGTTCAATGACCAGTTTACTATGTAAGCGAGGTCTTGACGGAGTCCAAGCAGCGTTACCTGCACTACCAGAAGATAGCTTATGGAGTGTTCCTTGCTTCTCGGAAGTTAAGGCACTACTTCCAGGAGCACCCTATCATAGTGGTGATCAAGGCTCCGAAGTCCGACATTATCAACAACAGCGACACTACAGGAAGGGTCACGAAGTGGGGCATTGAACTTTCCGCCTTCGAGATCACGTACAAGAGACGTGACGCTATCAAATCACAAGCCTTGGCGGATTTTATCGCAAACTGGACGGAGATGCCTGATGCTACCCCTATGCCAGAGCTAGAATATTGGGTGATGCACTTTGACGGATGAAAGCTACTCAACGGCTCGGGGGCTGGTGTACTACTACAGTCACCAACCGGGGAAAAGATACACTATGTTCTGCAGATCTACTTCGAGGCTATGAACAACATGGCAGAGTATGAAGCGCTCATTCACGGACTACGCGTAGCCAGGGATATTGGCATCAAGAGCATAGTTTGCTGTGGAGATTTCGACTTGGTTGCCCAGCAGGTGGCTGACACCTGGAACGCGCGGAACCCTATTATGGCGGCATATCGCGACGAAGTGGACGAGATAGCCAAGAGCTTCTTGAGTTACGAGGTCAAGTATGTACCTAGGGAGCAAAATGAGGCGGCTGGCCTACTGTCAAAGCTTGGGTTAGGGCGCAAACAAATTCCGCATGGCGTTTTCCTGGAGCATCTACGGACACCATCTGTGAAGGGAGCAGACGCAGACAACCCGGACAGAGTTGACTCTTTCGTTCACACAGTGACAAACATCCCTCCGGCTTGGACAAAACCGTTCATGGAATATCTCGTACACGAAACTTTGCCCGACGACGAAGTCGAAAGACGGCAAATAGTACGTCGAGCAAAAGGCTATACCATAATCAATGGACAGCTCTACAAAAGAAGCACCACTGGTGTATACCTTGAGTGTGTTTCCCAGCAAGAAGGTATTGAAATCCTCCGCGAAATCCATCTCGGAGATTGCGGGCATCATGCCGCTCCCCGATCATTGGTCGCTAAAACTTTCTAGCAAGGATTCTACTGGCTGACCGCAATGGCGGACGCCAACAAGCTGGTTGATACATGCATGGGATGCCAGTATTATGCCCGATAACCACATGTTCCAGCCGAAGAATTGCGAACAATACCAATAACTTGGTCGTTTGCAGTCTGGGGGCTAGACATGGTTGGTCCGTTGCAGACGACACCATGTGGGTTTACGCATCTGCTAGTAGCAGTTGATAAATTCACCAAATGGATAGAAGCTAAACCCATTAGAAAGCTCGATGGGGCAACTGCCCTTAGGTTTGTCCGGGATATAGTGGTGATATTTGGTCTCCCATATAGCATTATCACCGACAATGGCATCAACTTGTCACTCGGAGAAGTGAAAGCTTATTTTTGGGAGAAGGGCATCCGACTTGACCTAGTGTCTGTGGCACACCCACAGTCCAATGGCCAGGTTGAGCGAGCCAATGGATTAATTTTGCAGGGAATCAACCCACGTCTAGAAGCACCGCTACATAGAGCAGTTGGAGCCTTGGCGGAAGAATTGTCATCTGTGTTGTGGAGTTTACGTACTACACCCAATAGATCTACCGGCTACACCCCTTACTTCATGGTATATGGAGCAGAAGCCATCCTGCCCTCCGACATCCTTCACGATGCACCAAGAGTTGTCGCCTACGACGAGGATGACGCTAAAGAATCCAGACGCCTATATGTGGACCTTCTCGAGGAGGAGCGCGTATTGGCATGCCAAAGATCCGCCATCTACCAGCAGAAGCTACGCAGCTACCATAGTCACCGCGTTCGGCATCGCTCGTTTAAAGAGAGGGACCTGGTGCTCCGACTTAAGCAGAAGAAGTAACACAAATTATCCCCGTCATGGGAAGGACGTTCATCATAATCAAGGCGCTACTCAATAGGTCTTACTACCTCGTTGACAATTGTGAGCTGAAAGATAGACCCAACGAGGATCATAAGCGTAAGAGACATGACCCGGATGATGACTACCCGGAGCTTGATCGGCCATGGAACATATCACAGCTACGTCCTTTCTACACTTAACATTTTTTATCTATTGCGTACCCCTTATATGATCAATGAAATAAAGATCTTTGGTTCACTCATATTTCTTAGTCTTTTACCTCCTTTAGTGTTCATTTTTAGATCGTATAAAATCTTTTATGCACAAGATTTGCGATTGCACTTGTGAAAATTCTGCCTACAGGCGTTAGTTTAAGTTTTCTGGTCTACACGTTCTTTGTTGTTTTTATGTGGATTCTGGAGTAGTGACTTTTGGCACTTATTGTCGGCAATTTTGTGCTTAGGTTATTGATGGTGCCATTGGGCATCATCGCCTGAGCGCATAGTTCCGACAACGAGTCTTCAGACTCATGAAAAGTCAAGCATAAAACCAGAGTAATGGATAAGCCAACACTTGCTTAAAAATATATACATGCTGGAACTAGTTCTTGAGTAGCAGGAAATAACAACCATTGTTTTTCCGCCTTAAGTTAACACGTAGTTTTTTCCGCATACAAATTCCAGAGGAAACAAACATTACAATTTTTTTTCATTCCTCTGGCGCAGGTGACTTGGATGCAGCATCATCAGCAGCAGGAGAGGCATCCTCTTTGAAGTCGGCGGTTTTGAGGGACTCGGAGGAGCTTTGGTTGTCGCCGTCAATAATCTCCATGGGCACGAAGACGTTAGGGTCGACCAACTCGGATACTCTGGTATCATAACCTGCGAGCGACTCCAAGATAGCTTTATGATCTACTTTCTGGCCATCGTCGTCCACGTCGGGGATACCGGAGGTCACCGTGTCGATGTCGGCGTTTTTGTAGTGTGCCATGACCATTGACAGCGCCATCCTCGCGCCAGCCCGGGTACATGAAGCTTTCCAGCTTATAATACGCTCGGGGGCTTGGCGCAAGATCTCCGAGAACTTCTTCACGGAATCCACCGCTTTGATGTTGATCTGAAGGTGCTTGGCTATCTCCTTGGCTTGCTTAATGGCGGTGTTGATAAATTTGTCGGCAAGGACAATGCATTCTTTTGGCAGAGGAGGCGACTGGGTCAAACCAATAGGAGCTACAAATTCCGACAACAGAACGCATGAGTTCAATAAACACAAAAATTTCAAAGTATCCAACTTATAGAAGTACAAGGCGAAGAATCACTTACTGAAGATGCTAATCTCGGCCTGCTAAAGGGTATCCGCCATGGAGTCCTGTTCTTGTCGGAGGATCTTGTACGCTTCAAGATTGCGTTCATTTTGCTCATCGGTAGCTTTCTTCTGCTCTTTCAGCATAGCAATCTCCTCCTTCAAGTGGTTCATCTCCATGTCGGCAGATTCCTGCAGGACCTTCATGGACTCGTCGTGCATCTTCAGCATATCCTTCCTCTCTCGCTTAAGGATCTTGTTTTCACTATCCAGCTGCTTAATGTGCTTGGATTGATCAACAATATCCTTAGCCTTGGCAATGGTTTCTGCAAGAGGGAGAAAGAACAAGTACACAGTGAGTACTCGGAGAATGTTGGCACAAGACCAAGTCGGAATACGAAAACGAAAGGAAAAACAGACTCTTGCTCTTGGATATTTGATCCTTCAAGAAGGCAGTTTTACCCTTTTCGGCTTCCAAATCCGCACGCATCTTCTGGAACTTCTCGTTGGCGACACCCCTCCGAGCATTCTCATTCTGTGAAAGGAAAATTAAAAACTGTTTAGTCTACTTGGCGCATCTAGCCAGATAACTATCCACCTACAGTCTTCGGGCTGTAGGGTTTGCAGCATAAAATTTTTTCCTACGATCGGAACAACTATGTACCAAGATCTATCTACTAGATACAAACGACAGGCCGATGTATATCCGTAGAGAACATACCCTTAAAGACCGACAAAGCTTAACGAGTTAAACTCGTGGTTGATGTAGGCGATCTCTTGCCGATCTCAAGATCGAGAGGAAGTCCTTAGCACCGCAACTTAGCGGCGCATCCGTGCTCGCACACACGTCAGAGGCACCGAGCAACCTCCGCCTCCTCGCTCCAGCGATACAGCGGAAGCACAACTCTTTCTTGCCGAATAGCCACCAGGAACATGTATCTCGCTAGTCCGAGACCATGGGGGATAAATTTTAGAGGGGGAGAGATATCCTTCACGAGGAGGTGTGCTTTGAGAGGATGAGAGGGGGCCATTTATAGGGGAGAGGGGGGCACCCAAGGGGCATGGTGCCCAGCCATGGGGGCTACCCCCACCTCTTCCACATTCATGTGGGTGGACACTCCACTCACTCGAATGCCTTTCAATTCCCTCCACTCAAAAACCCACTCAAATTCCCATTAAATTTCCACCAAATTTAATGCAAACTCTCATTAAATAAAACTCCTTTTATTTATTCAGAATTTTATCAATTACTTTAATGAAAAACATTCTCATATAACCCCTTGCTAGTATTTCATTTCACATGCAGAAACATTTTCTGCAATTTCACCCGAAAACCCGTTTCGGTATCTAGTGAAATGAATTCCTACGCTTGTTATTCTTTCCGGCATGAAACTTTTGCTCCAAATGGATGTCGGTGTCTCTTAAGTGTGTCACCCTACGGTTCGCGAATAATGCGGACATGATCGAGACCCCTCCCGGATCAATAATCAGAAGCGGGATCTGGAGACCCATACTGACTCCCACACATTCAACGATGACTTTCTTGTGATCGTCGGAACATTTTATGCTACTATCTTAATCCTTTTGTTTCGCGATATATTACATGTATGAGATTCGATCATCGATATCTCCATACCTAGTTTGATCTCGTTACTGACATGCACTCTTTTCTCGTTCCCGTGATATAACATTCTAGTGATCAAATCAGTTGCTTGCAAGCTAATCAATGTGATATCACCGAGAGGGCCCAGAGCATATCTATCCGTCATTAGGATGAAAAAATTCCACTCTCGATCCATGGGCCTCAACATAACACTTCAGTAGTTCTAAACCCATCTTTATAATCATCCAGTTACGGTGTGACGTTTGATGTTATCAAGAAACTCTTCCGGTGTTAGTGATTGACATGATCTCATGGTCTAAGGATTATGATCACTTTGTAAATTGTTATAGCAATATAAACTCAATGACTTTGATCGTAATGCTATACTTCAGATGAATGTTCATCACACCATTACACTAATGTTGTGACCTTGTTATTAACAACATCCAATGTCCATGATCAGGAAACCTTGATCATCTTGTTAATCAACATGCTAGTTAATAAGAGAGGCATAACTAGGAACTTCCTTTTTGTTTGTTAAACACACATGTATTAACGTTTCCATATTAATACAATTATAGCATGCAAAATAAACATGTATCATAAATAAGGAATATGATAATAACCACTTTATTATTGCCTCTCGGGCATATTCCCTTCAGTCTCCCACTTGCACTAGAGAAAATAATATAGTTTAGAAACTTTGTGTATTGAAAATCTATGGATTTCTGGTGTTCTATATATGCAACTGCAAGTGGTTAACATAATCTACGGATCTGACGCTTTCAGGTCCGTGTGTATTTGCATGTCTTTCTGTCTTCACGCATCCCTCATTCTCCAATGAGATGGCATTGTATAAATTTGGTCTTTTCGTGAGACCTTTAGTTCCTTGGGGTTAAATCATGTCGATATTATTGTCGTACAATATATCTTTAGTGTTAGCCCGTTGCAAACCGCACCTTAGTTTGATAACAAACTACTTGACACAAATAACCTCCTTTGATGCTGCTATAGCAGTCATATACTTAGCCCTTTTTGTTGTAGTATCCGTCACAATGTCTTAACTTTGGAGTTCATCCAAATCCATCATGGAAACTTTTCTTTCCATTACATTGTGCCACCCATAATTTAAATTGATATAAACTTAATTTGTATCTTGTGACAAAACTAGTATCAATGTAATGCTTTACAATGAACTATTTGTAATTATTTGTCACCTCTACACAAATATATTCTTAGTTCTTCCAAAAGATCATAAGAATATCCTTACTATCGTCCAATGATCATTTTATGATTCATTCTGGTATATGATCATAACACTTAGAGCATAGGACATATCTGGATGTGTACATATCATGGTATGATTGATCAAAACATTCTTGTGATTTCACTCATCAAGTGTCAAAGCACTTGAATCTTGTTTCACTTATCAAGTGTCGATACACTTGATGATTCAATTCTTTTTCCATGCCACAAGAACCTTTTATTGTCGTTTCTATATTGAACTCTTTCAATATCCCATATATGTATGTTTGGCACAACCATATTAGCGTCATAGTCTATCCACTATAGATATTCATGCTAAATATTCGGGTTTTGCCTAAGTATTTCATCGAAATGAAATTCTTAAACTTTGTCAATAAAAGATACATAATTTCTAATCAACAAGATGTCATCCACATAATGTATTAGAAATGTGTCTCAGCGCTCCCACTTAATTTCTTGCAAACGCAAGCATCTTCATCGTCTCCTGATGAAAAACTCCTCTAACAGTTTCATCACGATGAAGATTCCAACTCCGCGATGCTTACTTCAACCATTGAAGTTTGCATGCCCTTTTAGCATCCTTTGAATTTAACAAAACCCTTTAGACCGTGTCTTGTACATGTCCTAGGTAACCATTCTATTAGAAGAATTTTGTTTTGTTTATTCATCTACCATATACCAAATTATATGTAGTGGTTGCTACTTTAATCCGTACAGACTAAATATCGCTATGAAAGATCAAATCTTGTCATAGTCAACTCCTTGAACATAGTCGTAAAATACTTTACGACATGTCGACTATTTCATAGATGTGAAACATCCATGTCTGTTTCTTTATAGATCCAAGTACGACTGATAGGTTTTTACACCTTTCCGGAGGGTCTTTCAAGTTCAAAACTTGACTTCTCGTGTATGGAACTATCATGGATTTTATGGCTTCAAGCCATTTGACTGAGTCAGGGCCCATCATCACTTCTTTGCATGTAGTCGGTTCATCATTGTCAAACAATAATGATTTACTCTCAAATCTTGGCATTTGATTGTTTATCCGACCTACTTAGTTCAATAAGAACTTAGATCCCAGTGACCACAACCTTTGAGGCACATGAGTCATGAGCATTGTGGCTGCCTCCGGAACATTTTCCGGCGCTGCGCAACTCAGCACATATAGCTAAGGTTCGTTAACCTTATCGAAATTCTATTGTCCTCCCACTTAACATTTATGAAAAATTCCTTCTTCAAGAAAATTCACGTTTCAAGCGACAAACCCTTTTGTCCTTGGTGTTATGGAGGAATAACCAATTGTTATTCGAAATAACCTATAAAGACATGCTCATCCGACTTCAGTTGTAAACATCTTACTTATGTTTAGCATACCAAAATTTAAAGAAATGACAACTTGGGTTTTACCCCAAACCATAACTTCTATGGTGTCATTTCAACGGATCAAGATGGAGCTCTTTTCAGTGTAAAAGTGGTAGTCTCTAAAGCTTTTAATCTTTTAAAACATAATGGCAGTTTTATAAATAACACCTTTGATCCAACCATGTCAAACAAGGTTTCGTTACAAATCTCAAACACTCCATACTCCTATGGTGTTTCGTAAGATGTAAATCTAGGTGTTCTGCTAAACTTGCAACTCAAATAAATCCCTTTATGCTAAAATCATAATTCATTTATTTTCTTGTTACACTTGTAACTCAAATAAATCCCTTTATGATAAAATCATAAATCATTTATTTTCTTGTTACAATGATTTTCCACTTCATCTTGAAAGTCTCTGAACATTTTCAAATATTTCATACTTCTTTCTCATTAAGTGAACATTCACTCAAATTTCTGGAGAACGCATATGAAGTTGAAATCCATCGCTTATGACTATACATAATGGAATACATATATCGATATGTATAAATTCCAGTATTTTACTCATTCGTTCTTCTTTGGCCTTTGAACGAAGTTTTAATTATCCTGAGGAAAGTCTCGCAAGCATCACTTGATCAAATCAAAGACTCCAAAAAATCCATGAATATGGAGATTCTTCATGTTTTCTTTACAATATAATTTAAACGGCGATATCACTTCGTAAGTGATCTTTCAATCATTTATCTTGCGACATTTTAGCATTAGGTTTTATGGATGTGATTTCTCCAACTAGATTTGTAAATCATCCATCTTATATGGAATATGATAATTATTTGAACAACCTTTGTTCTCATAATACCTGATTTAAATAACTATTATTAAAACAAATCTTGAAGGCAAGCTTTGATGTGAACGACAAATACAAACAACGGTTTGTTTGTTTTCGATGAACATCATCACATATTCTCTTGCTAGTTACTTAGGCCATTGTGGTTCATGAATTGCATCGTTCTGTATGAAATTTCATACCAACCAATTCGGTATCCAATACCCAAGAACCACATTGTCTAACAAGCAAAAAATACAACCATAATATGTATATCATCTATATACCTAAATTGGATATTTCCAATCTTTTCTTTTCTGCCAAATATATTTTATAGATTCTCTTTCAGCATTTCCTTTTCCTTTTAAAAGAATCTATCAACATCAATAGTGGCGCCATATACATGACACATAGTCCAAAGCGTGTATATTCAAATAATAATACCTTTGGACTCGCACTTTGAAGTAGATCACCATCATCAAATGATTCTTTCAAAATCCATTCTTTAGTAATATTTTAGTGTAGTAAACACTTTGCATACATCTTCTATTCATCCTTATCATGACGACTTTCATGATCAAGCTACTATAGCTTATAAAGGCGAATCGTGAGTATAACATTACTTTCCAAAACCCTTTTGGATGATTAGGATGTCTAGCATCTCCAATCTTTGCAAATTCTCATACAATATGAGAACATACATTGTACTCTATCATATTGCAACCAAAACATTGTTTCAGATATCGTTATATCTGTCACACATGATGGTTTCTAAAACAATTATTTCAGCTCCTAGATAATCTCGATATTTAATGTAGGGTTCGCAGCATAGAAAACAAAATTTTTCCTACGATGGGAACAACTATGTACCAAGATCTATCTACTAGATACAAACAACGGGCGGATGTATATCCGTAGAGAACATACCCTTGAAGACCGACAAAGCTTAACGAGTCCAAACTCGTGGTTGATGTAGACGATCTCTTGCCGATCTCAAGATCGAGAGGAAGTCCTAGCGCCGCAAAACAGCAGCGCATCCGTGCTCGCACACACGTTCGAGGCACCGAGCAACCTCTGCCTCCTCGCTCCAGCGATGCAGCGGAAGCACAACTCTTTCTTGCCGAATAGCCACCGGGAACATGTATCTCGCTAGTCCGAGACCATGGGGGATAAATTCTAGAGGGGGAGAGAGATCCTTCACGAGGAGGTGTGAGTGAGAAGTGAGAGGAGGGGCTCCTTATATAGGGGAGGGGGGGGGGGCAGCCCAAGGGGGCATGGCCGCCGGCCATGGAGGGTGCCCCCACCTCTTCCTCATTCATGTGGGTGGACACTCCACTCACAAAATGGCCCTTCAATTTTCTCCACTCAAAAACCCACTCAAATTCCCATTAAATTTCCACCAAATTTAATGCAAACTCTCATTAAATAAAACTCTTTTATTTTATTCAGAATTTTGTCAATTACTTTAATGACAAACATTCACAAATAACCCCTTGCTAGAATTCCATTTCACATGCATAACCACTTTATGCAATTTCACCCGAAAACCTGTTTCGGTATCTAGTGAAATAAATTCCTGCGCTTGTTCATTCTTTCGACATGAAACATTTGCTCCAATTGGATGTCGGTGTCTCTTAAGTGTGTCACCCTACGGTTCGCGAATAATGCGGACATGATCGAGACCCCTCTCGGATCAATAATCAGAAGCGGGATCTGGAGACCCATACTGACTCCCACACATTCAACGATGACTTTCTTGTGATCGTCGGAACCTTTTACGCTAGTATCTTATCCTTTTGTTTCGCGATATATTACATGTCCGAGATTCGATCATCGGTATCTCCATACCTAGTTTGATATCGTTACTGACATGCACTCTTTTCTCGTTCCCGTGATATAACATTCTAGTGATCAAATCACTTGCTTGCAAGCTAATCAATGTGATATCACCGAGAGGGCCCAGAGTATATCTATCCGTCATCGGGATGAACAAATTCCACTCTCGATCCATGAGCCTCAACATAACACTTTATTAGTTCTGAATCCATCTTTATAATCACCCTGTTACGGTGTGATGTTTGATGTTATCAAGAAACTCTTCCGGTGTTAGTGATTGACATGATCTCATGGTCTAAGGATTAGGATCACTTCGTAAGTTGTTATAGCAATATAAACTCAATGACTTTGATCGTAATGCTATACTTCGGATGAATGTTCATCACACCATTACACTAATGTTGTGATCCCGTTATTAACAACATCCAATGTCCATGATCAGGAAACCTTGATCATCTTGTTAATCAACGAGCTAGTTTATGAGAGAGGCATAACTAGGAACTTTCCTTTTGTTTATTAAACACACATGTATTAACGTTTCCGTATTAATACAATTATAGCATGTAAAATAAACATTTATCATAAATAAGGAATACGATAATAACCACTTTATTATTGCCTCTCGGGCATATTCCCTTCAGTCTCCCACTTGCACTAGAGACAATAATCTAGTTTGAGAACTTTGCGTATTGAACACTTATGGCTTTCCGGTGTTCCATATACGCAATTGCAAGTGGTTAACATAATCTATGGATCTGACGCTTCAGGTCCGTGTGTATTTGCATGTCTTTGCGTCTTCACGCATCACTCATTCTCCAATGAGATGGCATTGTATAAATTTGGTCTTTCGGTGAGACCTTTAGTTCCTTGGGGTTAAAACACGTCGATACTATTGTCATACAATATATCTTTAGTGTTAGCCCGTTGCGAACCACACCTTAGTTTGATAACAAACCACTTGACACAAATTCCCTCCTTTGCTGCTACTATAGCAGTCATATACTTAGCCTTTTGTTGTAGTATTCGTCACAATGTCTTAACTTTGGAACTCTTCCAAATCCATCATGGAAACTTTCTTTCCATTACATGGTGCCACCCATAGTTTAAATTGAGATAAACTTAATTTGTATCTTGTGACAAAACTAGTATCAATGTAACGCTTTACAATGAACTATTTGTAATTGTTTGTCACCTCTACACAAATATATTCTTAGTTCTTCCAAAAGATCATAAGAATATCCTCACTATCGTCCAATGATCATTTTATGATTCATTCTGGTATATGCTCATAACACTTAGAGCATAGGACATATCTGGATGTGTACATATCATGGTATGATTGATCAAGACATTCTTGTGATTTTACTCATCAAGTGTCAAAGCACTTGAATCTTGTTTCACTTATCAAGTGTCGATACACTTGAATCTTGATTCAATTCCTTTCCATGCGACAAGAACCGTTTCTTGTTGTTTCTATATTGAACTCCTTCAATATCTCATATATGTACGTTTGGCACAACCATATTGGCGTCACGGTCTATCCACTATAGACATTCACGCTAAATATTCGGGTTTTGCCTAAGTCTTTCATCAAAATGAAATTCTTAACCTTTATCAATAAAAGATACATCATTTCTAATCAACAAGATGTCCTTCACATAATGTATTAGAAATATGTCTCAGCGCTCCCACTTAATTTCTTGCAAATGCAAGCATCTTCATCGTCTCCAGATGAAAAACTCATTTTTCATCATGGTGAAGATTCCAACTCCGCGATGCTTACTTCAACCATTGAAGTTTGCATGCCCTTTTAGCATCCTTTGAATTTAACAAAACCCTTTGGACCGTGTCATGTACACGTCCTAGGTAACCATTCTATTAGAAGAACTTTGTTTTGTTTATTCATCTACCATATACCAAATTATATGTAGTGGTTGCTACTTTAATCCGTTCAGACTAAATATCGCTATGAAAGATCAAATCTTGTCATAGTCAACTCTTTGAACATTGTCATAAAATACTTTACGACATGTCGAATATTTCATAGATGTGAGACATCCATGTCTGTTTCTTTATAGATCCAAATACGACCGATAGGTTTTTACACCTTTCCGGAGGGTCTTCCAAGTTCAAAACTTGATTTCTCGTATATGGAACTATCACGGATTTTATGGTTTCAAGCCATTTGACGGAGTCAGGGCCCATCATCGCTTCTTTGTATGTATTCGGTTCATCATTGTCAAACAATAATGATTTACTCTCAAATCTTAGCATTTGATTGTTTAACCGACCTTCTTGGTTCAATAGGAACTTTAGACCTCCGTGACCACAACCTTTGAGGCACATAAGCTATGAGCATTATGGCAGCCTCCATAACGATTTCCGGTGCTGCGCAACTCAGCACATTTAGCTAAGGTTCGTTAACCTTATCAAAGTTCTATTGTCCTCCCACTTAACTTTTGCGAAAAATTCCTTTTTCAAGAAACTTCACATTTCAAGCGACAAACCCTTTTGTCCTCGGTGTTATGGAGGAATAACCAATTGTTATTCGGAATAACCTACAAAGACATGCTCATCCGAATTCGGTTGTAAACATCTTACTTATGTTTAGCATACCAAAATTTAAGAAATGACAACTTGGGTTTTACCCCAAACCATAACTTCCATGGTGTCATTTCAATGGATCTAGATGGAGCTCTTTTCAGTGTAAAAGCGGTAGTCTCTAAAGCTTTAATCTTTTAAAACATAATGGCAGTTTTATAAATAACACCTTTGATCCAACCATGTCAAACAAGGTTTCCTTAAAAATCTCAAAACATTCCATATTCCTATGGTGCTTCAGGAGATGTAAATCTAGGTGTTTTGCTAAAATTGTAACTCAAATAAATCCCTTTTATGATAAAATCATAATTCATTTATTTTCTTGTTACACTTGTAACTCAAATAAATCCCTTTATGATCAGATCATAATTCATTTATTTTTCTTGTTACAATGATTTTCCACTTCATCTTGAAAGTCTTTGAAACATTTTCAAATATTTCATACTTCTTTCTCATTAAGTGAACATTCACTCAAAATTCCGGAGAAAGCATATGAAGTTGAAACCCATCGCTTACGACTACACATAATGGACTACATACATCGATATGTATAAATTCCAATATTTTAGTCGTTCGTTCTTCTTTGGCCTTTGAACGAAGTTTTAATTATCCCGAGGAAAGTCTCACAAGCGTCACTTGATCAAATCAAAGACTCCAAAAATCCATGAAAATGGAGATTCTTCATGTTTTCTTTCCAATATAATTTAAACGGCGATGTCACTTCGTAAGTGATCTTTCAATCATTTGTCTTGCGACATTTTAGCATTAGGTTTTATGGATGTGATTTCTCCAACTAGATTTGTAAATCATCCATCTTATATGGAATACGGTAATTATTTGAACAACATTTGTTCTTATAATACCTGATTCAAATAACAATTATTAAAACAAATCTTAAAGTCAAGCTTTGATGTCAACAAGAAATACAAACAACGGTTTGTTTGTTTTCGATGAACATCATCACATATTCTCTTGCTAGTTACTTAGGCCATTGTGGTTCATGAATTGCGTCATTCCGTATGAAATTTCATACCAACCAATTCGGTATCCAATACCCAAGAACCACATTGTTTAACAAGCAAAGAATACAACCATAACATGTATATCATCCATATACCTAAATTGGATATTTCCAATCTTTTCTTTTCTGCCAAGTATATTTTATAGATTCTCTTTCAGCATTTTCTTTTCCTTTTTAAAAGAATCTATCAACATCAAAAGTGGCGCCATATACATGACACATAGTTCAAAGCGTGTATATTCAAATAATAATACCTTTGGACTTGCACTTTGAAGTAGATCACCATCATCAAATGATCGGTATTCTTTTAAAATCCATTCTTTAGTAATCTTATAGTGTAGTAAACATTTTACATACATATTCTATTCACCCTTATCATGACGACTTTCATGATCAAGCTACTATAGCTTATAAAGGCGAATCGTGAGTATAATATTACTTTCCAAAACCTTTTTGGATGATTAGGATGTCTAGCATCTCCAACCTTCGTAAATTCTCATCCAATATGAGAATATATATTATACTCTATCATATTGCAACCAAAACATTGTTTCATATATCGTTATATCTGTCACACATGATGGTTTCTGAAATAATTCTTTCAGCTCCTAGATAAACTTGTTATTAAAACAATCAAGAATCATGGAGGCAAACATGATACTTAAGATACTAACACTGGAATTGTTACTCTCGATTTAATACCAACTATTAAATTTCACGGAGTAAATAGAGTTTGCTGAAAGTTTGCAATAGGACTTTAAACTTTATATTGACATTCAACACAATACGATACCAGTTCGTAAAGTATATATCCAGAATTCTATAGTTCTATTATCTCAATTACAACTATGCATAAGGTGGTGAACGAATGCCAATGACTACAACAAATTATGCAAATTCACTTTGATTTAATTTATGATAAATTGAGTTCTACTAATCCAAATTAGAAATGAACTCCCACTCAAAAACGACATCCCTCGTGTCTTTTTGGTGATTACATGAACCAAATCCACTACACCAAGTCCGATCATCACGTGAGTCGGTGTAGTTTCAAAGGCGAGCATCCATATGGTCATCATATCAAAACATATGACTCATGCTTAACCTTTCGGTCCGTGTTCCGAGGCCATGTCTGTACATGCTAGGCTCGCCAAGTAAGAACCTTAGTATTCGCGTGTGTAACTGTCTTACACCCGAGATATGCTCGTGGATTCAAGTACACCCGATCATCACGTGATGTCTTGAAGCGACGAAACATTGTCGGTGCATACTTAAGGAAGAACACATTCTTATCTTGATATCTAAACGAGGGATCATCTTATTTTGCTAATAAAACGCCAAACAAGCAATATAAGATGCTATCAAACATCACATGTTTATTAGTGAAATGTTATGGTTCCCGCAGATGATCTCTATCATGTGCATCGTGGTATGATCACTATCATACCTATATGTGTAAATCCAAGGTCTATGGAGTTTACACGCTATGTGTGTTGTAAGAGTATCATCTCATACTTCTACTTACAACACTACCATATCATAACACTAGCCCAGCAACAATCTAAACTAGACGCCTCTAATTTATCCATTGCAAGTTTTACGTGGCTTAGGGCTTTCGAGATAGAACCGTTCTTACCTACGAACATGAACCACAATGAGGATAACCAAATTGTTGACAACTCGTTGCAAATTAGATATTGACTATAGTAGGAGAGACAGACACCCGCTAGCCACTTATGCAAAACTAGTTGCATGTCAAGCGTGGAACAGGTCTCATGTGCGAGGACATGTAAAGTTTGTCCGGGCCGCTTCATCCCACTATGCCACCAATATCCAAAGTACAACTAAGAAGCAATAAAATGATCATCATCGCCCACATACTCATATGTGTACTACCCGTGCAAAGTATCTACGCATAGATCCGGCTCTGATACCACTGTAGGGTTCGTAGCATAGAAAACAAAATTTTTCCTACGATGGGAACAACTATGTACCAAGATCTATCTACTAGATACAAACAACGGGCGGATGTATATCCGTAGAGAACATACCCTTGAAGACCGACAAAGCTTAACGAGTCCAAACTCGTGGTTGATGTAGACGATCTCTTGCCGATCTCAAGATCGAGAGGAAGTCCTAGCGCTGCAAAACAGCAGCGCATCCGTGCTCGCACACACGTTCGAGGCACCGAGCAACCTCCGCCTCCTCGCTCCAGCGATGCAGCGGAAGCACAACTCTTTCTTGCCGAATAGCCACCGGGAACATGTATCTCGCTAGTCCGAGACCATGGGGGATAAATTCTAGAGGGGGAGAGAGATCCTTCACGAGGAGGTGTGAGTGAGAAGTGAGAGGAGGGGCTCCTTATATAGGGGAGGGGGCAGCCCAAGGGGGCATGGCCGCCGGCCATGGAGGGTGCCCCCACCTCTCCCTCATTCATGTGGGTGGACACTCCACTCACAAAATGGCCCTTCAATTTTCTCCACTCAAAAACCCACTCAAATTCCCATTAAATTTCCACCAAATTTAATGCAAACTCTCATTAAATAAAACTCTTTTATTTTATTCAGAATTTTGTCAATTACTTTAATGACAAACATTCACAAATAACCCCTTCCTAGAATTCCATTTCACATGCATAACCACTTTATGCAATTTCACCCGAAAACCTGTTTCGGTATCTAGTGAAATAAATTCATGCGCTTGTTCATTCTTTCGACATGAAACATTTGCTCCAATTGGATGTCGGTGTCTCTTAAGTGTGTCACCCTACGGTTCGCGAATAATGCGGACATGATCGAGACCCCTCTCGGATCAATAATCAGAAGCGGGATCTGGAGACCCATACTGACTCCCACACATTCAACGATGACTTTCTTGTGATCGTCGGAACCTTTTACGCTAGTATCTTAATCCTTTTGTTTCGCGATATATTACATGTCCGAGATTCGATCATCGGTATCTCCATACCTAGTTTGATCTCGTTACTGACATGCACTCTTTTCTCGTTCCCGTGATATAACATTCTAGTGATCAAATCACTTGCTTGCAAGCTAATCAATGTGATATCACCGAGAGGGCCCAGAGTATATCTATCCGTCATCGGGATGAACAAATTCCACTCTCGATCCATGAGCCTCAACATAACACTTTATTAGTTCTGAATCCATCTTTATAATCACCCTGTTACGGTGTGACGTTTGATGTTATCAAGAAACTCTTCCGGTGTTAGTGATTGACATGATCTCATGGTCTAAGGATTAGGATCACTTCGTAAGTTGTTATAGCAATATAAACTCAATGACTTTGATCGTAATGCTATACTTCGGATGAATGTTCATCACACCATTACACTAATGTTGTGATCCCGTTATTAACAACATCCAATGTCCATGATCAGGAAACCTTGATCATCTTGTTAATCAACGAGCTAGTTTATGAGAGAGGCATAACTAGGAACTTTCCTTTTGTTTATTAAACACACATGTATTAACGTTTCCGTATTAATACAATTATAGCATGTAAAATAAACATTTATCATAAATAAGGAATACGATAATAACCACTTTATTATTGCCTCTCGGGCATATTCCCTTCATTTAAATCAAGAATCATGGAGGTAAACATGATACTTTAGATACTAACACTGGAATTGTCACTCTCGATTTAATACTAATTATTAAACTTCACAGAGTAAATAGAGTTTGCTGAAAGTTTGCAATAGGACTTTAAAATTTAGATTGACACTCAACACAATACGATACCAGTTTGTAAAGTATATATCCAGAGTTCTATAGTTCTATTATCTCAATTACAACTAAGCATAAGGTGGTGAACGAATATCGATGACTACAACAAATTATGCAAATTCACTTTGATTTAATTTATGATAAATTGAGTTCTACTAATCCAAATTATAAATGAACTACCACTCAAAAACGATATCCCTCGTGTCTTTTTGGTGATTACATGAACCAAATCCACTACACCAAGTCCGATCATCACATGAGTCGGTGTAGCTTCAAAGGCGAGCATCAAATGGGCATCATATCTTCCATATGACTCATGCTTAACCTTTCGGTCCGTGTTTCGAGGCCATGTCTATACATGCTAGGCTCGCCAAGTAAGAACCTTAGTATTCGCGTGTGTAACTGTCTTACACCCGAAATATGATCGTGGATCCAAGAACACCCGATCATCACGTAATGTCTTGGAGCAACGAAACATAATCGGTGCATACTTAAGGAAGAACACATTTTTATCTTGATATCTCAATGAGGGATCTTATTATGCTAATAAAACGAGATACATCCATTACATCCGAAGCTTAGCGAGATACATCCGAAGCTTAGCGAGATACATCCTAGTTGTGACCTTGTTATTAACAACATCCTAGTCATCTGAAGTATACATCCATTAAACAAAAAGGAAGTTCCTAGTTATGCCTCTCCTATCAACTAGCTCGTTGATTATGCTAATAAAACGAGATACATCCGAAGCTTAGCGAGATACATCCGAAGTTCTTTTAAGATCGAGAGGAAGTCCTTAGCACCGCAACTTAGCGGCGCATCCATGCTCGCACACACGTCCGAGGTACCGAGCAACCTCCGCCTCCTCGCTCCAGCGATGCAGCGGAAGCACAACTCTTTCTTGCCAATAGCCACCGGGAACATGTATCTCGCTAGTCCGAGACCATGGGGGATAAATTCTAGAGGGGGAGAGAGATCCTTCACGAGGAGGTGTGCTTTGAGAGGATGATAGGGGGGCCTTTTATAGGGGAGAGGGGGCACCAAAGGGGCATTGCGCCCAGCCATGGGGGCTGCCCCCACCTCTTCCACATTCATGTGGGTGGACACTCCACTCACTCTAATGCCTTTCAATTCCCTCCACTAAAAAACCCACTCAAATTCCCATTAAATTTCCACCAAATTTAATGCAAACTCTCATTAATAAAACTCCTTTTATTTATTCAGAATATTTTCAATTACTTTAATGAAAAACATTCTCATATAACCCCTTGCTAGTATTTCATTTCACATGCAGAAACATTTTCTGCAATTTCACCCGAAAACCCGTTTCGGTATCTAGTGAAATAAATTCCCGCACTTGTTATTCTTTCCGGCATTAAACTTTTGATCCAAATGGATGTCGGTGTCTCTTAAGTGTATCACCCTATGGTTCGTAAATAATGCGGACATGATCGAGACCCCTCTCAGATCAATAACCACATACGGGATCTGGAGACCCATACTGACTCCCACACATTCAAAGATGACTTTCTTGTGATCGTCAGAACCTTTTATGCTAGTATCTTAATCCTTTTGTTTCGCGATATATTACATGTCCGAGATTCGATCATCGGTATCTCCATACCTAGTTTGATCTCGTTACTGACATGCACTCTTTTCTCGTTCCCGTGATATAACATTCTAGTGATCAAATCACTTGCTTGCAAGCTAATCAATGTGATATCACCGAGAGGGCCCAGAGCATATCTATCCGTCATCGGGATGAACAAATTCCACTCTTGATCCATGGGCCTCAACATAACACTTCAGTAGTTCTGAACCCATCTTTATAATCACCCAGTTACGGTGTGACGTTTGATGTTATCAAGAAATTCTTCCGATGTTAGTGATTGACATGATCTCATGGTCTAAGGATTAGGATCACTTTGTAAGTTGTTATAGCAATATAAACTCAATGACTTTGATCATAATGCTATACTTCGGATGAATGTTCATCACACCATTACACTAATGTTGTGACCTTGTTATTAACAACATCCAATGTCCATGATCAGGAAACCTTGGTCATCTTGTTAATCAACGAGCTAGTTGATAGGAGAGGCATAACTAGGAACTTCCTTTTTGTTTATTAAACACACATGTATTAGCGTTTCCATATTAATATAATTATAGCATGCAAAATAAACATTTATCATAAATAAGGAATACGATAATAACCACTTTATTATTGCCTCTCGGGCATATTTTCTTCAGGGGACTACAATAAGAGTTTTTTAACTCAGTCATATGCTTAGTATTTCTTTAAGCATCTAGTCGGAACTGATTCAGTTTTCAACTAGAAGCTCGGGGGCTACAGTATAAAAGTTTTTTAACTCAGTTGTATGCTTAGTCTTTCTTTAAGTATCTAGTCGGAGCTAATTCAGTTACAACTAGAGACTTGGGGGGCACAATATTGAAATTTACAAACACTGCGTATGCTACTCTAAAAGCATCTAGTCAGAATAATTCATTCAAACTATATGCTCGGGGGCTAGAGTGAGAAGTTTTCTAGCTTAGTCACTCTTAGAGCATTTAGATGCAAAGACCTATGGTTTTCCGTCTAAATCCTCGGGGGCTACAGTGGGATACTCCTATGAAATGCAAAGGCAAATAAAACTTACAAGTGCGATGATCTTGAGGTTGGTAGCACGCTCAGCAAGCAATTTGCCGAAGGAAAGGCTATTTCCTCGCAAGATGTCAGCTTGTCGGAGAAGCTCCTCAAGACCGCAAGTTGGAGATGTCGGCGCTGCACCAGGAACCAAAGTGGAGTTACTCGGCGTGAGCGCCAGGAAGACTATCTTTGGAAATTCTGTCATTGTCCTGGGAGCGGAGGCGTCGCCTTCAGCAGACGTTCCACCCACCACCGCCGCCTTACCGATACCGATGGCATCCTTAGCCGGAGCTTCAGCCATTTGAGTTGCGGTGCTTTCTTGCGTCGCCTATTTGCCAACAACGGCAAGCTCCGTAGAGGCACCTGAGTCCACTTCCATGGCGGAAGAGCCAGGTGCATCTTTGGCCTGTGAGCTTGTCGGAGCGGGTGTAGGCTGGACGCTGGGAGTGACAGGGGCGATGGCGGGAGATGCTTGGTGTGGTATGTCATGCTGCAACATATCTTTGATGTTTTGGAGGTCTTCTTCAAACTAGTGTTGGCCTTCTTCCCGAAACGTGCAAAAAGTATAAGTACAGGAATAAGACAAACAATGGACAATGTCGGAGAGAAAAAAGCTTACACAACAGGTGGTGCTTTGGCAAAGGGAATCCGGGTAATCTTTCTTTTCTCCGCCTCTAGGACGGTAGTGGACTTCTTGGAGGCTCCACCCTCCGTCTTCTTATTCTTATTCTTATTCTTCTTGCCTCCGTCGGCAACATCAAAGGTGGAGCTCTTCCGCTTACGCACCAACAAAGCATCGTCGTCGGACACGACAGTGACTTCCTTCATCTTTGGGTCGTAGATCTAGATAGCCATGTCGTCCTCCTCTAGACTCTTAAGCTGTTAAGTGAAATCCCAAAGTGTTAGATAAGATGGTAATGACAGGACGGAAGAACTGGAGTATATGTCATACACGGAAAATAAACAGGTACCTCTGGGCACTTGCCCTCCTCGAACATGTCATAGGTGATGGCGAAGCCACGCTTCCTATCCTTCACCTTGACGATGTCCTTGAGGCAGAGCTTGACGGATTCACTTGAGAAGTTTTCCTTGGAGATGCGGAGGCTATCCTTCCTCTCCTTAAAGTACTCGTGCATCAGCTTTTAGCGGTGTTGCAGAGGCTGGATCTGCCTGACGAACCAACACATGGCTAGGTCCAACCCGGTCAGACCCGTGTCTACGAACCACTCTATCCGCCTAATGGCGGGGGAGGCTTCGTTGTCGGAGGGAAGGGTGGCTTGGGACCTCCATGTCGGGGCTTCGACAGCGGCTCCGTCGACGAAATCCGGATACATTTCTTCTCGGCCGGCCAGAGGGATGTCTGGGCCGTAGAAGTACGTCCGTTGCCAGTTCTTGCAAGACTTATGGCCGACGATGTCGGGGAACCGCCGGCCAGGCCGGATCTTAAAACTAATTGTCCCACAGTTCCTGAGCTCGTCCTTGCCGGCTCCGTCTTCCCTCTTGACGGTGAAGAAGTAAATAAAGAGATCTAGCCTAGGCCTAATCCCTAAATAACCCACACAGAGCGCCGCTTAGTTGCTAAGCGCAAGGATGCTATTAGGGGAGAGGTTCTGAGGTTGTACTCGGTAATGGCTAAGGACAGCTAGAAATAAATTGGAGATGGGCAAGAAAACGCCGCGTACCAATTGGGCCTTAAGGTATACCTTCTCTCCGGCTTGGGGAGAAGGGGTGACCTTGCCGGCCGGCACCGCCCGCCAGACGAGCCCCTCCGTTGCAGGGAGGTAGCCCTCGATGAGCAGTTCCTTGATGTCGCGGTCCGTGATGTTTGAGCCGCGGCAGTCCCCTTTGTGGGAATCACTCTCCTCTTCCAGCAACTCCAGCACCGCTGGATTGTGGTTGCCGCCGGTGGATTCGACCACCGCAAACTTGGGCAGCACCAGGCCCTCTGGGGGAACATGGACGGTGCTCGCCGGCTTTGCCGCAGCATCGCCTGACGCCGCCATGGAGGGAGCACAGCTACTGCTTGCCATTGGAGGGGAGAGGTGGTGATTGGAAGGATTGAAGGGCTAGGGTTTTTCGCGTGCGCGCGGAGAGCCCGAGGAGGTGCTCGCTGGAGGAAGAAGATGACGCAGGAGGAGAATGAGGTGAAAAGTAAAATCCACCGCAGTTACAATTTGTAACCCCTGGCGTCAAGATTCGTGCAAGACGATCGAATGGTCGGTGCGTGGACGACGTGTGCGGGCGCGTGCGCGGAAATTTCGCCACGTTCCCAACCGTCGCCGCCAACGGTTCGTATCGCTCGCGCGGGAAAAACGGACATGATTGTGTTCTCTGCATGTGTGAGTTACGAGGCGTCGCTGACCTATGTCTACGTCGTCCTAGCTGTCACTAGCAGGTGAGCCATTACATCGGAATATTCCGGCATGGACGGGTCCATTCCGGCTACGGAAGAATACGATGGAAGATTCAACAATTCTCCGACTTACAAGTTGAAGACGGAGAAAACCTTGCAGGGTTCTTGGGAGGACTACAAGATATTGCTTGACGATTTGCCGACATCCATCTAGACGGAGCATTCAACCTGAAGAGGCAAGACGGCGCAAGATCTCGGAGTTCTCCGGGGGCTACTGTTGGGGATATGCTATATGGATATCCTCATAGCATGTCTCCTATCCGGATAACCCGGGTGACCCACAGTTGGTAGCATGGCCCATGGCCTGCTGGACGGCCCAGTTAGATGGATCCAGAAGGGAGGCCCATGCCGGATAAAGGAAGGCTACGGAGGAGTCGCCGACCTACCCAGAGCCTTAGAGTGCAAGACACGCTAGGCTAGATGTAAGCACTGTAAGACTCTCTAACCTATTCGGCTAGGACTTTTCCCTATAACCCTAGGACCTGGCGACTATATAAGTCGGGCCTATGGGAGCCTTTAAGGCACGATAACTTCGACTCTCTAGTCACCTCGTACAGCGAACCAATCCCTGTAACTCGGCGTATTGCCCTTATAGTGATTTATAGCAGGAGTAGGATTCCGCCACCGTTATGAGATCTGAACCTGGGTAAGCTGTGTAATCTCGTACCCGTCAACCGTCCGCCTTCCCCCACGTCTTTAAACACGCATTGTGAGGACTGCTCCATGGCGTACTCGTTAGCAATACCACGACAGGCTAAGGACATAATGCGCCCACGAAGACCGCCAAAGACAACGCAGTTAGTTTGTCAATGGTTTTTACCAACTCGGGCACGATCCTTAGTTTTTTGTCAGGTGCTTGATAATTTATGAATTTGTGCTCCAAACATGGGTTTGCATATGCGAGAGATGTACAAATGTTGTGCTCCCTCTTCTACCAAAGAGTTGTGTGCTCATTAGGATCCGAATCCAAATAACCCACCATTGCACGAGTCTGTCCTTTTGAGGGGAGCCAGTATCGACATGAGCAGTAAGATAATTATTTAAATTTATCTAAATATTAAATGCTTAATTTTCGAGAAACACCCTCAACTTTTATCACCTTCTTTTAGTTATCTCCCCGTTGTTGATTTCATTTCATACATATATGAATTCCAAGTTCATATAAACGTTATATATATTCAACTTAGTCTAACCTAACATCCAAGCAAACCACCATTTATTGCATGCGTCCATGAAAATATTTGGTAGTGATAATAATCCGATCAAGATTTTTATGGACATGGAGATGGGTAAAATAGACGAAGTTGAAATTCAGTACCTTTTTTTAGGTACATTTCCTTGTGCAACAGGGACAAGCGTCCTGTCCCACACCGATTTGGCGTATTATATATAAACATATACGTATTTATTAAGGAAAAATATCCTATGGATGGAAAGATCTTGAATGAAGCAATAATAAATATATAAAATATAAGAATTCGCAAGATCTTCGAAGGGCAGACCTCGATCGCATCTTGAGCATTCCTTTACCATACCAATATTGCCCGCTGGATTAATTGCTCGAGATATATATGTATACGCCGCAGCGGCTGCATACATATCATGCAATGCATAGAGATATGAACTTTACACGCCAAATTAGTTTAGCATATCAACGCAGCAATGACCACGCAAGGGCAGCCAAGAAACCCCCAGTTGGTGTCCGTTTCGTAAAAGGCAGGGCCCAAAAGGCTTCGTCCAAAACGGTTGCCCTCGATCAAGGAAGAAAAGGCTAGTACGTTCGTACCCAGGAAATAAAGGGGAGGAAGGAAAAGGCAAAAAAAACAAAGAAAAAGCCCCAGGAAATGGAGGAAACGCGCGGGTCAAACCCTGCCACGCGGGGCCCACCGCTCAGACGTCACGTCCCTGCCCTACCTCATTTACCCACCGTATCTTCCTTCCCTGTGCACACATATCCTCCCTAGAGCGATCAACGGCCACGTACAGGATGCGTATACGGGCCGTATCTACAGGACGCTACGCCTACACCTGTCTGCCTGTCTGTCTGTCCGTCCGTGCCTCGTGGCTGTCCAGAGGAGCCCCAGCTGCGCGGTGTCTCGCTGGCGCGCGGGCCCCAGCTGCCTGGGGTCTCGTTTTCGAATTTTGAAAATGTATAGGCCAGAGATCGCTCGCTCGCTCGGTCCGATTTGTTTTTTGGTAGGGAGTAAAGTGACAAGACAAGTCTGGCCGCGGGCGCGGGCGGGGCCCACTCCCAGGACCCCGCTACTCCTTCTCCCGTTCTCCGCCTCCCTTCCCAACGCTCACCCTCCCTCCGCTATAAATACCCCTCTCCCTCCCTCCTCCCTCCTCCCCCCACCCCACCCTCCCCCCACGCGGACCAATTTGTTTCGTCTTCAGACCAGCGACAGGCAGCGGCCCCCTCCCTCCTCCTCATCCTCCTCCCCCTACCGCGCCGCCACCGGAGATAACACCCCGCCGCGACCGCCGATCCGGCCGGATCGCGCACCGGATCGGCCGCCCCCTTCCCCCCGGAGGTATCACCGTACCGCCCCCACCCCCCCTTCGATTTCCCCTGTTCCTTTCCGCACGGCTCTGCCCTGTCCCTCTGTTTTTTCGGTTGCGATTGGTTGGACCTGGACCTCCCCTCCCCTCCCGTCCTCCTCGTCCCCGACGCGGCCGGTGGGTGGACTGATCCGCCGCCCGCCGATCTCTCCCTCCGCGCGCGGGCAGGCGGCGGGATTACGCGTCTGTGCCGTGCACCGGTCGCCCAGTAGCAGAAAAGTAAGATGAGCCTGACGGTAGAGCAGAGTTGGGCCACGCGCGCGCGCTAGATTGCCATGGATTGCGTCCTGTCCGGATTTCTTTAGTCACCCCCTACCTAGCCGCTGTCTCGTCTCCGTAGATGGCGTGCGGCAAGCTGCTGCCTCCAGCAACCATTTCGCTCGCTCTGGTTGGTCACCCCATCTAATCCAACACATAGAAAAAAAATACTAGTAACATGTTTTACTCATGCGTCTCTTGGCTCATGATAAGCATATGCCCTGTTGTTTTCATCACCTGCCATATCTGGGCCCGAGTTCAAATTACGCAACCACACACCACAGCCTGTTTGTTGTCACAAGCCAATACATGTTGGTACTCCATTTAAGAGGGCGATGCTCCCTCCTCTTATGGTATCTCTTCACATTTGCTAAATCCTTGACACCAACAAGCATGGCCATGTCCTCTCGCCTTCAGGTGCTAATTGTTGTTTAATATGGCACAAAGACCACTTCTTTTCAGTTATGGAGCACGGATTTGGGCTTCAACCACGGTATGCTTGCTGAAAGCAGTGAGATTACTTCTAATGTAGTCTGATTTCTGATTTCCCTCTGTATCAATCTCCGCGCTAGTGAATATTCCCACAAGTTTTGTAGGTTCACTGTATCTGATTTCTGTTGGTTACGTTTTACCATTTCCCTCTGCAAATCAGTCTCTAGGCTAGTGGGTTGTCCCAGAAGTTTTGTAGGTTCAGTCTAGCAGATATCTGTTGGGGTCGGCCTATTAAGTATTGAGAATCTACAATCAGTAGCGACCTTTTCTTCTAATATACTTATCAAAACAATTATTATGTATCCCACAGACGTATCTCCTGAGACCCCTTACTGCCTTTGCCTACTTCTGTGTGGTTGTGCTAAATTCTAAGATACTGCTATTCTTTAGAGGATCAAAATTTTACCAATTCAGGGAAAGGTGATCAGTAATGCAGGACTGGATGTCAGGGGGATAACCTCTCATTGGCAGGTTACCCAATGTGTCATCTTCTGAAAAGAGGAGATGTTTTCTAATTGTCCTGTCAAGAGCAAACTAGGTTAATTGTTGGTGAAGAAATGATGTGGATTTACCATTAAACAGGATAAGGCCTAAGGAACTTTTACTAAAGCAATGGGTTGATTAACTAAGCAGTCTACCTTTGTAGTTTTAGGACTAGATATAGCCATTTCCATGTTTTGATACCTTAGTTCATGACAATTGCTAGCTCGGTAGTATCCAGAATCCATGTTAGATTGTGCTAACACATCATTCCAATGAAATTTGCAATGTTTGTCTGATTCTGGATGATTGATGTTCATTAAATATCCATAATCCATGTTGAACTATGCGAACACATCATTTCTATGAAATTTGCAATGTTGTCTGATGCAGGATTATTGACTCATTCAGTTTGTGCTTCTAGGTTAAGGGCAACCCAACCAGGCTGTTTCTGAGCTAGGCATCATCGGAACCATCTCCAAGTTGCCAGAGATGGATCGTTTTCAACCCAGGGATGGGCCACACAATGATCCTACGCCTTTAGGTAGCCGGACTTCACCTCTGCTCTACTCTGCTTTACATCTCAGTTATGATAAAATAGCAACACTCTTTTGTTTCAATCTCAGATCAGAAGCTTTTTGAGCATATGGGAAGCGATGCACCCCTTAGACTTGGTCCTCCAGGCTTCGGGGGTATGGCAAGTAGATCAAATGACGTTCCATCTTCAAGCCGTGCTATGCAGTATCAAGGTCTTAGAGTTGGGAACCAAGGAACCTCACATGTTTCCTTTGGTACATATCGTACTGGAAGATCCAGTAACCATGTACCTGATGGATCTGAGGATTTGTTTGCTCCAGTGAGTTCACATGTGGCGGTGAAGCGAAAAAACCCTGTGGATGGAATAAATGCTGGTGACTATTATGTGGGAAGCTCTTCCAGTAGTCGCTTCTCTAATATTGTGCAGCCAAATCCTGCTGCACTTCCCGAGCCTCTATTTCCACCAATGGCTCTAAGCATCGGTCCAAGCAACTGGAATGACCAACGCTTGGTTAATCAAGAAGTGTCTCAGAGGAATGTCAGAGCACGCCATATTTCTGTGGAACCTAGACCAGGTTCAACTTCCACATCAAGCAATAATCACCTGCCGCTATTCCATTCAGCTGCAAGTGCTTTTGTAAGTACATCAGCAGAAAGGAACCAAGCACCTTTTTCTCAGCAAACAAGAACACTACCTTCAGGTTTGTTACCCGCAAAAAAGATAACTTGCTAGATTTGTTTTTATTGTCTTCCTAACGTACTTGCCCCAGTTTTTCACTTAACAATTGGCATCTCATGAGGTCTTTGGTTAGTATAAGAAATTCTGCAACCAAACATAAGCCATCTTCATTTTGGTATGGGCTGGATTTTTGTGACTTGATTCTAGTAATTACCCGCTTCTGTTTTCAGTCACAGTGCTACAAATTTTTACCAGAAAAATGTGGATTTATTAGTGTCCTTAATAATCTTCTATATGATATAGCATATGCGTTTTTCATTTCTTACTGTTTATTACTGTTGTTCAGGCTTACAGTACATGTGCTTTGATTGTGTTTAGGGGCCACTGGGATCACTGGTAGGGTCTCGACAGGAAGGCCACACCATCCTGCTATCCAGAGCAGCAGCTCAAGTGTTGCTGCTGCCCCAACTGTCCCTGGTTCTTCGGACACTGCAATATTTGCCAATGGTGGCTACGCTGTTCATAGAGCTGTTCTGGGTGAAGCCGCTCCTAGCTACGCTCATCCATCATCTGCAGCTTCCTCTAGCTACAGAGCAATACCCCATGATGCAGTTATTCCTAGCTATCCACCTGCTGCCTCTACATCCATACGGATCAATCAACCATCTCCTATCGGCACCGCTGCATCTTCTAGACAAGCAAGGGATGTGTCCATGCCGCATGCCAACAGTGCAAGGAACAGAATGGTGAGGAGCACATTCTACGGTATCAGTCCTCTGATGGTTGAGGCGCAGGTAGATTTCTTGTTTCCTGAATTTAGTTGCTAGTCCATGTAGTTTTGGGGTTTTAGTTGATCCATCTTTTGTTTGTGAAGCGGCTTATGATGCTGGAATCTCATTTGGCTCTCTATCAACAATCAAGGCAAGCAGTTGCTGACCCGCACAGGGACTTAAGGCTGAACATTGATGAGATGAGTTATGAGGTAGAGCTGCTGTTTTACTTATTCAGCCATGTGCTCCCAAAACTCGAGGACCTTTTCTTAACCTTCTCTGTATTCTTTGTGTAGGAGCTGCTGGCTTTAGAGGAATCCATCGGCAGTGTCAACACCGGCCTTGCCGAGGAGAAGATTTCAGGCTGTGTGAAAGAAGTGGTCTGTTGCAGTTCCGATGAGGCAGAAGACGAGGATGATGAGGAGGATGGGAGGTGTTTAGTCTGCCTGGTAAAGTTCTCTCCCCACTGCTCTCATGTCTCATTCCCAGTTCCATGTTGAACAGTTTATCACAGCAATGCCATGAACCATTTCCCCCCTCGATAAAATTCTAATGTATGACCGGCGAATCATGTGCAGGAGGGATACAAGGACAACGATCTCCTGGGGATACTGAAGTGCGGGCACGACTTCCACTCTGGCTGCATCAAGAAGTGGCTGCAGGTGAAGAACGTATGCCCGGTGTGCAAGCAGGCCGCCGCGGCTTAGAGCATGGTGAGAAGGAAGCAGGAGGCCGCGGCTTATTATTATTATACGGGAGGAAGCAAAATAATTGGTGTTCCTCCAATTTATTGTTAGAAATCAGGTTGAGTTATGTCTTGTCCATTCTTTCGCGTCTTGGCCATGGAAATAAGTGCGCTGAGACGGCTCATTCGGTGGGTTGCTGCGGTAGCTGTGTTTTTTCTCTTTGCTGTAAAACTTCTTCCAACATGCAATCGCTGGGGAGATTCTCCAGCCGTTTATTTAACTATAATGTGATGATGATGGTGGTGGTGTCCAGCCGTGGGTAATGGGTGGACTCAGCACATCAGGTGCTGAGGGTTTGTCTGAGGCGTGGCAAATCAGGCGTGATTGCTTAAGCAGCGTTTGCCTGTTAACTTGATACTTTCTTTCGAGTTAAAGTGGCTTTGTTGTTGTGTGTGGAGATGCACCTGTACGTGGATGCACCACAGGCCTGTCTCTTCTTGCTGTCGTCTGCTAAGACGAAAATTCTGGCTTGCATTCTGGCGTGAGCTAATAGCATCACGTCGAGTAGAATGGATGGACATGGACAGGCCGTCTGTCCGTCTATCTGTCGAACGGTCTGTATGTGACCTGGAAAGACAAGCATGGCTGGAAAAAAGACTACACATTTTTTTTTTTGGGTGTCAATTCAGGTGCCTGCGGTTCAAAGCTGGAAAACTGGAGCTTTTGATTAAGTTGGAACGATAGTACAAGACAGACACGTGTGACAAAAAAAACTTCACTGGATATAGCAAACCATTTGGAGTATTAATCGAAAACTTCGATCGACGATGCTGTGACTTGCGGGTGATTTTGGGCGCAACGCAACCTCTTGATGATGATGCTGAGATTTCATCGGAGGAGGGCGCATCTCACATGCTTCGTTGCATCTTTCGTGGGATCTGGAGGAGCTGAACTTGGATGTTTGGTCGCAGAGCATGTTAAAAGAGGGAGTACTTTCTGACGACAAAACTTCGACGACTGCTATTTTGAAGATCAGGGAAGACTGCTGTTCTGAAGATCAAGGAAGGCTCTGTCGCAGACGTTTCCGCCGAAACATCGCAGTCTGCTTAGGCAAAACATGTCCAAGGAAGCGGGAGCGGAGGGCAGATTGTAAAGGTAAGAAGAATTCACCCAATAATATGATGATTCGGAGAGCTACATTTGGCAAGGCATGTATGTCGTAGCATTGATCAACTCGCCTCAAAGCTCAAGCTGACAGTAGTAATACTATGTCATGTAGTACATTTGTAAGAAGAATTCACCCAATAAAATGACCATGTGTGATGTAGACAAATAAATAAATATCGAATGAACAAGATGCTCGAGATACATAGCATGCACATGATCTAAATTTGTCTTTTTTTTCACGGGTCACGTGAATTCATATTGGTTTCGGTTTCAAGTTTCCGCATATACACATTCACAAAAAAAAAAGTTTCTGCATATGCACATTCGAGCATCTCCACCAGCGCCTCTAAGCCGGTGGAGGCCAAAAAACTGCCAACACTGGCGGCCCCGGTGTACCTGAGATCAGTTTCCTCTGGCTTCTAAAAAGACATTAGATAAACTGGATTAGAAGGATCTGTTATCCAAAAATTTGAATTCATTTCTTGTTTAAAATATTCACTTGTCGCATACCATATCTCAACGGATTGGCGTAATTTTTCTACCGCGTGTATAGCCCCATAATAACCTATGCTGGCGGTTTGGACTGTCCACTAAACTGTCTGACATCCTCTTGCTGTCCCACGAACCAGGGTCGGGTTAGGGCTGCCAGGAACACAAGCCACGCCGGACAAGCCGCGTTTGTTCACGTTGGGCCCAGTTGACAACCACTCAACGCGGGTGGTCAATGTTATCAATGACCCTGCACCATCCCCGTACGCGCCCATGTGGGTCTTCGTTGGCTTCGGACGCCAGCACTAGCGCTCCGTGACGTCTTGTTTCCCGTGGCATGGTCATTTAGCCTACCACCCTGGTGACTCCTTGATGGCGCCAGAGAACTTGACGGTGATGGAGCACTTCGTTGGAAACCCCAAGAGCAAGGTGTGATGAGCACAGCAGCAAGTCTTCCATCAGTTGAGACCGAGGTTATCGAACCAGTAGGAGAAAGAAAACGTCACACAGGTGTTGCGAGCAACGCAGAAACCTGCACAACACAAACTCAAGACTTTGCCCCAACGAATCAGTGAGGTTGTCAAACTCACCGGTTTGCTGTAACAAAGGATTAAACGTATGGTGTGGAAGGTAATGGTTTGCAGCAAGTAAACAGGTAACAGTGAAAGATGTATCAATGGTAAAGATTGGACCAGGGTCCATAGTTCACTACAGGTGCTCTCCTTAGATAAACAACATGGCATGAAGGGTAAACAAATTACAGCGAGACAATTGACAAGAACTGAGCAAGGCAAAACAATGCAATTATTAGCCAGAAAGATCCTATGAAGTTGATTGGGCAATACAACAATATACATAGACCGTCATCCAACTGCATCTATGACTAGAAGTCCACCTTCAGGTTATCATCCGAACCCCCTCCAGTATTAAGTTGCAAGCAACAAACAACTATTTTAAGCAAAGTGTGTAAGGTAAACTGTCCACATGTTCCATGAACAAGAGACCGTTGTTTTCTCCCTAGTAGCAACAACACATCTACAACCGAAGAGATTTCTGTCACTTCCCTTGGAAACTAGAGGCATGAACCCACTATCGAGCATAAATACCCCCTCTTGGAGTCACTAACAACTACTTGGTCAAGATAACCACTAGCAACTGAGAGCATGCAAGATCACAAACAACACAGACATGATATAATCATAAAGATAAAACCATTAATCAAACCAACATAATAATCTCAATAGCCATCGGATCCCCGCAAACACAACATGCATGATTACAAATAGATTAGATCTTGATCATGAACGGAGCTCACAAGATATACATGAAAGAACAAAGGAGGAGATACAACCATCTAGCTACTACATGGACCCATAGTCCAAGGTGGAACTACTCACGAATCATACCGGAGAGAAGGCCTCCGGGATGATCTCCTCTCTGGCAGGGTGCCAGGAAGAGCTTCAAATCCCCCTCGATCTAGGGACGATGGGTTTCTGCATCGGGGGCTTCTTATAGGCGAAGGGGCGAGACCAGGAGGCGGCCAGGGCCACCAAACCCTAGCCAGGCGCGGGCCCACCTGCCCCCGCGCCTGGGGTGGGTCTATCCCCCTGGCCGGCCCCTCTGGCTCTCATCTGGACTTCTTGTTCCCCACGGAAAGTAATTGACTTTGACGTTTGTCCCGTCCAATTCCGAGAATATTATTTACTAACTTTTCTGAAACAAAAAACAACAGAAAACAGGCATCTGGCACTGTTGCAACTTGTTAATAGGTTAGTACCAGAAAACATGTAAAAAGCACCTCAAAGTGTGGACAAGTAAAGCAAAGTAGACACTAAACAAGCATGGAACATCAAAAATTATAGATACGTTTCCAATGTATCAGCATCTCCAAGCTTAACTTCTGCTCATCCTCGAGTAGGTAAGTGATAAAAAGAATATTTTTTTAGGTGACATGCACCCTCACAATAAAGATCCAACCATTTGCAAGCATTAAAAGCTGAGATCAAAGAACTCTAAACATGTGTATGAAAGATAGAGTTCTAACAATAGGACATAGTAACTATGCATGCAACATGGCAAGCTACAAACAAAGATCATGGATAACATGCATTGAAAAACGTTTATTTGTTCCACATGCAGAAAATATAGCATAGTGGCAATCAGCTTGTCCCTCATAGAGTAGCAATATAATGCATAGGACACCTACAAAGTTCACAAGGGTGACTAGAAACAAGTAGCATAAGAGCAAGTAATAACACAATATGCATTAAGTAATAAGCTTTGAAACAATGCACATAGAATGACAACTATGCTCTCTTAATGGTGCCTAAAGATAGAAGGTGGACACTCAATAGTGGTGGAAGAAAGGTCTTTTTTGTAAAGGAAGCAGGGATTACAAGTTTCAAAAAGAGCTTCTAAAAATTATGGTACTTGTTAGCTTTCAGCCCTCATTGCCCCTATCATAAGAATCTTGAAGTGGTTAAGGTTAAAGTGGCAAAGCTGGAGTATATGCTTGACGAAGTATAAGCTGGCAATCTCATGCCCCTTGAATACGAGGGTCACACCTCATGCATACTCAACTTTGGGTCCAGGTAAGTTCTTGTCACTGTAAGTATTTGCATATCATTGAGAACCGCCAACGAGGTACCCCTTGCACATGGTACAAGAGCTTTTCCATAACCAAAATGACAAGGCAAGCAGACAATGAGCATCCCAGCAATCTTTTTATTTACCATATGCATAGCTTTTTATTGAGGATGCTTCATAGATAGCTCATTATGGAGATGCTGCAAGTTTCCACCATGATTAGGCATGGCTTAGGCTAGCGGCCCAGGCGTTTCTCTAGCACAAGATACAAAGTCCATGGACTTACAAGTTCCCTCTTTATTTCACAGCGGTGACATCCATAGACAAAAGAACATGATATCAACTGAGTACAACAAGGTACAAGTGCAATGTTGAAAACGTTCCCCGTGACAGCACGGTTTTGCTAATTCCAACTTATAAGTGCAAGCATATACAACAAAGTTGTCACAATGGTTCAAGTTTATTAGGGGCAAAGAATAAAGTGTGCCATCAAGTTCGTGAGGGCTTTAATCACTAATTTTTCACATAACAAAATAGTTTTTAATTGGAAGATAGATGAAAACAAGAATATACTTAGAATGGTGTAGCACACCATGCATAGGAATTTATAGTGGACACTTTGGAATAACTTGGTTTCTTGGGAGTTGGAGGCATGAGTAGAGCTTACTCATATAAGTGGAGGCTAGAAAAAGACTAGGAGCAACCAACTAAGAGAGCAATAATAGCCATAATCATGCAATGCAACAAAGCATACTAATCAAAGAAAAGAGTGGTACTACAATTGAAGGACTAAATGATCATAGAGGATAATGGTGACTTATCATAGTCATAACATGGTGTGAGCATGTGTCAAGTCAACCCAAGCAAAACATCAAAGGAGAATACCACAATACTATGCTTTTGCATGCTAAAACAACGCATAATTTCTTCAAGGCGCACTAAGCAATCCCAATTGTTTGGAACAAGACATGCTACAGTAATAATCACTAAGCATAATGCTAAAACAACACCTAGCATGTCATGCTAAAGTCTAAGTCACAGTCAATGCAATCTCCTATTGCACTTACAAGCAAGAACTTATACTCATTTCCAAACACCAAGCAAACTTATTTGCAAAACAACACAGCGAGAACAGGGGTCCAAACTATTAAAGCAAACTAAGCAAAACAAACAAAAACTAAGACGCTCCAAGAACAACACAACTATGCATGAAACAATAAAAGCGAAGTGTCTAGACAGACCTGAGCTTTTTATTGATGAAGAAGGGGATGCCTTGGGCATCCCCAAGCTTTGACGCTTGTACCTCTTGGATATTTCTTGGGGTGACACCATGGTGGCATTCCCAATCTTGAGCTTTTGTCCATTCTTCATCTCATTGCATCATTCTCTCTCTACACCTGAAATTTTTCTTCACGCAAAACTTCACACAATCTTCATTAGCAACATTAGTGTATTCAAAAGATATTAGACGAAAGTCACTCGAGGTTTTCCTTTTGTGGGGTGAAGATGAGGCGGCCGCGCGCTCTCGGACCTAGCTCGCCGGCGCCCCGCGCCGTCGTTCGCTAGGGGTCCTTGCGCCCTCTTGCCCCGGTGCTGCTCGGCGCGGGCTCCGCCGCCATCTCTCACACCCTGTTCCCCCGCTGCTAGCGTCGCCGGATCCTCTGCTCTGGTACGTAACCCCCTCCCCGGCGAAGGTCGTGCCTTTACCGATGCAGGTAGCTGCGCGACAGCCCCGGTCCAGGGGGAGGCGAGCCCGACGGCGGGGCGACCCCGTTTGTCACCAACGCAGGGCGCGGCGCCGGGTGCTGACGACATCGGCGGTCGTAGCTGGGCGGACGTCGCCGATGAGGTGGCGGAGGATGAAGAGGTGGCGACAGAGGTGGCCCGTTGATGTTCACCCCCGGCGTCCCCCACGCTGGCAGAGTTCCTAGTGATAGCCCGCCATGCCCGACCCTCCAGATCGGCGACGAGGCCTCGCCGCCCTCCTCCCCCTTCGCCGGTGCGGGGTTCGGCGCCCCCGCGGTTGTGTCGGTCGCCTCTGTCGCGCAAGCAGCTGCCTAGGCAGGGGAGCGCTGGTGATAGCATAGCATCGGAGGACTCTCCGGGCCCCCCTAGAGTCTCCTCCCTCGCCGGTGCTGGCGCCGGCCCCAGCTCGCCCGGCGGCGCGCCGCTCCTAGGTCGACCAGGGACAGGTCGCATCCCCCCTTGCTGGGCCGTGGGTGGGTATTGGGCGCATAACTGGCCCTTTCCTGGTCCAGGCCTGGCGAGGCCAGGATGTTCGCCTCCGGGCCGACCGTGTCCCTCGTCGGGGCCTATTGGGCCGCTACGGGACCTCCTCGGCTGGGGCTCAACCACTTAGGGTTTGCTCGTGGCTCCACTCGGTCGCCACGTCCCCTCCCTGCCCTCATCTTCCCCCGAACGCCTCCCGCCGCAACTCCCAGCCCTCGACCCCCCGCCGCCGGCCGCCACCCCTGGTCCATGCGCCGCCGGACCTATGGCGTATGCCGAGGCGCTCAGTCGCAAGCGGCCCCGCAGCTCCCCCCCTACGCGTCGGAGATCCCGCGGACGCCACTCCCCGTCGCCGCGTCAGGCAAGGGCGCCGCCGTATCGGCCTCCGGGGCGCCGCTCCCGGGCACACCCGAGGTCCCCGCGGCGTACCACCTCGCCCCGTCGCTCCCAGGGGCAGGGACGCTCGCCTCCCTATGGGGGCTAGCGGGCCCTGGACAACCAGGGGCACTCGGGTAGGGAGGGCTCGCACTGGGAACCGTCTCCGGACACGCGTCGCATGGAACAGCGGCTCCACCAGGACCTGCTGCAGGGTGCCAGCTCTCGCACCGACGCAAACAGGGCTGCGCCGGAGTGGCGGCATGACAGGGAGGCCCCCCGGCCACGCTCACCTCGCCGCGACAAATTTCCGGGTCGCTCTGAACCGGCAAAGAAGAAAAAGAAGAAGAAGAAGAAGAAGAAGAAGAAGAAGAAGAAGAAGGCCGCTCCGGTCCCCGGATCCAGCACCGCTGACCTTGGACCCTCCCTCCCGCGCCGGGCCTCCCAGCAGCTGGAGTACCTCGCGCACTCCATTGCAGGGGGGTTTTACTACATCGACATCGGAGGGGTGGCGATGACAGTTCCCAAGAACCTGGCGGTGGTCACCGTGGTTGCGGGTCAGGAGCTCCCAGACTCGGTTGTGATATCCGCGGAGCTCATCCAGGAGGAGCTCCGGCAGATGATGTCGGGTTATGCCTGGAGCGCCCGAGAGATCTCTCCGTCCCAGTTCGCGGTGACTTTCCCGTCAGCCGAGATTCTCTCCATCAGCGCCTGCAGCAATGCCCTCACCCTTCCGATCAGCAAGGTGCAGATCTCCATCGAGCCCTCGACCGCCCACCCTGCGATGACCTCGACCCTCTCTGCGATGTGGGTGCGGATCCTCGGCTTCCCGGAGGAGGCCAGGGTGCGGATGCTACCCATCCTTGAGCTCGTCTCCTAGGTGGTGGGCAAGCTGATTGTGGTGGACGAGGCCTCCCGCGTGGGATCGGGCCCGATCCGCATGAGGTGCTCTGCCTAGACCCAGCTCTACTACCAGGACCGCTCCCACCCTTCTACTTCGGCACGGAGGGGAGGACCCTGACAGTGGAGCTAGATGAGGACTAGGCCGCTGACGCCCCCCCCCCCCGTCCCCCCTCGGCCCCTCCGTCCGGCGAGCACTCCACTGGAGGGGGAGCTCATCAGGCGAGGACTCCGATGACGACGAGCTAGGAGGGGAGTCCCGGACCCCGGCTCTCTCCCCCTCAGCTCCTCCTCCGACAGGCACGACCTCAGCTGCACCGCCTGCGGCTCACCATCTGCCCCTGGTGTCCCCCCAAAGGCCCCTCCCGACCTTCAGATCGCGCAATACGACTCCAACTTCTGCCAGTCCATCGGGTTTACAGGCCACATGGCCATGGGCCCGCTCGCCATGTAGATCCTTGATGAGGCACCAGAGGAGTCGCAGATGGAGACTGACAAAGACTCCGGGAGCATGGGGATGGTGGTCACTGCTCCATCGCCCCCCGCTCCCCCAGAGTCCTCTCCTACGCGCTGTCCCCGGGCTCCACTTCAGCCTCGCCACGGGGGTCTCCTGCGTTGGTCCCAACGACCCCGACACCCCACCCTGATGAGCCAGTGGCAGTCTTCCCCATCACCCCCGCGGCCAGCACCAAGACACGTCAGCCCCCCCTCGCTCGGTTCCTCCTGCCTCACGTCACAGTGCATGGCTGACGCGGGTCAAGGCGGAGAGCCCGGGGGTGGTGCCCACGGTGTCCCAGCTGGCGTCCCAGAGGACTGTCGCCCGCAACCTGGACCCAGTTACATCCCAGAAAGCCCCTTCTCCATGCCCCTCTTCCTCACTCCCCTCTCCCTCAGGTTTCAGGTTCTCGGTACTAGTTGATTTCCCACTTGATCACCTCGCACAAGTGGCTGCTGATAGTGGCGTGGTCTTCCGTGGGGAACGAGGCCCGAGGCTCGATCAGATTGAGGCGATTAGAGCTAGGGAGATTTACGAGGGGTCCCTCGCCGCTGCGCGTGCACGCGCTACACGCCAGCAGGGGGAAACCTCGACACCGCCAGGAACTGGGACATCTGATCCCGGATCCAGGATGGTGGCTTCTCCCAGCAGCGCCACCCGACCGCCACCCAACTTGGGGGGTCTCTAGGAAGGCCGCCGAGACCGAGCTCCAGGCCTCCGCCTGCCAATAAGGCACGATCCGTTCCCCTTAAGGGGACCAAACCCCAGAATGTTTCCCAATGAATTGGCCAGCAGTCATAGCACTCATTTGGAACATTAGGGGTTTTTAGAATGACGGTCGTAAACGCCAAATAAAGGACTACATGCGGCAGGAGAATGTTGACATAGTGGGCTTCCAAGAGACAATCAAACAAGACTTCTGAAAGTACCGACTTGATACGACTAGAGGGGGGGTGAATAGGCGTCTACCAATTTTTATTTGTTTCTCACTTTTAGGCTTAACGAGAAAGTAAGTTATCTAGAGATGCAACTAAGTGGACAAACTAAATGCAAGAAAACAAGCACCAACCACAAGAACAGTAAATAGCAAGGAGTAAAGGAAGGGAACAAAGTAACCGGCGAGGAGACACGGAGATGTAATTCCCGTAGTTCACTCCCAAGGAGCTACGTCTACGTTGGAGAGGTGTCGGGGCCACACAAGGTCACCCGAGCGCCACAAAGGCCTCACCTTCTTCTCCGGTGAGCTCCCCCACAAAGGAGGCCTCACAATCCACTAACCGGTGACCTTGAAGGCGCCAACCGAAACCTTTACACCAAGGTTGAGGGGGAAGCTCCACAACTCAATTGGAGACCCTCAACGACACCTCGAAGCTTTACAACACATGCCTCAGCTCTGAGGATGCCCTACACCGTCTAGGGTTCCAAGAAACCCAAGAGCAACAAGATCCACAAAGGATGGGTGGGGGAAATCAAATCTTCTTTGGTGGAAGTGTAGATCTAGATCACCTCCCTCACCTCTCAAAAGATCAGGTCATTTGAGTGGCTAGAGAGAGAGATCTAGTGAGGTGAAGCTCAAGCATTAATGGAGGAGAGAGAAAAATTCGAGAGGGGTGGGAGGAAGAAGAGGGGTGCCTTAAATAGGCCCCCCTCGCACTGAACCGTTACAGCCCCCGCGACCTCACCGGAAGTTCCGGTGAGAGGCCGGAAGTTCCGCCTGAGCCTGGCTCCAACGGTCATCAGACCGTTGACGCCCGCTCCAGAAGCGCAACCGGAAGTTCCGGTCAAAGCAGACCGGAAGTTCCGGTGAACTTCCGAGCAAGTTCCGATCAAGTTCCAGCAAATAGCACGCTTCAAAACAGAAACTTTCTGAGCCTTCACCGGAACTTGGGGCGGAACTTTTGGGTCGCGAAGCGAGTCTGACCGGAAGTTCCGGCCTTCAGGCGGAAGTTCCGCTCAATAACTTTTGCCAGGAAAAGTTCCGAGCAAGTTCCGGTCAAGTTCCGGCCAAGTTCCGGCAAATAGCACACTTTAACACAGAAGGTTACTGAACCGCCACCGGAACTTGGGCGGAACTAGCGTCGGAACAAACTGTAGAACAGCCCGCAGGATAAAAGTTTGAGCGGAACTTCCAGTCTATGACCGGAAGTTCCGATGAGACACAAAAGGGCCCAACAGAACAAGAAAACGCTCTCTCTCACGGAATAATGGGATGGCTGTGGCGGTGCATATAGGTTTGTGCAAGAACAAGTGATTTCCCACAGCCCTCCAACATGGACCCCCTCTTAATAGTACGGTGACCTAAAAACATCAACCATAAAGAAACTAGGAGAAGACTAAAAAAGGCCACCGTCTTCAAAAGATCACAAGAGAGCATCCATCACAATAGAATGAGACAACAACGACGTTACCCCTGAAACTCAAGAGCACAGTTAAAAACATGGTTGGGATTGTCATTTAACACCAAAAAAAACATCATGGGAAGATATAGTCCTTTCAATCTCCCCCTTTTTGGTGTTAGATGACAATCCCACAGATTTGCATAGAAACAGAGCAATCTTTGCAATGGACGGGACAGGCTCCCCCTGTATGTGTGCAAGGTAGAGAGAAGACCCCTAAGGACTGAACTAGCACACATACACGGAGGCTCCCCCTAACAATTGTAAAGATAGCACAAGTACAAAAAGGGATAGAGATCATACCAGAACCAACTAAAAGTGGTGGAGACAAATGGAGTAATAATAATAACAAGAGCAATGAGGCTCCACCACCATAGCAACAGCCCAAGAGATGACAATAAGTATAAGATACCACAAAGATATCACATAGAGATACCACATAGTCCACAAGCACACATAAGTTCACGGACATAAAACCACAAACACACAAATAAACTAGAGAGTTCGCGAGTAAGAAAAGATCAAAGGCAAGAACAGGCTCGCGACTCAACCCATGCAAATCCCGTAGACAACCTAATAGACATCCTTCTCCCCCTTTGGCATCGAGACAGCAAAAAGGAAGAAGAGATCAAACTACTCGTCCCAGCCATGAGAAGGGGAAGGAGGAGAAGACTCATGCGGACCAGTGACCTCCTCCTCAGACTCATCTTTAGACCAGTTGTAGTTGGTGCGAACCCAATCCTCCTTGGGAGCAGTGACAGAGCTAGAGACCGGTGAGCAAGGAATATGGAGGGCTGTCATGATGGCCTTCTGGCGCTGAACGTTGTGACGCTGATCAACATAATCCTGATACTCGCGGTCCTGCAGAAAGCAGAAAGTCTTCTTCACTTTCCCAAGCAGCTTCTTTGCCCAAGATGGCTGCCTCTGAAGAGAAGGACCACCAGCACTAGAGCCATCCGGAGCAGAGGAGGGACCACTAGTAACACCTTGAGTCTTCTTGAGAGCAGCTTCCTTTTCTTCCTGAGTACGAGGCTTCTGGTGCTTACTCACACGGAGCCTTTTCTCTTCATGAATGGTGATGTTGTCTTGAGGGAAGGGGGTGCCAGTCTTCTCGAGCCACTTGTGATTGATGAGAGTTTGAATGTAGGGAGCATAAATGCAGGAGCGCTTTTCGATGAGAGCACCCCACATCTCTGAGTAGATGAAGTGCATAACATCCATTGACCTGTCAGTGTCACGGCGAAGATGGGTCTGATGCATGAGGTCAACCTGATATCCATGAAACTGATCAAAGTTGCCAGCTTTGGGAGAGATGGTGTTCAAGTACACCCTGCGCATAATGTCATAAGCTGGCAGCAGATGATTCACAAACCCAACACTTCCCCATACTTCAATGTAGAGAGGCTCCAGAACCTCAGGATCAGCAGCAGTAGGACCATGAACACGCCAACCATTCGCCCCGCGTCCAGGCTGAATGGGATAGCCCAGAAGCTCAGCAAACTCAGCCCAAGTAGCGGTAAGGTACACATCCCTGGTCATCCACTTCATCTCACCTTCAGTAGAGGACTGCATGTGAAGAAACATGGTGGAGTAGAACTGAGCAATTGCAGTTACATCAAAGTTCTGACGGTGCTCCATGAGGGGAATCAGTCCAAACTTCTTGCAGATATCAAGAGCCTCCCCAAAGTAGACTTGCTTCTCTTCCATGTGAGGCACATTGATGTACTTCTGAGGAGCAACCACAAACTTCTTCTTTGATGCATAGATTTCTTCATAAATCTGTTCCTGACGGCAGGTGTGAAAATGAGGGTCCAAGCAGAGACGATCACGAGGCAAAAAGAAGGGATCTGTAGCCCTGAATGCAGCGTAAGCCTTCTGAGTCCACTTGGAAATCTTGGCTCTGGTCATATCTGGCCCTGCAGCAGTGGCCTTGTGAGAAAGAGCAGGCCTCTTCCCTGCAGTAGCAGCAGCACGGCGAGCAGCAGCAGCCTTCTGGCGAGAGGTCTGTGTGGTTGGACGCACAACTTCAACATCTTCCTCATCAATCTCAGGAGGAATGTCAACGGATGGTCGGCGGGCACGCTTGCCTTGGCGAGTCTCTCCTTCCCCTGAGAAGAAAGAACAAGAATAGGAAGGGAAGTTGGAATAAGTGCACAAGTTCGGAAGTGGAAACAAAAAGAGTTAGATTGGAAAAATACAAACAGGGAAAAAAATTGCAGTGTAGCCGGAACTTCCGCTGAAACATCGGAACTTCCGGTCTAGACCGGAAGTTCCGGTGAGGCCACGAACTGACAGTTTCAACAGGAGTTCCCTAGATGTAGATCTAAAGATCACCAAAGCACAAATTTTTCCAAGGATGTATTGGACCAATCTACTCTAGCATGATACCCTAGGCCTACCAAGATCTTCCAACAAGTTCTAGCCAAAGAACTAGCCTAGACAAGGTGTGCCCTAACTCAAGCCATGGTGAGAGCAAGATCTCCATTAATGGAGGGAGTTAAGGGCAAATACCGGAGTCCATGGCGGGAGATCGAGGTGGGGAAGGATCCCACGGAGCAGATCTGGAGAGGAGCGGTTGGAGAAGAGGGGGCCGGAGCGCCCTCTTGGAGATGTCCTGGCCGGCGGCGCTCCTGATAGAAGATGGGTCTTGGGGGAAAAAGGAAGAAGATCCCGTTTTCCCCCAGGGCCCACCTTATATAGGACAGGGAGCATCATCGTAAGTTCCGGTCAGGGACCGGAAGTTCCGGTGGACCGGAACTTCCGGGTCAGACTGACCGGAAGTTCCGCTGACACCAGGAGGAACATCTCAGGATAGGATAACAAGGAAGAACTTGTGCAGGGAATAGAGAGGGCTTGAGGTAAGGAAAGGCTTAGGATAGATAGCTCAAACTGTGAAGAACCAAAAACACCAAAACAAGAAAACACAAATAAAAATGAAATAAAAACGAGTCGGTGGCCGAAACCACCTTATATAAGAGTAAATGGCTTGACACCGCGAAGATATATCTTGGGTTCATTACCAACACTCATCATGAAGCTCAAATGGTCTCCTTTAGAGACGATAGAGTATGAAAACTTTAATGTGCGCATAATAGGGATAGTGTTTGTTCATAAGAGGAACTACACTCCCCCTAAATCCATGCCTACATCCAAACAAGATACACATTGAGACACGGGTAGGTGTGCAAGGGCTCAAGCAACATTGCTCGAATCAATGATATTTAGCTCATGCCTTAACTCTCGGAACCTTGCTTCATCAAGAGGCTTCGTGAAAAGATCCGCAAGATTTGCCTTGGTGGGAACATACTCCAAAGAAATGTCTCCTCTAGCAACATGGTCCCGAATGAAATGATGACGAATCCCAATGTGCTTGGTCCGGTTGTGTTGCACGGGATTGTGAGCAATAGCAATTGCACTCTCATTGTCGCAAAGAAGAGGCACCTTGTCAAAATATAGTCCAAGATCCTTCAAGGTTTGCTTCATCCATAGCAATTGAGCACAGCAGCTTGCGGCAGAGATATACTCAGCTTCAGAAGTAGACATAGACACACAGTTTTGCTTCTTCGAGGACCAACAAACCAAAGATCTTCCGAGAAACTGACATGCTCCGGAGGTTGACTTTCTTCCCACTTTGTCACCAGCCCAGTCCGAGTCCGTGTAACCAATGAGATCAAAGCTGGCTCCCTTGGGGTACCACAACCCAAAGTTTGGGGTATGAACTAAATATCGAAAGATCCTCTTGACAGCCACCATGTGACTTTCCTTTGGTGCGGCTTGAAATCTTGCACACATACCCACACTCAACATAATATCCGGCCGGGATGCACAAAGATAGAGCAAAGAACCAATCATCGAACGATAGAGTTTTTGATCCACCTCCTTACCCTTGGGATCGAGATCAAGATTAACCTTAGTTGGCATGGGAGTCTTGGCACCTTTGACTTGATCAAACTTGAACTTCTTGAGCATGTCTTGGATGTACTTGGCTTGGTTGATGAAAGTCCCTTTTCTCAATTGTTTGACTTCAAATCCAAGGAAAAACTTCAACTCCCCCATCATGGACATCTCGAAGCGGCCGGTCATGAGCTTGGCAAAATCCTCATTAAAAGTTTTGTTAATAGACCCAAAGATAATGTCATCTACATAGATTTGGCATACGAACAAATGGCCTCCAACTTTCTTAGTAAAAAGAGTGGGATCAATGAGGCCCACTTCGAAGCCACGGTCTAACAAGAGCTCCCTAAGGCAATCATACCCCGCACGTGGAGCTTGCTTGAGGCCATAGAGTGCCTTATTGAGCTTGTAGACATGGTTCAGAAGAAGTGGATCCTCAAAGCCCGGAGGTTGCTTGACGTATACCAACTCTTTCAAAGGACCATTAAGAAAAGCACTCTTAACATCCATTTGATACAATTTAAAGTTATGATGGGTAGCAAAGGCAAGGAGCATGCGAATGGATTCAAGGCGAGCAACGGGGGCATAAGTCTCACCGTAGTCGATGCCCTCAACTTGTGAGTATCCTTGGGCAACTAACCTTGCCTTGTTGCGCACGACAATTCCATTCGCATCGCACTTGTTCTTGAAGACCCACTTGGTTCCAATGACGTTTTGACAATCTTTGGGCCGCTCAACCAATGTCCAAACATTGTTCCTCTTGAAGTTGTGAAGTTCCTCGTTCATAGCATCAAGCCAATCGTCATCTTCAAGAGCTTCGAAGACTTTCTGTGGTTCCACAAGAGAGATAAACGCATGGTGAGAGCAAAAGGAAGCTAGTTGCCTCCTAGTAGTGGAACCTTTATTGAAATCTCCATAGACATTATCAAGGATATGGCCATCTCGAACAATCTTGGCGAGACGATAGGCTTGACGACGGGCTTGTGCTTCAATTCGAGATTCTTGAGCTACCACTTGGTCATTTCCACCAATTGAGCCGCCCCCTTGACTATAAGCACGAACACGAGGGTCATCTTCATCAATTTCCACTTCGGGAGAGTCATCACTTGGAGAGGATCCTTGAGGATCATTGACTTGATCTTGATCTCGACGAGCTTGACCTTGGGGAGAAACGTGACCTTGAGGAGGAGCCCCATCTTGGGGAGGATGATGAGGTTGATGAAGAGCTTGTCCGTGAGAGGTGCCTTGAGGATGAGCCCCATCGAGGGGAGGTTGATGTTGTTGATGAAGAGCTTGTTCTTTAGAGCTTGGAGAGTCATGAGCATGGGAAGCTTCGGAAGAGCTTGAGGGAGCTTGTGCCAAGAAGGTAGGTCCTTGAGGTGCAAGATGATCTTGTGAGAGTGAGGGCTCCACTTGAGTAGAGCTTGGTCCTTCTCCTTCATCCATAAGGGGATCCTCAATGGGGAGGTGGAAACCCACACCCATTCTTCCTATGGCCTTGGGAGGAATTTCATCACTTAGATCACAAACACCATCTTGCCTAACAAGAGACTCATGATTTTCATCAAACTTCACGTTGCTCGTCTCTTCAACTCTTCCATTGGCTTTGTTGTAGACTCTATAAGCATGGGACTGTTTTGAGTAACCAACGAAAATTCCTTCTTGAGCCTTGGATTCAAACTTTGACAACCGAACTCCTTTCTTGAGTATGTAGCACTTGCACCTAAACACCCGAAAGTAGCTAACATTAGGCTTTTTCCCGGTGAGAAGTTCATAGGGGGTCTTGTTCTTATTCTTGCGGAGATAAAGCCGGTTGGTTGCATGGCAAGCGGTGGAGATGGCCTCGGCCCAAAAGTTGTATGGAGACTTGAACTCAGCTAGCATAGACCGAGCCGCATCCATCAAAGTGCGATTCTTCCTTTCAGCAACTCCGTTTTGTTGAGGGGTGTAGGGAGTGGAGTATTGATGCTTGATTCCTTCATCACTGAGAAACTCATCCAAAGTATAGTTTTTGAACTCAGTGCCATTGTCACTTCGAATTGAGAGAACAGTTGCATTGTGCTTCCGTTGAACCTCATTAGCAAAGTCAATGACGGTTTGTTGAGTCTCACTCTTGTACTTGAAAAAGAACACCCAAGTGTATCTTGAGAAATCATCCACAATAACCAAGCAATACTTCTTGCCTCCAAGGCTATCATGAGAGGGAGGACCAAAGAGATCCATATGCAAGAGCTCCAAACATATCTCGGTAGTGATTTGATTGAGCGCTTTGTGAGGAGTTTCATGCATCTTCCCTTCAATACAAGCCCTGCAAACACGATCTTTGGCAAAAGAAACATCGTTAATTCCAAGGATGTGGCCCTCGGAGTGAAGTCTTTGCAAAGTTCTCATGTTAACATGGGCTAGGCGGCGATGCCACAACCAGCCCTTGTCGGCTTTAGCATAGAGACATAGAGCATGAGGAGTAGTGGTCCCTGAAAAGTCCACCACGTACAAGTCATGTTCTACATACCCTACAAAAGCCACCTTGAGAGACTGCAAGAGTGTCATCATTTCCTCGAACTTGGACATCATGGATGACTCCAATTGCTTGAGGTCATCCATAGTGGCCAAGTTCTTGGCTTTTTCAGTTTCACTACCCCCTTCGTCGGCCATAGTCTCTTAGGCGGTAAAGCCCGAAGTAAGATCCTTGGCTCTGATACCAATTGAAAGTACCGACTTGATACGACTAGAGGGGGGGTGAATAGGCGTCTACCAATTTTTATTTGTTTCTCACTTTTAGGCTTAACGAGAAAGTAAGTTATCTAGAGATGCAACTAAGTGGACAACCTAAATGCAAGAAAACAAGCACCAACCACAAGAACAGTAAATAGCAAGGAGTAAAGGAAGGGAACGAAGTAACCGGCGAGGAGACACGGAGATGTAATTCCCGTAGTTCACTCCCAAGGAGCTACGTCTACGTTGGAGAGGTGTCGGGGCCACACAAGGTCACCCGAGCGCCACAAAGGCCTCACCTTCTTCTCCGGTGAGCTCCCCCACAAAGGAGGCCTCACAATCCACTAACCGGTGACCTTGAAGGCGCCAACCGAAACCTTTACACCAAGGTTGAGGGGGAAGCTCCACAACTCAATTGGAGACCCTCAACGACACCTCGAAGCTTTACAACACATGCCTCAGCTCCGGGGATGCCCTACACCGTCTAGGGTTCCAAGAAACCCAAGAGCAACAAGATCCACAAAGGATGGGTGGGGGAAATCAAATCTTCTTTGGTGGAAGTGTAGATCTAGATCACCTCCCTCACCTCTCAAAAGATCAGGTCATTTGAGTGGCTAGAGAGAGAGATCTAGTGAGGTGAAGCTCAAGCATTAATGGAGGAGAGAGAAAAATTCGAGAGGGGTGGGAGGAAGAAGAGGGGTGCCTTAAATAGGCCCCCCTCGCACTGAATCGTTACAGCCCCCGCGACCTCACCGGAAGTTCTGGTGAGAGGCCGGAAGTTCCGCCTGAGCCTGGCTCCAACGGTCATCAGACCGTTGACGCCCGCTCCAGAAGCGCAACTGGAAGTTCCGGTCAAAGCAGACCGGAAGTTCCGGTGAACTTCCGAGCAAGTTCCGATCAAGTTCCGGCAAATAGCACGCTTCAAAACAGAAACTTTCTGAGCCTTCACCGAAACTTGGGGCGGAACAGGGGCAGAACTTTTGGGTCGCGAAGCGAGTCTGACCGGAAGTTCCGGCCTTCAGGCGGAAGTTCCGCTCAATAACTTTTGCCAGGAAAAGTTCCGAGCAAGTTCCGGTCAAGTTCCGGCCAAGTTCCGGCAAATAGCACACTTCAACACAGAAGGTTACTGAACCGCCACCGGAACTTGGGCGGAACTAGCGTCGGAACAAACTGTAGAATAGCCCGCAGGAAAAAAGTTTGAGCGGAACTTCCGTTCTATGACCGGAAGTTCCGGTGAGACACAAAAGGCCCCAACAGAACAGGAAAACGCTCTCTCTCTCTCACGGAATAATGGGATGGTTGTGGCGGTGCATATAGGTTTGTGCAAGAACAAGTGATTTCCCACAGCCCTCCAACATGGACCCCCTCTTAATAGTACGGTGACCTAAAAACATCAACCAGAAAGAAACTAGGAGAAGACTAAAAAAGGCCACCGTCTTCAAAAGATCACAAGAGAGCATCCATCACAATAGAATGAGACAACAACGACGTTACCCCTGAAACTCAAGAGCACAGTTAAAAACATGGTTGGGATTGTCATTTAACACCAAAAAAAAACATCATGGGAAGATATAGTCCTTTCAACTTCCAGCTCGCAGAACTCTAGGGCATGTCGCGTCACAAATTTGAACTGGCTCCCGACCTCGGGCCACTCTGGGGGCATCCTCCTTGGCATCAAGGAGGATACCTTCGAGGTGGATGATGTTGGAATTATGCCCTAGAGGAAATAATAAAGATGTTATTATTATAATTCTTGTTCATGATAAAGTTTATATTCCATGCTAGAATTGTATTAAGCGGAAACTTTAATACTTGTGTGGTTTGTGAACAACACCGTGTCCCTAGTATGCCTCTATGGACTAGCTCATTGATTAATGATGTTTAAGGTTTCCTAACCATAGACATGAGTTGTCGATTAATAATGATATCATATCATTGGGAGAATGATATGATGGACAGACCCAAACTAAGCGGAGCAATTAGATCGTGTCATCATGTTCATCTTTGCGAAGCTTTTCTTATGTCAAATATTGTATTCCTTAGACCATGAGATAATACAACTCCCTGGTATCGGAAGAAAGCTTTGAGGTCATCAAACGTCATCCTATGAGAGGGTGATCATAAAGGTGTCTCTCAGGTGATCGGAAAGTACCTGTTGGGTTGTATGTATCGAGATGGGATTTGTCCCTCCCAAGTCGGAGAGATATACTTCGGGCCCACTCGGTAATCGATATCAACACCGCTTGCAAGCATGTGGTTAAGGAGTTAATCACAAAGTGATATCGGATTACGGAAAGAGTAAAGTACTTGCTGTGAACGAGATTGAACTAGGTATGACGGTACCGACGATCAAATCTCGGGCAAGTAAAATATCGCGAGACGAAGGGAATATATATATGGGATTGATTGAATCCTGGCATCATGGTTCATCCGATATGATCATCGATGAATGTGTGGGAGTCAATATGGGTTTCCAGACCCCGTTGTTGATTATTGATAGAAGATCATGTCTGCATATTCTTGAACCCGAAGGGTCACACACTTAACGTGTCTTGATGCTAGGATAGATTGGATAATTGGTTTATGAGTTTTTGTTCGGAGTATCGGATGAGATCCAGGACATCACGAGAGGTTCCGGAATGGTCCGGAGAATAAGATTCATATAAGGCAATGCAGTTTTTGGAGTTCGGAATTGTTTCGGGTTATTCGGTATTGTACCGGAAGCTTCTAGAACCTTCCGGAGTGGGACCAACGTGGCCCCACTTGTCGGGAGGGGGCATGGGCCTATGAGGGAGTGCCCTGGCCGCATTGGGCCAGGGGCACAAGGCCCCATAGGGCCCAGCCGGCCAAACCCTAGGGAAACCCTAGGGGAGCTTCTAGAAGGGGGGGGGAACTTGCCCCCCACTCCTCCCTCCTTTGGCCGCAGGCCTAGGGCTTGGGAGAGGGGCAAGGGCCAGCCGCCCACCCCTCTATATAAAGAGGGCTGGGGGATCACCCCCCACACACCTCCTCCTCAACCCTAGCCGCCCTGCCGCCCCTCCTCTATCTCTTCCTCCCGACTGCGCGTAGGCGAAGCCCTGCCACAGAAACTCTCCACCGCTTGCACCGCGCCGTCGCGTTGTAGATCCAATCCATCTCTCCACCCCACTTGCTGGACCGAGGAAGGAGGAGACATCAAGGTGCCGCACGTGTGCATCTCTCGGAGGCATCGCCACTTGCGGTGTTAGATCGGATCGGATCACGAGGAGGAGAAGCGAGTACGACTACATCAACCACGTTTCATCGCACGTTCCGCTGTGCGAATCTTCAAGGGTATGAATATCTCATCTATTCCCCATCGTTGTTTGCATCTCCTAGATTAGATCTTGGCTTTCCCCGTTCGCATCCGTAGAAAATTTTGATTTACTATGCTGCGAAACCCTTCAGTGGTATCAGAGCTAGATCTATGCGTAGATGTGTTTCACGAGTAGAACGCAACATGGTTGTTGCGGGCATTGATGTTTTCTGTTGCAAGCCTCTTGTTTGTGTACTTCTTATGACGCGGGATAGTGAGATCGAAGCGGTCCAGGCCAACCTTACGCGACCTCGTTCGCGAGACCGGCTCCGCACTTGACGTGTGGCTTGTTCCACACATGCGGCTGGTGGATGCCAGTTTCTCTCACTATAGTTGTCATGGGATTTACACCGGAGTTTGGCAACCATAATATCACCGTTGTGGCTTTCCGTAGGTAAGAATCGTTCTTAGCTTGCTACTCCCATAAGCCACGTAAAACATGCAACAACAAAGTAGAGGCGTCTAACTTGTTTTTGCAGGGATTGTTTTCTGTGATATGGTATGGCCCAAGATGTGATGTGTATGTTCTATGAGATGATCATGTTTTGTAATGTTTCACGACTTGCATGTCGATGAGTACACAACCGACAGGAGCCATATGGTTGTCTTTATAATTGTGTATGACCTGTGTGTCAACTTCTTATACGCCATGTAATAGCTTTACTTTATCGCTAAGTAGTTAGCAATAGTTGTAGTTGCTATTCGTGGTGGAGGAAATCATGGTGGAGTGATGGAGATCATGCCAGCACGCACAAGATGGAGATCATTGCGCGAAGATTGGCTATACCATGTCACATAAAGTTATATGCATGTGATGTTTATCCTTTTATGTATCTTATTATGCTTAGATCGCGATGGTAGCATTATAAGATGATTCCTCACTTAAAGATCAAGATAAAACAGTGTTCTCCCCATGTATGCACCGTTGCGAAAGTTCGTCGTGTTCAAGCATCACGTGATGATCGGGTGCTATAAACTCTACGTTCACATACAACGGGTGCAAGCCAGTTTTTGCACACACGGAAATACTTGGGTTTGACTTGACGAGCCTAGCATGTACAGACATGGCCTCGGAACACATGAACCGAAAGGTTAAGCATGAGTCATATGAATGATATGATCGAAACTTCGTTGTACACCATTGAAACCACATCTCTTCTCGTGAAGATCGGATTAGGTGTGGTGAATTTGGATCATGTTCACTAAACAACTTGAGGGATGTTGAACTTAGTGGGAGTTCATCTAGTAATTTGATTAAGTTGAACTAGTTATCATGAACATAGTTTAAATTGTACTTGCAAATTTTGTAGATCAAATGGCTAAGTCCAACTTCAACTTCAATGTTTTTGCTGAGAAAGAAAAGCTTAAGAACAATGGGTCTAACTTCACCAACTAGTTCCGCAATCTGAGAATCATTCTCGCTGGCGGACAAAAGGACTATGTCCTTGAGAATGCGCTAGGTGACGCCCCTGCTGTAGATGTGTCGGCTGATGAGAAAGCTGTTTATCTGTCGTGCAAAGATGATTATGGTGTGATTAAGAGCACCATGTTGTTTGCTATGGAATCGGACCTTCAAAATCGTTTTGAAGATTACCCCGGGCCCTTTGAGATTCTTGAGGAACTAAAAACTATGTTTCAGACTTAGGCCCGTTCTGAGAGATATGAGATCTCTGAGAAATTCTTTAACTGCAAGATGGAGGAAGGGAGTTCCGTTAGTGAGCACGCCATAAAGATGTCGGGATACACTCAACGCCTTGAGCAACTGGACTGCAAGATTCTAGAGGAGCTCAAGATTGACAGGGTTCTGCAATCACTCCCTCCTAGCTACAAAAGTTTTGTAGTGACTCATAATCAGATTGGTTCCACTGATACAATCACCGAGCTCTTCGCTAAGCTGAAAGCTGCGTAGGTGGACATCAAAAAGGATAATCATGTGTTGATGGTCAACAAGCCCCCCAGCTTTAAGAAAGGTAAGGGTGCAAAGAAGCCCTTCAAGAAAGGCAGCGGCAAGCGCGTTGCCCCTGCTGAGAAGATGTTGGAGATATGCCCAAGAGGCAATAATAAAGTGGTTATTATCATATCTTCACACTTATGATAAATGTTTACATACCATGCTATAATTGTATTAACCGGAAACATTAATACTTGTGTGATTTGTAAACTAAAATAAGAGTCCCTAGTAAAGCCTCTTGTTAAACTAGCTTGTTGGTTAATATATGATCATGGTTTCCTGATCATGAACATAGAGATGTTATTAACAACAGGATCATATCATTAGGAGAATGATGTGATGGACATACTCCTATAGATAAGCGTAGCATAAAGATCAAGTCATTTCAATAGTTCAATTGCTATATGCTTTCTGATACATAGTAACCTAATTCCTTCGACCATGAGATCATGCATATCACCTTTGCCGGATGGATGCTTTGATGACATCAAACACCACACCGTAACTGGGTGGCTATAAAGGTGGCATTGAGTGTTCGGAAAGTATTGGTTGAAACACATGGATCAAGAGTGGGATTTGTCCATCCATATGACGGATAGATATACTCTGGGCCCTCTCGGTGAAATGTCATCCAATTAGCTTGCAAGCATGTGACTGGCTCACAAGGGATCACATATCACGGGAACGAGAAAAGAGTACTTATCGGTAACGAGGTTGAACTAGGTATGCAGAGATACCGACGATCATGACCTCGGATAAGTAAACTATCGTGAGACAAAGGGAAATTGGTATCGTATGTAAGTGGTTCATTCGATCGCAAAGTAATCGTAGAAATATGTGGGAGCCATATGAATTTCCAGATTCCTCTATTGGTTATTGTTCGGAGAAGTGTCTCGATCATGTCCGCATAATTCACGAACCGTAGGGAGACACACTTAAGGATTCGACGTTGTTTTGAGTAGTTATGGTATTATGAGAAAGAGACCGAATGTTGTTCGGAGTCTCGGATGGGATCCGGGATATCACGAGGTGATCCGGAATGGTCCGGAGAATAAGATTCATATAAGGAAAGTCCCGTTTCGGAGTTCGGGAATGATTCCGGTGTTTTCATCGGGAATGTTCTAGAAGGTTCCGGATTGTCCGGCACTCCGGGGGGGGGGAGGGTACATGAATGTGTCATTACACATTGAATGATTGCATCATGTACTAAGTGTTCTTGCTGTTCCAAATAAAGGATTAAATTGAATCCTAAAACAGAAAAGTCAAATGTCCAGTTTGAAAGTCAAACGGCTAAAACAAGAAACTACGGGAAACAAGCAAGAGGAGGTTGAAACCAACTTGGAGGAGGAATCCCTCTCCTCCAAGCCGGCGGCCAGCCTAGGCCGAGTTGGGGAGGGACTCCCCTCCCTCCCCTGGCGCGCCAGCCCCTCCACCTATAAAAGGAGGGGCAGGGCCTCCTCCTCTAGACACACAAGTTCCTATCCTCTAATCTCCGGTTTAGAGCCGTTTTGGTTTAGAGCTTCTAATTGCTTTAGCCTGCGGTTTAGAGCCTTCTAATTGGTGTGTCTAAACCCTAGACCACTAATAGCTCTCTCTCATACTCCACCATACTCGCTCCGGCTTAAGGCGAAGCCCTGCGGGATCTCCCCTCTACTTCCGGTACCACGCCGTTGTGCTGCCGGAATCGCGAGGAGAGTGCTACAACCTCCGCTGCCTGCTGGAACAAGGGAGAGGAAGGTCTTCGTCGAGTACCGTACGTGTGACCGACTGCGGAAGCGCTGCCGGAACGCAGCGCCGGAAGGATCGTCTACGCGATCTTGAGATCGGAAAGAGTACGACTACATCACCCACGAGAATCTGCTCTCGTTAACCGCTTTGGAATCTTCGAGGGTAAGTTATTCCATCGACTCGTTGCTACAATCTAGTAGATAGATCTTGGCTTGTTTGTTTGTATGCAATAGAAAATTTTTGTTTTCCATGCTACGAACCCCTACAGTGGTATCAGAGCCGTGTCTATATGTAGATCTGTTGCACGAGTAGAACACAATGGTCATTGTGGGCGTTGATGCTTTTATTGTCGATTGCTTCTTGTGTACTTTGCATCTTGCGGTATGTTGGGATGAAGCGGCCCGGGCTAACCTTACATGACATCATTCATGAGACTTGCTCCACGCTTGACATGCAACTTGTATTGCATAAGTGGCTTTGCGGGTGCCTGTTTCTCCTAGCATAGTTAAGATCCAATTTACAACGGGTGATTAACAATACTAGTATCAATGTTGTGGTTCTTGTTCGTAAGTTAGAACGACACTTATTAAAAGCCCCAAACCACGTAAAACATGCAAAGAAAGTAGAAGCGTCTAACTTTGTTTTGCAGGGGTGTGCAGTGATGTGATATGGCCATGATTGTGATTATATATGATGTATGCAATGTTCCTTATTGTAAGTCGGCAACCGGCAGGAGCCATATGGTTGTCTTTAATTTCTGTTAAGACCCGCGTGTCTATTCAAAGTAGTTGTAATAGTTGAAGCCGGTGGACGACAACCATGGAGAAGCATCATTGACCTTGATGCAATGTCGGTGATGATGGAGATCATGTTCGTGCTAGAAAATGGAGATCGGAAGCACAAAGAAGAAAGGCCATATCATATCACATATTATGAATTGCATGTGATGTTAATCCTTTATGCATCTTGTATTGCTTAGTACACGACGGTAGCATTATAAGATGATCCCTCATGCACATAAATTTCAAGTCATAAAGTGTTCACCCTTAGTTAGCACCGTTGCTAAAGCTTGTTGTTTCGAAGCACCACGTGATGATCGGGTGTGTTAGATTCTGCAAGTGTATACAACGTGAGCAAGCCAGATTTGCTCATGCGGAAACTAAGGTTTGATCTTGACGAGCCTAGCATGTACAGACATGGCCTCAGGAACACGGATTACCGAAAGGTAGAGCATGAGTCATATAGTAGATATGATGAACATGTTGATTGTTCGCCATTGAAGCTATATCAACTCTCGTGATGATCGGTTTTGATGTGGTGGATTTGGTTCATGTGATCACTAAAACAATGTGAGGGATATTGTTTTGAGTGGGAGTTCACCTAGATTAATTTAATTATTAATTAGAACTCAATTTATCATAAACTAAATCAAAGTGAATTTGCATAGTTGTTGTAGTCATTGGCATCCGTTTACCACCTTGCGCTTAGTTATAATTGAGATGATAGAACTATAGAATTCTGGTTAGTTACTTTACGAACTAGTATCGTATTGTTTTGAAGTGTTAATCTAAAGTTTAAAAGTCCTATTGCAAACTTTCAGTAAGTTCCGGTTACTCCATGAAGTTTAATAATTAGTATTAAATAAAGAGTAACAATTCCAAGTGTTAGTATATAAGTATCATGTTTGTCTCCATGATTCTTGATATTCAAAGGATTCTCTTAATATCAAGGTTATCTAGGATCTGAAAGAGTTGTTTCAGAAACCATGATGTGTGGAAGATATTGCGATATCTGAAATGATGTTTGGGTTACAACATGATAGAGTATAATATGGCAAAAGTCATGTTCTCATATTTGATGAGAATTTGCAAAAGGTTGGAGACACTAGTTGTCCTAATCCTCCAAAAGTTTTTGGACAGCAACATTATACTTGCGATTCACCGTTACAAGCTAAAAGTAGCTTGATCATGGATAAATCCATAATGAGGGTGAATATTTGATGTAGGTAAAATGTTTACTACACCAAGAAGATTACTAAATAAAGGAATTTGAAAGAACACCAAACATTTGATGATGGTGATCTACTTCAAAGTGCAAGTCCAAAGACATTGGTATTTAACTATACATGTTTTGGACTATGTGTCATATGTATGACTCCACTATTGATGTTGATAGATTCTTTCAAACAGAAAAGGAAATACTGAAAGAGAATCTCATAAATATATGGCAGAAAAGAAAAGACTAGAATTGTTCAGTTTAAGTATATAGATGATATACATGTTATGGCTATATTCTTTGCTTATTAAACAATGTGGTTCTTAAGTATTTGATACTGAATTTGTTGGTGTGAATCGTCATACGAAACAACACAATTCATGAACTACAATGGCCTAAGTAACTAGCAAAAGAATATGTGATGATGTTCATCGAGAACAAATAAAAGGTTATTGTGTTGCTCGTTAAACATCAAAGCTTGCCTTCAAGATTTGTTTTATCAGGTATTATGAGAACAAAAGGGTTGTTCAATTAATTGCCGTAATCCATAAAAGATGGATGATTCACAAAATCTTGTTGGAGAAATCACATCCATAAAACTACTGCTAAAAATGTCGAAGGACAAATTGATTGAAAGATCAATTAGGAAGTGACATCGCCGTTTAAATTATATTGGAAAGAAAACATGAAGAAACTCCATGTGGATGGAATTTTGGAGTCTTTTGATTTTTGATCAAATGACACTTGTGAAAATTTCCTAGAGATAATTGAAACTTCGTTCATAGGCCAAAAGGGAACGAAAGACTAGCTTATTGGAACTTGTACATATTGTTGTATGAAATCCATTATGTGTAGTCAAGAGCGATGGATTTCAACTTCATATGCTTTCTCCAAAATTTGAGTGAATATATGAATATTTACTTAATAAGGATGAAGTATGAAACATTTGAAAAGTTTGAAGACTTTCAAGATGAAGTGCAAAATCATTGTAACAAAAATATAAATAGTTTATGATAAGATCATAAAGGAAGATATTTGAGTTACAGAGTTTAGCATAATACCTAAGATTTAAGGAATCGTTCCGTGGATTTGCATTTCCCGAAACACCATAAGGGTATGGAGCGTTCGAGGTATGTAATTAAACCTTGTTTGACATGGTAAGATCAAAGGTATAATTCATAAAACTGCCATTATATTTTAGAGATTAAAAGCTTTAGAGATTACCGTTTTCCATTGAAAAGAGCTTCATCATAATCCGTTGAAATGACACCATATAAGGTTATGGTTTGGGATAAAACCCAAGTAGTCCTTTCTTAAAACATTGGTATGCTATGCATAAGAAAGATGTGTGCAACCAAAGTCGGATGAACCTGTCTTTGTATAACTGTTAAGTATTCCTCCATAAACACCGGAGACAAAAGTGTTTGTTGCTTAGAACGTTAAGTTTCTTTGAGAAGGAATTTTTTCGTGAAAAGTTAAGTGGGAGGACAATAGAACTTTGATAAGGTTAAAAGAACCTTAGCTATATGTGCGTAGTTGCGCAGCGCCGAAAAGTGTTCCGGAGGCAGCAACAATGCTCATGGCTCATGTGCCTCAAAGGTTGTGGTTACAATAGTCAAAGTTTCTATTGAAACAAGTAGGTCGGATGAACAATCAAATACCAAGATTTGAGAGTTAAATCATTATTTAACAATAATGATCCGACTACATGCAAAGAAGCGATGATGAGCCCTGACTCCGTCAAATGTTTTGAAGCCATAAAATCCGTGATAGTTCCATGCACGAGAAATCAAGTTTTGAACTTGAAGGACCCTCGAGAAAGGTGTAAGACCTTACAGTTGTGTTTGGATCTATAAAAGAAATAGACATGGATGTTGCACATCTATGAAATAGTCGACATGTTGGGAAAGAGTTCACAAAATGTTCAAAGGTTGACTATGACAAGATTTGATCTTTCATAGTGATATTTAGTCTAGACGGATTAATGTAGCAACCACTACATATAATTTGTTATATGGTAGTTGAATAAACAAAACAAGTTCTTCTAATAGAATCGTTACCTAGGACGTGTGCATGACACGGTCCATAGGGTTTTGTTAATTCAAAGGATGCTAAAAACATATGCAAACTTCAATGGTTGAAGTGAGCATCACGGAGTTGGAATCTTCACTATGATGAAACTGTTAAAAGAGTTTAATTTCATCAGAGACAATGAAGATGCTTGCGTTTGCAAGAAATTAAGTGGGAGCGCTAAGACATATTTCTAATACATTATGTGGAAGACATATTGTTGATTGGAAATAATGTATCTTTTATTAACACATATTAAGAATTTCATCCCGATGAAAGACTTAGGCAAAACCCAAATATTTGGCATCAATAGACGCTAATATGGTTGTGCCAGAAGTACATAGACAAGATATTGAATGAGTTCAATATAGAAACTACAAGAAGAGGTTCTTGTCGCACAGAAAGGATTGAATGAGTTCAATGTTAATGATATATTCAAGTGTATTGACATTTGGTAAAGTGAAACAAATAATCAAGTATAGATTGATACTTGATGTATGAAATCACAAAGAGTATTTATATCAATCATACTGTGATATGTACAAATCCAGATATGTCCTATGCTCTAAATGTTGTGAGCATATACCAGAATGATTCGTAAGATGATCATTGGACAATAGTAAGGATATTCTTATGATCTTTTGGAAGAACTAAGAGTATATTATTTGTAGAAGTGACAAATAGATGGTTAGTTCATTGTAAAAGTACTACATTGATACTAGCTTTGTCACAAAGTACAAATTAAGTTTATCTCAATCTAAACTAAGGGTGGCACAATATAATGGAAAGTGAGTTCCATAATGGATTTGGATGAGTTCCAAAGTTAAGACATTGTGACAGATACTACAACAAAAGGCTAAGTATATGACTGCTATAATAGCAGCTAAAGAGGGCATTTGTGTCAAGTAGTTTGTTATCAAACTAGGTGTAGTTCACAGTGGTATAATACTATGAAGATATATTGTACGACAATATTATCAACATGTTTTAACCCCAAAGAGCTAAAGGTCACACCGAAAGACCAAACTTATACAAAGCCATCTCATTAGAGAATGAGTGATGCGTAGAGACGCAAAGACATGCAATTACACACGGACCTGTAAGTGTCAGATCCGGAGATCAGTTGACCACTAGCAATCGTGTACATACAACACCGGAAAGCCATAGGTGTTGAATACACAAAGGTTTGAAACTAGATTATTGACTCTAGTGCAAGTGGGAGACTGTTGGAGATATGCCCAAGAGGCAATAATAAAGTGGTTATTATCATATCTTCACACTTATGATAAATGTTTACATACCATGCTATAATTTTATTAACCGGAAACATTAATACTTGTGTGATTTGTAAACTAAAATAAGAGTCCCTAGTAAAGCCTCTTGTTAAACTAGCTTGTTGGTTAATATATGATCATGGTTTCCTGATCATGAACATAGAGATGTTATTAACAACAGGATCATATCATTAGGAGAATGATGTGATGGACATACTCCTATAGATAAGCGTAGCATAAAGATCAAGTCATTTCAATAGTTCAATTGCTATATGCTTTCTGATACATAGTAACCTAATTCCTTCGACCATGTGATCATGCATATCACCTTTGCCGGATGGATGCTTTGATGACATCAAACACCACACCGTAACTGGGTGGCTATAAAGGTGCCATTGAGTGTTCGGAAAGTATTGGTTGAAACACATGGATCAAGAGTGGGATTTGTCCATCCATATGACGGATAGATATACTCTGGGCCCTCTCGGTGAAATGTCATCCAATTAGCTTGCAAGCATGTGACTGGCTCACAAGGGATCACATATCACGGGAACGAGAAAAGAGTACTTATCGGTAACGAGGTTGAACTAGGTATGCAGAGATACCGACGATCATGACCTCGGATAAGTAAACTATCGTGAGACAAAGGGAAATTGGTATCGTATGTAAGTGGTTCATTCGATCGCAAAGTAATCGTAGAAATATGTGGGAGCCATATGAATTTCCAGATTCCTCTATTGGTTATTGTTCGGAGAAGTGTCTCGATCATGTCCGCATAATTCACGAACCGTAGGGAGACACACTTAAGGATTCGACGTTGTTTTGAGTAGTTATGGTATTATGAGAAAGAGACCGAATGTTGTTCGGAGTCTCGGATGGGATCCGGGATATCACGAGGTGATCCGGAATGGTCCGGAGAATAAGATTCATATAAGGAAAGTCCCGTTTCGGAGTTCGGGAATGATTCCGGTGTTTTCATCGGGAATGTTCTAGAAGGTTCCGGATTGTCCGGCACTCCGGGGGGGGGGGAGGGTACATGAATGTGTCATTACACATTGAATGATTGCATCATGTACTAAGTGTTCTTGCTGTTCCAAATAAAGGATTAAATTGAATCCTAAAACAGAAAAGTCAAATGTCCAGTTTGAAAGTCAAACGGCTAAAACAAGAAACTGTGGGAAACAAGCAAGAGGAGGTTGAAACCAACTTGGAGGAGGAATCCCTCTCCTCCAAGCCGGCGGCCAGCCTAGGCCGAGTTGGGGAGGGACTCCCCTCCCTCCCCTAGCGCGCCAGCCCCTCCACCTATAAAAGGAGGGGCAGGGCCTCCTCCTCTAGACACACAAGTTCCTATCCTCTAATCTCCGGTTTAGAGCCGTTTTGGTTTAGAGCTTCTAATTGCTTTAGCCTGCGGTTTAGAGCCTTCTAATTGGTGTGTCTAAACCCTAGACCACTAATAGCTCTCTCTCATACTCCACCATACTCGCTCCGGCTTAAGGCGAAGCCCTGCGGGATCTCCCCTCTACTTCCGGTACCACGCCGTTGTGCTGCCGGAATCGCAAGGAGAGTGCTACAACCTCCGCTGCCTGCTGGAACAAGGGAGAGGAAGGTCTTCTTCGAGTACCGTACGTGTGACCGACTGCGGAAGCGCTGCCGGAACGCAGCGCCGGAAGGATCGTCTACGCGATCTTGAGATCGGAAAGAGTACGACTACATCACCCACGAGAATCTGCTCTCGTTAACCGCTTTGGAATCTTCGAGGGTAAGTTATTCCATCGACTCGTTGCTACAATCTAGTAGATAGATCTTGGCTTGTTTGTTTGTATGCGATAGAATTTTTTTGTTTTCCATGCTACGAACCCCTACAGAAGAAGCTCAAGTCTGGACCTAAGCCAGACACTGAGTGCTTCTATTGCAAGGACAAGGGTCACTGGAAGCGCAACTATCCGAATTACTTAGCGGACAATAAGGCTGGCACCATCAAAGGTATATTTGATATACATGTTATTGATGTTTTCCTTACTAGCCCTTGTTGTAGTGCCTGGGTATTTGATACTGGTTCAGTTGCTAATTTTGTAACTCGAAACAGGAGCTACGGAATAGACGGCGGCTAGCGATGGATGAGGTGACGATGCGCGTTGGCAACGGATCAAGATTTGATGTGATGGCCGTCGGCACACTCTCCTTAGTTTTACCTTCGGGATTAGTTTTAAACCTCAATAAATGTTATTATGTGCCTGCGTTGAGCATGAACATCATATCTGGATCGTGTTTATTGCAAGACGGTTATTCATTTAAATCTGAGAATAATGGTTGTTCTATTTATATGAGTAACATCTTTTATGGTCATGCACCTGCTGTGAATGGTTTATTTCTTCTGAATCTCGAAAGGGATGAAACACACATCCATAACATTGAGGCTAAGAGATGCAAGGTAGATAGTGATAATACTACTTATTTGTGGCACTGTCGTCTAGGTCATATTGGTGTAAAACGTATGAAGAAACTCCATTCTGATGGACTTTTGGAGTCTCTTGATTTTGAATCATTTGACACATGCGAACCATGCCTCATGGGCAAGATGATCAAAACCCCGTTCTCCGGAATGATGGAGCGAGCAACGGACTTGTTGGAAATCATACATACCGATGTATGCGGACCGATGAGTGTTTCGACGCGCGGTGGATATTGCTACTTTCTCACTTTTACCGATGACTTAAGTAGATATGGGTATATCTACTTAATGAAACATAAATCTGAAACATTTGAAAAGTTCAAAGAATTTCAGAATGAAGTGGAAAACCATCGTAACAGAAAGATTAAGTTTCTACGATCCGATCGTGGAGGTGAATATTTGAGTTATGATTTTCTCACGCATCTTAAAGCAAGCGGAATCGTTTCGCAACTCATGCCACCCGGAACACCACAGCGCAATGGTGTGTCTGAACGCCGGAATCAAACTCTATTAGATATGGTCCGATCAATGATGTCTCTTACTGATTTGCCGTTATCATTTTGGGGTTATGCATTAGAAACCGCTGCATTCACTTTAAATAGGGCACCATCTAAATCCGTTGAGACGACACCGTATGAACTGTGGTTTGGTGCTAAACCTAAGTTGTCGTTTCTTAAAGTTTGGGGATGCGAAGCTTACGTCAAGAAGTTGATGCCGGACAAGCTCGAACCCAAAGCGGAGAAATGTGTCTTCATAGGATACCCTAAGGAAACTATTGGGTATACCTTCTATCACAGAACCGAAGGCAAAGTGTTTGTCGCAAAGAACGGATCCTTTCTTGAGAAGGAGTTTCTCTCGAAAGAAGTGAGTGGGAGGAAAGTAGAGCTAGACGAGGTTGTTGAACCTTCTCTTGAATTGGAGAGTAGCGCAGCACCTGAAATTGTTCCAGTGCCGCCTGCACCAACAATAGAGGAAGCTAATGACAAGGATCATGAAGCTTCGGACGATGCTACTACTGAACGTCGCAGGTCGACAAGGTCGCGTGCCCCTCCTGAGTGGTATGGCAACCCTGTCTTAACTGTCTTGTTAGTGGATGACAGTGAACCTGCGAACTATGAGGAAGTGATGATGAGCCCAGACTCTGAGAAATGGCTAGAGGCCATGAAATCAGAATTGGGATCCTTGAGCGAAAACCAAGTATGGACTTTGATGGACCCTCCTAGCGACCGAAAGGCCGTTGAGTGCAAATGGATCTTCAAGAAGAAAACAGACGCGGATGGTAATGTTACCGTCTATAAAGCACGACTTGTCGCGAAAGGTTTTCGACAAGTTCAAGGTGTTGACTACGATGAGACTTTCTCTCCCGTAGCGATGTTTAAGTCCATTCGGATTTCATTAGCAATTGTTGTGTTTCATGATTATGAAATATGGCAGATGGATGTCAAGACTGCGTTCCTCAATGGAAACATTGATGAAGAGTTGTATATGATGCAACCCGAAGGTTTTGTCGATCCTAAGGATTCTGATAAAGTGTGCAAACTTCAGCGTTCCATTTATGGACTGAAGCAAGCATCTTGGAGTTGGAACCTTCGTTTTGATCAAGTGATCAAGAGCTTTGGATTTGTTCCAAATTGCTACGAAGCTTGTATCTACAAGAAAGTGAGTGGGAGCTCAGTGACATTTCTGGTACTATATGTGGATGACATATTGATTATTGGAAATGACATTAACATGCTTAACGATGTGAAGAGTTATTTGAACAAATGTTTTTCAATGAAAGACCTAGGGGAAGCTGCTTATATATTGGGCATCAAAATCTATAGAGATATACAAAGACGCCTGATAGCTTTAAGCCAGAGTACATACCTAGACAAAGTTCTGAAAAGTTTCAGAATGGATAAGGCAAAGAAAGGTTCAGTGCCTATGTTGTCAGGGAAGATATTGAGCAAGGCTCAGTGTCCAGCTACGGTAAATGATAGAGAAGCTATGAGCAAAGTGCCTTATGCCTCGGCCATAGGTTCTATCATGTATGCCAATGCTCTTAGTTTGACGAGCGGATACCAAAGTGATCCAGGAGTGGAACACTGGACAACCGTGAAGAACATCCTAAAGTACCTAAATAGGACTAAAGAAATGTTCTTAGTCTATGGAGGTGATGAACAGCTCGTCGTAAAAGGTTACGTCGACGCTAGTTTCGACACCGACAAGGATGATTCTAAATCTCAGACAGGATACGTTTATATTTTGAATGGAGGAGCTGTGAGCTGGAGAAGCTGCAAGCATGGCGTAATCGCGGGATCTACAGTAGAAGCGGAATACATGGCTGCTGCAGAAGCGTCAAGTGAAGGAGTTTGGATCAGGAACTTCATCACTGAGCTTGGCGTGGTTCCAAGTGCCTTGGACCCACTAGAGATATTGTGTGACAACACTGGCGCCATAGCACTAGCTAAGGAACCAAGATATCATCCAAAGACCAAGCATATCAACCGCAAGTTTCATATAATCCGAGATTATATAGCAGATGGAGATCTGAAGATTAGCAAAGTACATACAGATCTGAATGTCGCAGATCCATTGACTAAACCTCTTCCACGTGCAAAACATGATCAGCACCTTAGTGCCATGGGTGTTAGATTGTTGCCAGATGTAAACTAGATTATTGACTCTAGTGCAAGTGGGAGACTATTGGAATTATGCCCTAGAGGCAATAATAAAGATATTATTATAATTCTTGTTCATGATAAAGTTTATATTCCATGCTAGAATTGTATTAAGCGGAAACTTTAATACTTGTGTGGTTTCTGAACAACATCGTGTCCCTAGTATGCCTCTATGGACTAGCTCATTGTTTAATGATGATTAAGCTTTCCTAACCATAGACATGAGTTGTCGATTAATAATGAGATCATATCATTGGGAGAATGATATGATGGACAGACCCAAACCAAGCGGAGCAATTAGATCGTGTCATCGTGTTCATCTTTGCGAAGCTTTTCTTATGTCAAATATTGTATTCCTTAGACCATTAGATAATACAACTCCCTGGTATCGGAAGAAAGCTTTGAGGTCATCAAACGTCATCCTATGAGAGGGTGATCATAAAGGTGTCTCTCAGGTGATCGGAAAGTACCTGTTGGGTTGTATGTATCGAGATGGGATTTGTCCCTCCCAAGTCGGAGAGATATACTTCGAGCCCACTCGGTAATCAATATCAACACCGCTTGCAAGTATGTGGTTAAGGAGTTAATCACAAAGTGATATCGGATTACGGAACGAGTAAAGTACTTGCTATGAACAAGATTGAACTAGGTATGACGGTACCGACGATCAAATCTCGGGCAAGTAAAATATCACGAGACGAAGGGAATATATATATGGGATCGATTGAATCCTGGCATCATGGTTCATCCGATATGATCATCGATGAATGTGTGGGAGTCAATATGGGTTTCCAGACCCCGCTGTTGATTATTGATAGAAGATCATGTCTGCATATTCTCGAACCCGAAGGGTCACACACTTAATGTGTCTCGACGCTAGGATAGATTGGATAATTGGTTTATGAGTTTTTGTTTGGAGTCTCGGATGAGATCCAGGACATCACGAGAGGTTCCGGAATGGTCCGGAGAATAAGATTCATACAAGGCAATGCAGTTTTTGGAGTTCGGAATTGTTTCGGGTTATTCGGTATTGTACCGGAAGCTTCTAGAACCTTCCGGAGTGGGACCAACGTGGCCCCACTTGTCGGGAGGGGGCGTGGGCCTATGAGGGAGTGCCCTGGCCGCATTGGGCCAGGGGCACAAGGCCCCATAGGGCCCAGCCGGCCAAACCGTAGGGAAACCCTAGGGGAGCTTCTAGAAGGGGGGGGACTTGCCCCCCACTCCTCCCTTCTTTGGCCGCCGGCCTAGGGCCTGGGGGATGGGCAAGGGCCATCCTCCCACCCCTCTATATAAATAGGGCTGGGGGCGCACCCCCCACACCTCCTCCTCAACCCTAGCCGCTCTGCTGCCCCTCCTCTCTCTCTCCCTCCCGACTGCGCGTAGGCGAAGCCCTGTCGCAGAAACTCTCCACCGCTTGCACCGCACCGTCGCGTCATAGATCCAATCCATCTATCCACCCCACTTGCTGGACCGAGGAAGGAGGAGACGTCGAGGTGCCGCACGTGTGCATCTCTCGGAGGCATCGCCACTTGCGGTGTTAGATCGGATCGGATTGGATCGCGAGGAGGAGAAGCGAGTACGACTACATCAACCACGTTTCGTCGAACGTTCCGTTGTGCGAATCTTCATGAGTATGAAGATCTCATCTATTCCCCCTCGTTGTTTTCATCTCCTAGATTAGATCTTGGCTTTCCCCTTTTGCATCCGTAGAAAATTTTGATTTACTATGCTGTGAAACCCTTCAGATGATATGGACCGAGGGGAATTCTTTGTGAGCATGTCGCTCACCCATAGACGATCCGGCCTACGGTGGGAGGTCATCATCGTCTATGGCCCCGTGGACCATAGTCGATCCCCAGCCTTTCTCGAGGAATTGAAGGACAAGGTCGAGAGTTGCACCGTTCCGGTGGTGGTAGCGGGTGATTTCAACCTGATTCGGTCCGCGGAAGACAAGAGCTCCCATAATGTGGACATCCCACGCATGCGGATGTTCAACGATTGCATCAGTGACCTTGCTCTTAGAGAGATCACGCGAGTGGGTGCCCGCTTCACATGGTCGAATAACAGGGTTGATCCCGTCAGGGTGTCCTCGACCGCGTGCTGGTCTCAGTGGATTGGGAAGTGGCCTTCCCTCTCCGCTCCCTTCGCGCCCTTACCAGGGTCGGCTCGGACCATACTCCGATGCTTCTATCGACAGGGGGGGAGCTAGCCACCACGACTTAACCGCTACCACAACTTCTGGCTTCACCAGCCAGGCTTCGTGGAAGCGGTACAGGCCAAGTGGCTTGCGGCTGCGGCTACTCCCCCTAGACGATTTAATGCTGTGGATGTCTGGCACCACTGTGCTAAAATGACCCGCCAATTCATGTGGGGCTGGGGGGCCAATTTGGGCGCAGCGACGAGACTCCAGAAGGGTGCGTTGCTGGAGGAGATTCATACACTAGACCGGGCGGCAGACTCGGTGGGACCCTCTGCTGACGAGTGGTGCGGCCGTTATGCCCTAGAGACGTCTTTAGTTGATATCTACAAGGGCGAGGAGCTGTTCTGGCGGCAACGCAGCCGCCAAAACTGGCTTCTCCAGGGAGATGCAAACACAGCTTACTTCCATGCGGTGGCCAATGAACGCCGCAGGAAATGTTCGATTCCTTGCCTCTAGGACGGTGAACTCCTCATCGAGGAGGCAGGGGCGCTCTCCGCCCATATCTACTCCTTTTATAAGGAGCTTTTCTCGGCAGGACCCCATACGGGGGTCGTGTTGGCAATGGACTTCTGGCCGATCAGGGCCAAGGTCACAGCTGACGAGAATGCGGAGCTCACACTCCCGTTCCTGCCTGAGGAGGTTGAGCGGGCGGTGAAGGCCAACTCCGCCCCGGGTCCCGATGGCCTCCCGGTAGCTTTCTTCCAGACCTTCTGGAAAGAACTCCAACCAGTCATCATGCCCATGTTCCAGGAATTCTACACGGGAACTCTTGTGATGGGACGGCCGAACCTGGGCGTAATTACTTTGATCCCTAAGTTGATAGGGGCCTCAGACATTAACCAATTCCGTCCCATCGCAGTCCTCAATGTCATTCAGAGGATCTTCACGAAGGTCTGCGCCTCTCGTCTTGCACCGGTCATGGAGGGCCTCACTCATCAGTATCAATTTGCCTTCCTCAAAGGCAGATTTATACATGATGGGATTTTGTCCCTCCATGAGATCATCCACAAGATCAAGTCCAGACGAATGAAGGGCATCTTCTTGAAGCTAGACTTCCAGAAGGCCTACGATCATCTGGACTGGCGGTTCCTCCGGCAGGTCCTCATTAGACGAGGATTTGACGACTGCCTGATCACCTGGGTGATGCAATTCATCATGACCAGGAGCAATGCGATTAACATCAATGGCGAGATTGGGCCTTACTTCCTCCCATCCTGTGGTGTTCGTCAGGGAGACCCCCTATCCCCACTCCTCTTCAACGCGGCGATGGACGCCCTCGCGGAGATGCTGGAGAAGGCCAAGGCAGCTGGCCATATCTCCGGTGTGGTATGCCACCTTATTCCAGGAGGGGGGATCACCCAACTCCAGTACGCTGACGACACAATGATCATGATTGAAGGCTCAACTCTGGATATTGCGAACCTCAAATTTCTGCTCCTGTGCTTCCAGGAAATGTCTGGCCTCCGCATCAACTTCGACAAGAGTGAGATTATCGCACTTGGGTTCTCTCAGGACGAGCAGCAGAGGATAGCGGACAATTTCAATTGTCGGCTCACCTCCTTCCCCATAACTTATCTGGGGATGCCAGTCCGCGACACCAGGATCCTTATCAAGGACCTGGATCCGCTCGTAGACAAGGTGCGCTCAAGGTCTGAACCTTGGTGTGGGAGATTCACGTCGAAAGGAAGCAAGACCGTCTTGATTGACTCCTCCCTGTCCAGTTTGCGCATGTATATGATAGGCATGTACCTCCTCCCCGAGGGGGTGCATGGGGCATTTGACAAGGAGCTGTCGAGGTTCTTCTGGCAAGATCCTTTAGGGCGTCAGAAGTACCACATGGTCAAGTGGGCCAACATTTGCGCCCCCAAGGATTTTGGGGGCATAGGTATCCTCGCATCCCGGCAGTTCAATAAGGCTCTTATGCTTAGATGGGTTTGGCGCATTATGCGCGACGATGGAGGACTCTCGCTCAAGCTCATTAAGGCCAAGTACCTGCATGGTCGCCCCCTCCTGGGCTGCGACCGGCGAGACGGGTCACAGTTCTGGCACTCCATCCAGGAGATCAAGAACGAAATCCGGCTTGGGACCGTCGTCTCCATCGGGGATGGGGAGGGGACCATTGTTTGGCTAGACTCCTGGCTCCGCGAACGTCCACTGCGAGTGGTGTACCCGAGCCTCTTTGCCATCTGTTCGGATCCAGCGCTCCGAGTATCCACCGCAGCACTTGAAGGTACATGGAACATCTCGTTCCGTCGCACCTTTGGTCCGGAGGAAACTGAATCCTGGAGGGAACTTAGGGCGGAGCTCCCGACCTCCTTGATGGACGAACCCGATAGGGTATCTTGGACCCTCACTCCGTTAGGATCCTTCTCGGTTGGCTCGGCCTATCAGGCCCTCTTTGGCCGAGTGGCCCTCCCATGGACCAAGCCCCTTTGGAAGGCCCCCTCCCACTGAAGATAATTTTTTTTGTTTGGCAACTTCTCCGCGATAGACTCCCGTCGGGGGTGGAGGTGGCCAAGAGACATGGGTCGGGGGATGGGTTATGTCCATTATGTGGGATCCCCAAAACGGGCACCCACATAATGTTCACCTGTCCCGCGGCCCGATTTCTATGGAATTTCACCAGAGAGGCGTTGGGCCCGACCTGGCTGGCCCATGATCTCGATGAATTCCTAGAAACCCAAGCACACCAGCCCGAAAAGGGCCGCCGCCTTTTCTGGCTAGTGTTTGCGGCGATGTCGTGGTCCCTCTGACTCGATTTTTCGCTTTCTGGCATGTCTGCAGCTTTGGTACCCGTTGTGTAGGCGGCGGGACAAGACGAGGCTGGACGCGACTCTTCGCCAGCTCTTGGAGGCGGCCCGGCGGCTCCCCCCCTAGTCTGGCGCGACTCCCTTTTGTGTGCTTTCTGTCGGTTTGGTTCGTTATGTGCTGTGGCCCTAGCATTTGATGTGTATTTGACTTTCGAACTTTCGATGCTTGTTGTGGATGTTTGCTTTATTTATAAAGCGGGGCGAAAGCCTATTTCGAGAAAAGATATTTGACCACTGGCAAAGCTTTGGAACAGCAAGGATTTTCACTAAAAACACAAGCTACTATAGTAACTCCTTTAAAGAAACTCAATTTACCTGAAGAGAGCACAAAAAGGAATCAATAAGAAGCAAATGCAAATAATGGCAGAAATCTGTCAAAACAGACCAGTAGGTAGAAACGATTTTTTTCGAACATCTTCTGTTGCTCAAATCAAAAAGTGTTGAACTAACGGAAGTTATATAACATACTGGGGATTTATTGGTAAATTTTTAGCTCAATCCGAGTTACAGATCCTCCTCACGAATTTTTTTGATGGAGGACAAAAATCTGTTTCGGGACAGCAACTCCCCAAATCTTACTTCCCTCTCATTAGAGGTCATTCTTGGCACAAAAAACAAACAAAAAGGATAAGAAGAGGTCATTACAGAAGTAATAACTTCCAAGACTCAAGGAAACTCTTGGGTTATCTCCCAAAAAATACTTTTCTTTAACGCCTTTAAGTTAGGCACAAGAAGCAAGAAGAATCAAGTATTTTCAAATGAAGAAGCATTAACATCAAATCTTGCTTTCAAAGGGGGAGCAAAAATCAACTTCTCTCTCCTCATAGGGAAGTGTTCAATACCTTTCTTAAATGGAAAATGATATTTAATGGCGCCTTCTTTCATATCAATGATAGCACCAACTGTTCTAAGAAAAGGTCTTCCCAAAGTGATAGGACAAGAAGCATTGTATTCAACATCCAAAACATAGAAATCAACAGGGACATAAGCATTGTTAACCATAATGAGAACATCATTAATACTCACCATGAGTTTCTTCTTAGCATTATCATTGAGTGGGACATCCAAATAACAATCTTGTAATGGTGGCAAATCAAGCATTTCATAAATCTTCCTAGGCATAATAGAGACACTAGAACCAAGATCACATGAAGCTTTCAGATCAAAGTCATTCACTTGCATATTAATAATGGATTCCCAACTATCTTCTACTTTCCTAGGAATAGAAGCTTTGTGTTTTAGCTTCTCTTCCTTAATCTTAACAAGAGCATCTGTAATGTGTTCGGTGAAAGCAACATGCATATCACTAGCATCAGGACTTCTAGCAAGCTTTTGCAAGAACATAATCACTTCAGAAATATTGCAACTATCAATATCAAAGTCAAACTTAGCATCACTAGTGGTAGGCATAGTAGGAGGAGGAATAGGGGCTACTTGTGGTTTAGTGGTGATAGTGCACACACTATTGTTTCTATCAATTTCAGCTTCCCTTTCCCACTTAGCATGAAGTTGAGCTAACATCCTAACATTTTCATCAATAGTAACTTGTATGGCATGAGCAGTAGCAAAGGTGTTTTCCATAGTTTCAGGTTTAGCAGCCATTTTATTAACCAAGGAAGTTTGAGTTTCAGACAAAGAGGATATATTTTTCTCAGCACTCAAATTTTTTGACTGTAAACTAGGAATTTCCCTATTCAGATTCTCAATCTGATGACTAATGTTTTTCAAGATGATACACTGTTCCTCCATAGTTTTAGTGAAAATCTTATTTTGCTCCTATTGCATCTGCATAAAATTCTTAGTGGATCTCTCTACTTCTAGAATCCTTTCTTCACTAGGCATTTCAGATCTACCATGATAAACATTTCCACTAGGAGGATAAGGCCTATAATTGTTGTTGCTACCAAAATTATTCCTATAGGCATTGTTGTTGAAATTATTGTTTCTAATGAAGTTCACATCAACTTGCTCTTCTTGAGCAACCAAAGAGTCTAAGAGAACACTATTAGGATCTAGAGGAGCTCTCCCATTAATAAGCATAGCCATAATAACATCAATCTTTTCACTCAAAGAGGAAGTTTTCTCAACAAAATTTACCTTCTTACCATGTGGAGCTCTCTCAACATGCCATTCAGAGTAGTTAACCATCATATTATCAAGGAGCCTTGTTGCAGCACCCAAAGTGAGGCCCATGAAGGTACCTCTAGCAGCAGAATCCAGCAGGTTTCTTAAGGATAAGTTCAAACCTGCATAAAAAAGTCTGGATAATCATCCAAGCAGTGAGTCCATGAGTAGGGCAATTTTTAACCAAAGATATCATTCTTTCCCAAGCAGAAGCAACATGGTCACTATCAAGTTGTTTAAATTTCATAATGTCACTTCTCATAGCAATAATCTTAGCAGGAGGATAGTACTTTCCAATAAAAGCATCTTTGCACTTAGTCCAAGAATCAATACTATTTTTAGGCAAAGATAGCAACCATTCTTTAGCTTTTCCCCTCAAGGAGAAAGGAAAAAACCTGAGCTTAATAATATCTCCATCTACATCCTTATACTTTTGCTTCTCACAAAGTTCAACAAAGCTATTAAGATGGGCAGCAGGATCATCAGAACCAACACCAGAAAATTGCTCTCTCATCACAAGATTCAACAAAGCAGGCTTAATTTTATAAAAGGCAGCATCAGGAGCAGGTGGAGCAATAGGAGTGCTTAGGAAATCATTGTTGTTGGTGCTAGTGAAGTCACACAACTTGGTGTTCTCAGCAGAGTTCATTTTGGCAAAGGTGGGCAAGCCAAAAACAGCAGCAACAGCTAGAGCATGAACTATTTTCTTTTGTGTTTTTGAATAAGGCAAGCAAACCAAATAAGACTAATTTTTTTTTGAAAAGAGGCAAGCAAAACCAAGCAAAAGAAACAAAGCAAACTAAAAACAAAGTAAAGAGAAAGGAAGTAAATGACTTCCCTAGTGAAGACGTCCTTAGTCTCCCCGGCAACGGCGCCAGAAAACTTGGTGCTTGACGGGGAGGAAGAGGTTGAAGCTGTCATGTAGATCCCCGACAACGGTGCCAGAAAACTTGTTGGTGACTCCTTGATGGCGCTAGAGAACTTGACGGTGATGGAGCACTTCGTTGGAAACCCCAAGAGCAAGGTGTGATGAGCACAACATCAAGTCTTCCCTCAGTTGAGACCGAGGTTATCGAACCAGTAGGAGGAAGGAAACATCACACAGGTGTTGTGAGCAACGCGGAGACCTGCACAACACAAACTCGAGACTTTGCCCCAACGAATCAGTGAGGTTGTCAAGCTCACCGGTTTGCTGTAACAAAGGATTAAACATATGGTGTGGAAGGTAATGGTTTGCAGCAAGTAAACATGTAACAGTGGAAGATGTATCAATGGCAAAGATTGGACCAGGGTCCATAGTTCACTAGAGGTGCTCTCCTTAGATAAACAACATGGCATGAAGGGTAAACAAATTACAGCGAGACAATTGACAAGAACTGAGCAAGGCAAAACAATGCAATTACTAGCCAGAAAGATCCTATGAAGTTGATTGGGCAATACAACAATATACATAGACCGTCATCCAACTGCATCTATGACTAGAAGTTCACCTTCAGGTTATCATCCGAACCCCCTCCAGTATTAAGTTGCAAGCAATAGACAACTGTTTTAAGAAAAATGTGTAAGGTAAACAATCCACATGTTCCATGAACAAGAAACCGTTGTTTTCTCCCTAGTAGCAACAACACATCTACAGCCGAAAAGATTTCTGTCACTTCCCTTGGAAACTAGAGGCATGAACCCACTATCGAGCATAAATACCCCCTCTTGGAGTCACTAGCAACTACTTGGCCAAGATAACCACTAGTAACTGAGAGCATGCAAGATCACAAACAACACAGACATGATAGAATCATAAAGATAAAACCATTAATCAAACCAACATAATAATTTCAATATCCATCGGATCCCCGCAAACACAACATGCATGATTACAAATAGATTAGATCTTGATCATGAACGGATCTCACAAGATCTATACATGAAAGCACAAAGGAGGAGATACAACCATCTAGCTACTACATGGACCCATAGTCCAAGGTGGAACTACTCACGTATCATACCGGAGAGAAGGCCTCCGGGATGATCTCCCCTCCAGCAGGGTGCCGGGAAGAGCTTCAAATCCCCCTCGATCTAGGGACGATGGTGGCGGCGGCTACAGACAGTTCCGTGGATTTATGATCAGGTACCCAGGGTTTCTGCATCGGGGGCTTTTTATAGGCGAAGGGGCAAGACCGGGAGGCGGCCAGGGCCACCAAACCCTAGCCAGGCATGGGCCCACCTGCCCCCGCGCCTGGGGTGGGTCTGGCCCCCCTGGCGGGCCCCTCTGGCTCTCCTCTGGACTTCTTGTTTCCCGTGGAAAGTAATTGACTTTGGCGTTTGTCCCGTCCAATTCCAAGAATATTTCTTTACTAACTTTTCTGAAACCAAAAACAATAAAAAACAGGCATCTGGCACTGTTGCAACTTGTTAATAGGTTAGTACTAGAAAACATGTAAAAAGCACCTCAAAGTGTGGACAAGTAAAGCAAAGTAGACACTAAACAAGCATGGCGCATGAAAAATTATAGATACGTTTCCAACGTATCACACCCGTGGCGCCAATAAAAGGCCCCCTCCTTACCGTCGCACACCCACCATTCCCTTATCGCCCTCTGCTCCTCATCATGTCTCCTCCAGCGCTGAACCGTGCCACACAACCAGTGGCGAATCTAGGATAAAACTCTACGGTAGGCTCAATTAAGAACATTATTTCATAAGGCATGTCTAATTGGCTGTGTTAACAAACACGAGCTAGTTTATGATGGATATTTGAAACTTAGCTGCACAATTCACCATCCATCTACCAGGTAAGACTCATATGGAGAGAAGGATTCAGCTTGGCTTCATTTTAACAGTTCTTAGCTTCCCTTACTAACAAAAAAAACAACCTTCCATCATCCACCATAGTTGATACATGCATATTTGATGTTTTCTTGCTAAAATGGAGGGTAGGCTCGAGCCTATCGAAGCCAATGTGATAAATTCACCCCTGCACGCAGCGACCACGATGTTGGCGATAACAGGAGCGGCGACGCGAGGTCGCACAACCTAACCCTCGACGAGGCGACGGTCCTGTACGAGGCGAACCTCCTTGTGCCGCCGGATTGGCGCCTGCCAGGCGGGTGGAACATCGCCCACGACGACAATGCCATCTCGCCCCTCCCCAGCGGCGACGACATGCATGATGTCATCGCCCACTGTCGGTCCTTGCTGCCCGGCTATCAACTAGTAGGACCCTAGATGGCTGAATGAGGGATAGTGGGCCGGCCTTCTGTAGCAGGAGCGCGAGGATTCCGTGCACCGCTAGGTCGTGCCCTACGACGACCCTTTCAATCGGGATGGCCTCCACGCCTACGGGGACGGCCTCGATGTCGATGACGTCCTCGCCCGGCATGGCCTCCGCCCAAGATGCCACGCCTTCTTCGGCGGGCCACGGCTAACCGGGCTAGCGCCTCTTCCATCTCCCCCGGTGCCCGGCTAGGGTTTGTGCCACCGCGTGTTACTCCTCGTCGAAGGAGGGAAGGTTGACCCAATCTGGCATGTCAGGGGAAAGCCCCCCAGACGCTCCCAAGATTAGTATTTAGGTTTATTTTCCTCTAAATTTCATTCAAATCTTATGAATATCTCTAAATTTGAATGAAATATGTTTATGCTCTGTTTTTTTCGAGCCGTGATCGTTGGGGGCGTGGGGCGACATCCCCAAACTGTCGGCAGTTCGGACAGCGCCTCCAAAACCAACTGCCCGCGCGCTTGCCGGCCACACGTTGGGGACGCCACTATTTTTAAGAACTCGAAAAATGAAAAAAAAAGTTGATAGAGAACGTGGGTTGCAGCGGAACTAGTTGACAAAATTACTTCCCAACAGAAAGTGAATGTCGTTTAGGGTTGTGGTGTGCCCACAGGTTCCTTTGGTTTTCCGAAACTCATCGTGGTACATGGGCATGGCCGGCCCACCACCGAAGAGAGACACAGAGGCCAGCCCGTCGTTTCGTCATATCCTCATCCTCCTCTCTCTCTCTTTCTGCGTGCCTTTGCCGTTCCTCTTCTTCCCTCGGGACTCCTCTGCTGCTGCTGCTATCTTGTCATCATCTTCCCTCCCCTGCGCCATTGAAGAGAAGAGATCGCGCTCGCTCTTGCTATTTCGGTGGAGAAATTCCGGCTTCACCGAGCTTTTGATAGATGGGGATGAAGGCGCTCGTCTCCGGGCAGCCCGCGCTGCTATGCCCAAGGCCTAGGACCACACCACGCGCCGCCGCCGCCGCCGCTTCTTGGTCTTCCCCTACTAATAGGAGGTGGCCATCCCTATCCCTAGAAGCAACCAAACCAACCGCCGTCGTCCAGGTTCCCAGGGATTTTGCAAGACGGCGCACCGCAATTCCTCCTCCTCTTCGCGCCCTGTCTCAGCCTCAGGATGCTGCTGCTGCCGACGACGACACAGCCCCATCTCTTGCTGCAAAGGCGAATGACGCTCTATTGTAAGATTCTGTTTCCTCTGTATGTCTCAATGCTACTAGGATTTTGTCCATTCACGACTCCATCTGTGGACACTACAATTTTGTTCTCCAACATACACTTCCTGTCTGTCAGATGTTTACCAGCTTGGACCAATTTTAATGTACATCTGTTACCAACTGAAACACCATACCATAGATTGCACCAACTATGTATACTACTAGGAACTGAATTTTTATTCTTAATCCTCAGACTTCTGTCCAGTTGCCTTTCTAGCTAGTAGCATTATTATTGTACTTATTATGTACATTCGTTATTGACAATCTCTGCATTCCTGCATGACATGTTTCCGCCTTCTCACCATTAACAACCGGACAGCGGGCTTCATCCTGGGAGTGTCGGCATCGAGCTCATTCTACTGGCTCTGCCAGCGGTTCTAGGCCAGGCCATCGACCCGATGGCGCAACTCATGGAGACCGCGTATATCGGTAGATTAGGTACCTACTTTACTTTCTGCTACTATATCCTGTACCTCCAAAAAGTTGTCTCTTCATTTCTCAAGTTTACGGGATATAACCTGTCCAGTGCCCTTATTTTTCAGTAACTTTTCTTGTTAGAGTATGTGGAATGTGAGCCCGATAAAGTGCCTTGTACTCAATTGCTTGAACTTGTCTATGTCCTACCAGATTAACATACGTAATCCTGTACCTGAACAGAAAATTTTTCTGAAAGATCGAATTTACAGTTGCACATCACATTATCATGTCAATTTAAGAGAAAGTGGTCACCTCATATGGGGAGCCTTAGGCATATTACTACACACATTCAGCATCTGGTTGCTCTCTTAAGGTGTCTCGTAGACATCTGCGCTGCATAAAAGCAAGCTGTTATTTATTTCCTGGCTCAAACTTGGCATTTGATCTGAAGGTGCTCTGGAGCTAGCATCGGCTGGTATTGGTGTGGCCATTTTCAACATTCTATCCAAGATTTTTAATATTCCATTGTTGAGCATAGCAACCTCATTTGTGGCGGAGGATATTTCCAAGAATGCTAGTAAGCATTCTAGTTCAGGTAACAGGATCATCTCATAAATAAAATTCAAGTTTGCGTACAAATTACTTATTCAGGCAATTGAACTTCTGTGTTGCAGGCAAATTGGAGCTGCCATCTGTATCGTCAGCTTTGATTTTAGCTGCTGGTATTGGTATTATTGAAGCATTGGCATTGTTCCTAGGATCAGGATTGTTTCTTAAACTAATGGGTGTGTCACATGTATGTTTATATTTTGATGATGCCTGTTATATCATCTTTGACTTTTTTTCATTTTAGGGAGTACTGTTTTTCCTTTCCTCTTGTATGCACATTATGGACAATGGATGATTAACTGGATTCAGAACATTGAATTTTCACTTGTGCATGTTAGCAAAAAGTCTAACTTTAGTTCTTACACAGGCCTCTCCAATGTTTGAATCTGCACGAATCTTTCTTTCACTGAGAGCTTTAGGAGCACCTGCAAATGTGATTATGTTAGCAGTGCAGGGTATCTTTCGTGGCTTCAAGGATACCAAGACTCCTGTACTTTATATAGGTAACTACCAAGAAATCCTCATCTTTTGCTAATTGGCGTTGATTTTTCACAAGTTGTGAGTGTGAAAAGTACCTTTGATGAATATAATGGTGTAGCGTCCCCAAATTTTTATGATATTCTCCTCCTAGCAAATATTTTTTCAGTTACACACTAGTCTGCCTTTTTGTTTATGTTCCATCTCCCATGTCAAGGCCCATGAAATCATTCACTTATTTGCATTTTAATGATGTTTGTAAGCAAGTATCATTTGAATTGGAATGTTCCATACAAGTTATCTGATGTAAGAAATGTCCCTTCTCTCAAACTTGATGCTTCTTTAAAACATCTGTAGGTTTGGGGAATCTTTCAGCTGTAGTCCTTCTTCCTTTACTTATATATGGTTTCCAGCTTGGTATAACAGGAGCCGCAATTTCTACAGTTGCATCCCAGTAAGTTTTCTCTTGTAGTACCTAGGTAAGTGTATCCTGAGTAAAGCGAGAATGTTGGGAGGCAATGAGACATACACCAGCAAGTGTTTCTTTCAGTTTGCTTCCCATATCAATTATTATTTCTTGTGAATAATCAAAGGAAACAACACTTGCTATGGAACTTGTAACTTTCCTTTTCCCTTATTTGGCTACATTCAAATTGCCATAAAAATATGCAGTGCGGGTCTTGGTGGTACTATGGGATGTACTGGTTGTTAGCAGACCTAGAGTTATGTGCCATGCAGTTTATTAGCTATATGATTATCCATGTCAGATTTACTTTCAAAAGATGAAATGTAGTAGTCATAATTTTGGGCTGTTGGGAGCCTCATGTTTTTTGTAGTTACACTGTGAGCTTGTCTCTTCCACATGTTCTAACTTATTCATGATGTAGGTACATTATTGCTATTTTGCTTATCTGGTCTCTAAGTAAAAGAGCTGTTCTGCTTCCTCCAAGGATGGACCAGTTAGAGTTCAGTGGATATTTAAAATCTGGTGAGTCTCTGATCCTACTGTCCTACTCATTCATTAGTCAGTGCTGGACTTGTGGTGCATGGTGAACCGAAGTTCTTCATATATGCTTTTCTTGGACTCCAGAGTATGGATTTTGTTCATTCAGACTGCAGTTTACTGGAATCTGGAATTCTGGATTCTTTTATGGGACTAGTATTTTTAGGCAAAACTTGCAGGCTAGTTTTGTCCTTCTGTAGAAGTTTGTCCTGCCAAACATTCTGTTTAGTACATTCATGTTGGAACGGACACTTCAGTGCTTCAACCGACAGTCTATTTCATGTCCCGATAATGACATGTATAAGAGCAAGAAAAAATTGAGAACACCCTACACAAGTAGCTAATGATGGCATACAATACATTCCTGACAGTTCAAAAGAGAGAAGATGTAGCCATTTATTTGGTATATTTTTCAGATAAGAAGGCCAACTTGTCATTGACAAAGCTCTTACACTGTATCTTCTCATGATACATTATATGTCTGCTGGCCAATAGGCAACAAAAGATCCTTTGTCCCTCTTGTTACCTTGATAGTCTTTGGAGATCTCGTGCCATCTTGCTTGCATTAAACTTGTTCTATTTTTCTCTATGTTTTCTTTTTCTTTCCTTTTTTTTTTCTGTTTTCACCTGCAGCTTTAATTTCATCGTCTATGTACTCTTCAAATGCTAAGGTGGCATGCTGTTGGGAAGGACCCTCTCAATCTTGTTAACTATGACCATTGGTACATCAATGGCTGCTCGACAAGGCCCAACAGCTATGGCTGCTCATCAGATTTGTTTGCAAGTATGGCTTGCTGTATCTTTGCTTGCAGACGCTTTAGCTGTTTCTGCACAGGTATGTATTTTTAGTTATAGAAATCACCCCTACTTCTAAATCAGCTTCCTTTCACACTTGTCTTTGTGTATTATTAAAATTTATACGGAGCATTATAAGACATAGTACCAACATCTAGGGCATAGTACATCATATTGTAATAAAGAACTATTCCCTCCGTTTCTAAATATAAGATGTTTTGGCAAGCCAAATTGACTTGCCAAAACGTATATTTGGGAACAGAGGAAGTATTAATTACAAATATCGTCTCTCCAACTAAATGATCTCGTCATGATTTATCTGTTCCATTAGTCCAGGATAACTCTGCTTGTGTTTCTTAGGCTCTAATAGCAAGCTCGTATGCCATATTGGACTACAAAAGGGTTCAGAAGGCAGCAATGTTTGCTTTGAAGGTGATACATACTTCATTTTTTTTGTATTGTAAAGTTCAGTTTACGTACACAGCACATTTAGCTGATGTTGTATTTTTAGAGATGCAATCAATGTCTCTTTTAATGTAAACAACAATTATTGTCCCTTGCAGACAGGAGCAGTTAGCGGATTAGCTTTAGCGGCTGGCCTGTATATCTCATTTGACAATATAGCAAGGCTATTTACCAATGACCCTGAGGTCCTAATGGTTGTAAAGTCCTGTGCATTGGTACACCTTCCTACCTCACCATTTGATTGTAACATAAATCATATCTGGCCTTATCCTAAAACTCTCCGTTTCAGTTTGTTTGTGCCAGTCAACCAATCAATGCCTTGGCATTCATCTTTGATGGTCTCCATTATGGCGTCTCAGATTTTGACTACGTCGCTCAAGCTACGGTATGGGAACCAGTCGTCAATAGCTTGTAGACTGTTCTTTCTTTCTATTGGACATCAAATTTCTTGATTTTGTTTGGATTGTGCAGATTGTGGTTGGCATTATTTCATCGTTAGTCTTGTTATATGCTCCATCTGTCTTTGGCCTGGCCGGAGTTTGGGCTGGTTTGACAACACTTATGGGACTGCGCATGGTTGCAGGAATCGTAAGGTGATTATGGTTCTTGTTGTTATTCTGTTACACCTGTGCAAACCATACATGTAAATATGATACTACAGGCAACAAAATATAGTCTGATGCATTCCTTAGATGTCACATAGCACTTGGCAGTATGTAGTACCTGGAAAATTATCCATTTTCACAAATACACTGCTTTGGTGATGCTTTTTTTTTAATATGGAGCACACCGCTGTTTTCTCGATACCCTTCTATGTTCTCGTCTTAGTGTGATCATTGGCAAAATTTCAGGTTGATGTGGAAATCAGGACCTTGGTCATTTTTGCATAAGGAGGAACCGAAACCCGAGGTCTGTTAACTCTACCTACCTGGTGTCTTGTATGTAACATTGCATGTAGAGACGCTCTGTATCCTCCGTCAAATTATGTTTACCTGGATATTATTTTTAATTTACTAGAGATGAGGTAATGTGACTATGTGATTCACTGCAAACTGCAAGAAGCTGACAAGATGCTATCCACCATGAACTGTTGGGTGTCCTGTATTGTATCAACTGACCTCAAAGCTCTAGCTGACAAGGAACAGACAGCAATGCATACGTATCCTGTAGGATAATGCAAAACTGACAAAGCATGGGCAACAAAATTGACATTAGTATAGCAGCTTCAACTAATCCTCTCAACAAGGAGCTCACTTTTTTTTATTATGGTAATGAATTTGGCAAAACCTACTCATGATATTATGCATGTGTGGGATATATTGATTTTCTTTTGCATCGTCATTATTTTGCGGAGCGGTCTTTAACTATTGTAGTTCCAGGTGCAGCCATTTGCATAATTCCTACTCTGCAAGATAGCCAGTTTAGAGCTAGCGCAGGTGTTAGAGGTGAGCTGGCAGCGGCAACTCAAGATAGAACAAGACCAAGGCAGTTGAAGAATCAAGACTACCAAGAGCCAGAAAAATTAAGGTCTGCCATTGGGAGAGTGATGGTCGTTGTTTCAACTTTGCGCGTACAGAGAAAAAAAACCGACTTTCCTGTGTTCGGTGCTGTAAAGTTTTGTTCATTTTTCTGTTGATTCTATGTAATTATATCATGATGAATGGGCCTCGTACTCCGCAATGCCGGTTCCTTGTGGATTCTTACAACGTCCATTCCAATTCATTTCCTGTAGACCTAGATTAGGCAGTTCAATTCATCGTCTGTTTTGTGACGCACACTTCATCTAATCTGGTAGGTTTGCCAAGAAATTTACTATACACCAAACACTACTCCTGGAACTCTTTTTACAGTAGACCAAACAATTGTGTTGAACCTCAGCATAACCTGAACCTTTTAATGGTAAAAAACAGCAAGGACACTGCACATCCATTAACAGAGGGGCGGAGTATTTACAAGGAAAACAAGAGTTTTAAGGCAATAAAATTGCAAGATCAATTACAAAGCCAGTGGGTCAGGACGATCTTGGCAATGTAAGGCGATAAACTCGGCAAGATAAATTACAGAGACAGTGAGTCTGGACCACCTTGGCAATGGGCAGAGGTTGAGAGAGATAGCTTGGCCCAAATTAACACAGCAATCATAGGAAACGACTCAACGAGTGCCTCCTGCAAAATCACCACCATCCTCTCATTCCAATCCCCAACATTCACAGCTCAGCATTACTCAAGACATACCAATACGTGTACTCATATACCAGCAGTAGAACCCACAAAAGGAGAGTTGGCCACCCCTCCGTTCCAGAAACACAGACTACCCTTTAATAATATTGCTATCCTAGCTAGCAATCTTAGAATTATTATTTCCTGGTCCTAACATTGCAGAATTACAGCGTCCTAAGTTATAATATATAGTTGTCCGGAATCCAGCCAAACAAATTGCAAGTGACCATAAAGATAAATCACTATATGTCGTCGCAAACTCCAACCTTATAGTACTCTCTCCGATCCATCATAAGTGTATGCATCGGAGGGAGTATAAATATACAGCCTAGGTTAAATATAAACAGTTCCTAATACAGGCAAATAGGTCACTGTAAATAAAATATTTACCACCATCATTGTTACTCCAATTTCAAGTTATTCCTTTTTCACAGAAAACAGCAGGAAAACACCTTACAATGCACATGTCAATTAAAGAACATTGTCTAGAATTCAAGAAACGTTTATCAGAAAATCATATTCACAGAACTAAAGCTAAACACAAGACTGGTATATTTTCGATAAAATGATCAGCCAACTCATATACAAACTTGAATCTCAGATGACACCAAGCATTCACAAAACTTCAGTTACAATATAAGACAATAAGGTTATGTCCCTTCATTCACAACATTTGCAGAAGACAGAATTCACAACTAGTAGACATTTTCCAGTTTCAAGCTTAATAAGAGTAGAATAAGTTCATGGTTCATGGTGACACTACAAAAAGAAAAAAATAGCATCCCCAAGGCATTGTAAACTCCATATACTTTTGATATCGTAATTTCCAACTGTCGTATAACAAGATAACCAGGCTCTGAATGTTTGAACATGATAGGAAACATCAGATGAGCATGAAATACAAAACTGAGATATGTACTGCAAGTTCAAGAACCCAATACAGCACCATGAACTGCACTCCAAACTACCAAGTAATTACTTATTGTGACACACTCTAACATCTATCCATCTGTTCATATTTACTGATCATCCTCACCAAAAACACAATGCTGCTAAGCGCACACCGACACCGGTTACAAACTTTACACTGATCATTTTTTTCTGTTGATTCCATCTAATTATATCATGAATGGGGGCCTCGTACCCTCAAATCCTCAATGCCAGTTCCTTGTGAATTCTTACATGTCATTTTGCAATGTCGATTACCTAGACATCCATTCCAATTCATTTCCTGTAGACTAGATTAGGCAGCTCACTGGGATAAGCTTTTGTTTTGTGACGCACACTTCATCTAATGTGGTAGGTTTGCCAAGAAATTTACTATACACCAAACACTACACCTGGAACTCTTTTTACAATAGACAAAACAATTGTGTTGAACCTCAGTATAACCTGACCTTTTTTACGGTAAAACAGCAAGGACACTGCACATTCATTAACAGAGGGGTTGAATATTTACAAGAAAAAACAAGAGTTTTAAGACGATGAACTCGCAAGATCAATTACACAGCCGGTGGGTCAGTACCACCTTGGCAATGGACAGAAGTTGAGACTCCCAAATTAACACAGCAATCTCATGGGAAATGAGTGCCTCCTGCAAAATCACCACCGCCCTAAAATTCCAATCCCCTACATTCAGTATATGAGTAGTCAGCTCGTCGTTACTTGACTCATACCAATATGTGAAGTAGAACCCACAAAAGGAGGGTTGGACGCCCCTCCGTTCCAGGAATACAGACTACACTTTCATATATTGCTGTCCTGTCAATCTTAGAATATTATTTCCTGGTCCAAACATTGCAGAATTACAGCATCCTAAGTTAATATATATAGTTGTCCGGAATCCAGCCAAAAAAATTGCAAGGAACCATAAAAATAAATCACGATATGCCATCCCAAACTCCAAATTTGTATAGTATATACAGCCTAGGCTAAATATAAGCAGTACCTAATAGGCATATAGGTCATTGATCATTGTAAATAAAATATTTACCACCATCATTGTCTACTCCAATTTCAAGCTATTCCTTAAAAACACAGGAAAACGCTTTTACAATGCACGTGGCAATTAAAGAAAATATTGTTTGGAATTCAAGAAACATTTATCAGAAAATCATATTCGCAGAACTAAAGCTAAACCCAAGACTGGTATATTTCCGATAAAATGGTCAGCCAACTCATATACGAACTTGAATCTCAGATGACACCAAGCATTCACAAAAACTTCAGTTACAATATATACACAATAAGGTTATGTCCCTTCATTCACAACATTTGCAGAAGACAGAATTCACAACTAGTAGACATTTTCCAGTTTCAAGGTAAACAAGAGTAGAATAATTTCATGGTTCATGGCGACACTATACAAAGAAAAAATAGCATCTCCAAGGTATTGTAAACTCCATATACTTTTGATATCTTAATTTCGAACTGTGGTCTAACAAGATAACCAGGCTCTGAATGTTTGTCTATGATAGGAAACATCAGATGAGCGTGAAATACAAAACTGAGATATGTACTGCAAGTTCAAGAACCCAATACAACACCATGATACAACACCATGAACTGCACTCCAAACTACCAGGTAATTTCTTATTGTGACACACACTAACATCCATCCATCTGTTCATATTCAGTGATCATCCTCACCAAAAACACAATGCTGCTAAGCGCACACCGACACCGGTTACAAACTTTACACTCTGAGTGACTCTTACAACTAATAGAATTGATTGAAAAACATCATGTATACTGACCTATCCCCCGTGGTCGCTAGGACGCATACTGTGGCGGCGCCCGTGCCGCCATCCTAGCAACCTGTGCCTGCTGCTGCGCTTGGTTGACCTTGGTGCAGAGGACGCGCTGGAAGAACTGCTCCCGTGCCAGCGCGCGCACGCTCCTGAGGTAGCCGTCGAACGGCACAGCCCCTTCTTGAACGGCCTTGTCAAGCGCATAGATGGCGTCCTCGAGCGCCAAATCGTTAGCGGTGCACTCGAGCATTTGTCGGGACAGCGCGTCGGCCGGCTGAATCGCCTCCTCCGCTTCGGCGTCGGTTCCCTTGCGGTTCTCGGCGACCCATGCCTCGATGACATCGGTGGCCATCATCACGTCCTGGAGACGGCGCTCGAGCGCCTCCTTCTCCTCCGTGATCTTGCGCACGCCGTCGTTGACCAGCACCCCCCGGCCACGCAGCTCAGCCTGCACGGCGAAGAGGGCCTCGACCTCAGCCTCGCGCGTGCTGCGCAGGGCGGCGGCGTCGGCATAGGCTGTGTCGACGAGCTTGGCGATGGCGTTGCGTCTGAATACCTCGGCAGGGTCTTCGGCGGGTGGGGGGCGCGAGGCAAGCTGGGGCGAGGCCGGGAACCTGTATGGGCGAGGGGCATAGACGGTGGCTGCCTCTGAGGGTGGGCGAGGAGAGGGAGAGGGGGGCATGGAGGAGGCAGCAGCAGGAGGAGGGGGATTTGGAGTGGATCTGGTGAAGAGGGGCGGGTCGAGGCCGAATAGGTGGGAGAGGGACCTGGCGAGGTCGAGGAGGTTGGATGACGGGAAGACCCAGGAGCGGAGGTAAGGCGCGCCGGCGACTAGGCCGGAGCGGTCGACGAGCGGGTGGTTGGGCTTGATGAGCATGTCGCGGGTCGGGGAGAGGAAGACGAGGGGCGGGGCGCGCGGGTAAGGCTCGGGGAGCCAGATGACGGCGGGGAGGTTGTAGACGGCGCCCCCGTGGGTGATGGGGATGGTGCCGTCGGCCTGGAGCAGGTGCGCGGCGCGGCCGTCGTTGTGGGTGAAGAGGGCCGCCCTGGGGCGGAGGGAGGGGAAGGCGTCGGCGAGGGCGACGAGGTGGTTGCGGATCAGCCACTTGACGTCCTCCGCGTAGGGCAGCGCCGAGGGGCCACGCTGGGAGAGGGCCGTGTTGAGGAACTGCTGCGCGTAGTGCCCGCCGCCCGCTGCCGGCGGTGGTGGGGACGGGGCCATCGGAGATCGGAGTCCTAGGGTTTCCGCTTGCTTTCCTGACCAATTTGGGGTTGGGAGGGAAGTAGGAAGAGAGATAGATGGAAGAGGAAGACTGCAAGACTTGTCTTGCTTGCTTCCTTTGCAACCAAGGAATAAGGAAACCGGGTACAATTCATCAATCAGAAAAGGAAGGAACCGAGTACTACTGTTTCTAAATTTCTTATTTTGCTTTGGTCAAAGAAATAAAAGAAGAAAGTGATTATGCCAAAGACATTGTCACAAATTATTTTTGCCTCTGGTACTGTACGAATTAATATGTCAATTCGCTGACTTAAGAAGAAAATTAGCGTGTGGGTAGGTGCAAGGTTCTAAATTATTTTCATATACTCCCTCTGTCCTGAATTACTTGTCATGTTTTTTTAATACGTGTGTGTCCAGATATGTTTTATTGTATAGATAAATATGAATCTACATAAATCTATGGGACAAAAGCAGTATGTTAGATCGGGTTTTTTCTAAACCTTCACAAATGTGTAAAATCATCCCCTAAAATATGTGGGTTTGTAGGTCCCTAGTGAAAATCTCTCTATAAAACCAAAACAAAGAATGTGCACAGAAATACAATTTGATTTCTAAGAACATATTGCTCCTGCGTGCGGAAAATAACTTTGTTGTCTTCCAAAGGTACTTCCCCCTTGACAATTGGCATCTCGTCAAGTCTTTGATTGGTATGGAGTGGATTTTTTCTGACTTGATTAGTACTTACTTGTTGCTGTTTCCAGTCCCGCGTTGCAATTTTACCCGAAACATGTGGGTTATTAGTGTCCTAATCTTCTATCTAAAATAGTATGCGCTGCATCTTCCTCTAGCTCCATTTGCGACACTTTTGTCAATACCTTAGGGTACATCGATCACGGCAATCAGTTGCGATTACCATGATCCTGGCGGAGGTAGGTATGTCAAGGTGTTTTGAAGGCCATAGGATCTCCACGGTCATGTTGAGTGAGATCGCTAGGTGCTGATGGTGGCAAGAATCAAGAAGGATGGTGTGGAGATGTTTGTGTGACTAGTGATCAATAGTTCGCAACATTTGCAGAAGTTCTCGCTATGTGGAGGGTCACAATGACATACTTCATTCTTGGCGGTGCTATTTGAGCTCCATGTCTCAGTTTCAGGGGTGATAACCCTAGGTCAGGCCTTCGGTGGTAGTACGTGACAATGATGACTCACTAGTTACTTTCTTGCTCAAGACATTGTCTGAAAATTGGATCTTCTTCTGGGTAAAAACCCAAGTTATGATCATGCTAGTTAGACTGGACTGCTCTGTTACTTTTTTGGAGGCGTCGTTTTGAAGAAGTTTTTTTTTCTGGAGTCGAGGTGTCACCACCATCGGTGGTGCTTCTACTACTACGAGTCTATGTTTGCTTCGGCGTGTCTTTGCTTTCTTCTTCTTCTTCTTCTTCTTCTTCTTCTTCTTCTTCTTCTTCTTCGGCAGTGTGCATCCTTAAAATGTCTAGAGTTAGCTCTAGTTACTATATTGTTGCAGAGGCTGCATATAATTGATACCTTATTGATATTACTGTACTCTCTTTATCGGAAAAAGTCAAAAACTTAACCTGGTTTCGAGACTGGACGTCTGGTTAGTTTTCACATGAATCTGATTACCATAAGGCCCCGTTCGTTTAATCCCACAAAGTCATGGATTGAACTGGATCGGCCTGGATCGACCTGGATTAAGTCCCGCGATGAATTTTTTCCAGCCCAGCTATAACGTGCTGTTCGTTTACTCCCGAATGGGATTTCTGACCCAACATATCCAATCCATCTTCGTTGTGTCCGTCTGGAAAAAAATTATCGCCGGCTGATGTCTGGATGAATTTCCACAACACGGGCGAGCTAGCAAAGTCAGCACATGGCCGTGTCACACATTCATCCGTATGGAATAACAGAATGGCCTGGAACATGCAAGGAAATATTGGGAAGGGATTAACCGGGTTTACTTGGGTTTGGGTGGAGGTTTGGATTCACCCAATCCATGGCTGGATCTATTCCATATCTGGATTTAACCCCAACAAAACGAACGAAGCCTAATTGTTTGTTTGACACTGGTATGTATGTGTGTGTGGATGTCAGGCCAGTCCCTACTTGCTCTCGCCTAAAGAAAATGCTTTAAAAAAATTCTGGCTTCGGATCAGGTGTGTTCTAATAGTATCAAGCAAAATAGAATGGATGGACATCCACGCACCGTCTGTCTGTCCAACAATCTGTATGTGAACTGGAAAGACAGCTACCTTTGGAAAGAAGACCGCCATTTTTCATGGATATAGCGTCAGGTGCCTGCGGCTGATAGTACAAAGATAGAAAGCTGAAATTTATATCTATATCTATATCTATATCTATATCTATATCTATATCTATATCTACTAATAAAAGTAAAACAGTTTCTTTGGTTTGATCCGTTTTGGACCATTGTATTCCTGGTACCACCGGACTTTTATTTCCTGGTCGTCTTGGTGAGGGCCGGTCGTGAACTAGCAGATTTGTTTGGTGCTAGTTTTTGATAAAATTGGCACGATAAGAGACATAACCTTAAACCTTGTATTTACTGAATTATTAAGAAATAGTATAACTTGCCCACCTAGAAGACTCCACATCGATTTAACGCTGGCAACCGTCCGATGACCTCTAATCCAAGGGTTTGCGGTCCTGATCTATCGTTTAGTCGCGAGTTCTGAAGCCTTTCCACCACGGTAGGCCGAGCATCCGGTACCGTCCAGCGAAGTTAACGGGCTGCTACTCCGAAGATGGATCTGTGAGTTCTGTCGTCGGTTGGGCCCTGAAACGGCGAACTGCCGCTACTTGCATGGCCCAGTTAGTATTTCGCCAGTACAATGTCTCTTTGTTGCGAGGTGGCATCACAGCCCAAGTCAGCCTCTCGGAAGCTTCTCTATTCATAGCGACGAAAAACATCTGAGACCCGGTGGCCGCAGATTAATCCAAAGGGACCTCGGCCATCATTGCCTTCCGTTATTGTCTTAATGGTATAGGTGCCTGGTGACTGCTGAATCATGCAAGTTAACTCCGCCGTTTCCCTGGGGGAGTGGAGTTGCGTTACTCTTAGAGAATCTTCACTCGCCTACCAGGACGAACCTCTTTTCGTTTGGATTTAGACCAACTTTGGTCCGGACTTTTCAGGCCATTCCCAAGATCCCAGGAACGCCCTGAGAACGTCAAACGAAGCGAATTTGCCGAGTGGACCAGCCTGTCAGCGACAGAAGCCGAGTCGTTGTCATCCTTCCCGCCCTCGCCGCTACACCCCTCCCGCCCTCACCGCCGACCTCAGCCTATAAAAGGCGTATATTTCACCGTCTCCCTTCACACTCTCTCACACTGCTCCTAACTCCGGCGAACTCCAGACGCTCGCACCTTTCTACCTCTACAACTCCACCGAAAAGCCATGGCCGAGAGATTTCCCGGCGACATCGCGACGACGAACGGCCGTCGCACGCTGCAGACGTGGGAAGCCCGGCTGCTCCACTACGCGGGTTATACGGTGCCGCCGAACTTTCGTCTCCCCGTCAGCTGGAATCTCAGCGCCGGCGGGATCCCTATTCCGCCGGTGCCCGCCGACGAGAACATCGCCGGAGAGATCCAGGCGGCGGATCTCACCGAGGATCCTAGCAACCTGGTCTTCTGGAGGCAGTTCTTCGCCGACAGGCGCCTCCAGGATCTCGCTCGACACGAGGGACGCCGGGCTCGCCGCCCACGCGTCACAATTCGGCGTTTTGCCGCCGCTGGTGGAGCGTTCCAGGGCAAACTCTCGCCGCCGTGATGGAGCACATCTAGGCCGGCAACCACCCCCGCCTCAGCCTATAGAAGCGGCGTCCGTCATCGACCACGACAGCAGCGGCCTTTTCCTAGTTTGAATTTAATATTTTCCTAGTTAAATTCGATGTAATATATGCGTCCTTGCCCTAATTAATGAAATCCGCCTATAATCACCCAAATTCCGCTGTGTTTAACTGAATTTCGCCGAACGTGGGAACTCGGCCTAGGAATGCGAGTGGAAAACTCGGTGTTCCCAGGCCAAAAACGAGTTTCGTTCGGCGAAAATTTGGTCCGAATTTCGGCATGGATTCGCTCAACGAGTGGGGATGCTCTTACTCCTCGGTGGCGTCCTCCTTTTGTTGCTGAGATTCCTTTATATAGGGTGCCTCTCCTCGTGTATTTTTCCATCCAGTTTTGACTACTTTGTCCATTTATCGTCCATGGTCCTGGGATTTGTTGTTCTTACTAGCATCTAAGGATCAGGATCTTGCATGCACACTGGAACCTGAAGGGAATCGCTGGGTCTGTTGGGGCTGGACACAGGGTGTGCTTGACCTCCGATCCATTTGTGTGAATAGCTTACAGCAAGGTAAGCTTAATTGTCCCTCTTTCCATATTCAATTCTTGATCTATCGTATGTCTTCCTATTTGCTACCAGAATGTGTACCATGACACTACAGGAATGAATGAATACGTCGATGGCCGATCGCTATGACGACGGCCAAACGTCGGGGCCGTCGGCGTAGACCGTGACTAGGCCAGTCCCGCCAAGCAGTCGTTAGCGTAGAATTATCTTTGGCATATTCTATGCTACGCCGACGGCTGCCCTCGACGTAGCTATTTTTCTTTTTATCTTATTAAAATTTGAATAATCATAACCAAATCATTCTAATTCAGAAAAATACAAATAATATATCAAAATTTGCAGAAAAATAAGATCTATCTATCTACACTCAAATATTACACATTTGCAAATAAAAATTAAGTGAAACATAAAACATTATAAATAGTTTAAAACATGCATAAGAAATTAAAAAACGATCCAAACAATGCGAAACCTTCGCGTGATGCCATATTATGTGACATAGTTAGAAGGAAAAATATCAAACTTGGTATATTGATTATGTCTCAAAAAATCCTTCACAAAATGACCTATCTCATTCGAGGTTTCTTGGTTTTTGGGTCAAATGACCAATATTATGGCTAGAATCAAGGCATATTTTGTGATAATGTGTCTATATTGTGCATACATGTGTGTCATAAGATGGCGAACAATGTTGCAGAAGGAAGTTTTCTTTTTCGTAGCACCAAAAAACCATTTTCTATTTTCTGAGTGCAAAAAACGGACGGTTTTATGAAGCAACTACCAAATGACTAATTCAAAATGCTACCACCATATTTTTACAAAATACTATACCACCTTGCATGGGCAATGTCTAACAGGGGGATCTCAAACCTTTCCGTCTATCCTTGGTGAAAAAGACAAATTCCTACCAAAATCTGTAGGAAGTGGGTCAGATATGGACTATAGGTACATGATATGATGCTCATGATTTTTTTACAAAAATCATTTTTGGATACACAATATGTTATTTTATAAAAAATCCAATGCAAGTTTAGCGAGGCTCGGCCCCGAGCTAAGAATCTTCATGCCCGCTGTTCGACAAAGTTTGAGGATAGTTTAAATCGGGCAACAAATTCAAAAACGACCGAAACAATAAAAAACCTTCGTGTGGTGTCATATTATGTGACATAGTTGGAAAAAAGTATCAAACCTGCTATATTGATTATGTCTGAAAAAACCTTCACAAAATGGCCTATCTCATTCGAGGTTTCTTGGCTTTCGGGTCAAATGACCAATGTTATGGCTAGAATCAAGACATAGTTTGTAATAATATGCCCATATTGTCCATACATGTGAATCATGGGATGGCGAACAATGTTGTAGGAGGAAGTTTTCTTTTTCGTCGCACCAAAACGCCATTTTTCATTTCCGAGTGCAAAAAACAGACGATTTTGTGAAGCAACCACCAAATGACTAATTCAAAATGCTACCACCACATTTTTACAAAATACTATACCACCTTGCATGGGCAATGTCTAACAGTGGGATCTCAAACCTTTCCGTCTATCCCTGGTGAAAAAGACAAATTCCTGCCGAATCGGTAGAAAGTGGGTCAGATATGAACTATAGGTACATGATCTGATGCTCATGATTTTTCACAAAAATCATTTTTAGGTTCACAATATGCTATTTTATCAAAGATCCAATGCAAGTTTAGTGAGGCTCGGCCCCGAGCTAAGAATCTTCATGCCCGTCGTTCGACAAAGTTTGAGGATAGTTTAAAACAGGCATAAAAAATAAAAACGATCAAAACAATAAAAAACCTTCGTGTGGTGTCATATTATGTGACATAGTTGGAAAGAAAAATATCAAACCTTCGATATTGATTATGTCTGAAAAACCCTTCACAAAATGACCTATCTCATTCGAGGTTTCTTGGCTTTCTGGTCAAATGACCAATGTTATGGCTAGAATCAAGGCATAGTTTATGATAATGTGCCCATATTGTGTATACATGTGCATCATGAGATGTCTAACAATGTTGCAGGAGGAAGTTTTCCTTTTCGTCACATCAAAAATCCATTTTCCATTTTCCGAACGCAAAAAACGGACGGTTTTGTGAAGCAGCCACCAAATAGCTAATTCAAAAACAGGGGGTTTGTGATAACTTGATATGGATATCATATTTAGATTCCTTTCATTTTTTGATAAATTTAGACATATTATTTATCGAATTCCGATTTATGGATTTAAAGATATTAATTATTACATATTAAATAGAAAAATACAAAAAAGAAAAATTATTATATTTTATTTGAATTCAATAGTATTTTTATTTGAATCGGTAATATTTTTACTTATTCATTGTTATTTACTTAAATAAGTGTTTTTAGTTTCAAAAAATAAAACATGTGATATAATGATATAAGAGTTAATAAGATTGATATTATAGTATCAACTAGGTACAAATTGCTTTGTGGAAACTGATTCAGAAGAAACTGAGAAGTTAAGCGTGCTAGAGCTGGAGTAGTATTAAGATGGGTGACCGAGCGAAAAGTTTGTTAAAGACTGCAATTTGATTAAAGATTAAATGTAATTAGTATTAAAAATATTTCAGGTGAGAGATTAACGATTCAAACAATTCAAAGATTTAAAAAAGTTAAGAGAAAAATTCAAAAAAAAAATTCAATTTTTTTTACAACCTGTCGTTATTATGCCGAGGGCAAAGCCGACGGCGTAGCATACGCCGACGGGCAAAAGTGCCTCCACCGAGGGAGTCCTTTGCCGAGGAGGCTACACCGAGGGCAGCCGTCGGCATAGAATACGCCGACGGCTTTTTGCCCTCGGCGTAGCCGCGTCTTGTAGTGTGAGAACATTGAAGCCTTTAGTTAGTAAGAAATTCTTCTATGGAGTAGTATTTTTTCTTCGCTTCTGCCATATATTTTCGTTTCGTTGTGCTACTCTCTATGTTTATTGTCGATCTGTACCAGGTTATTCTTCACTTGCTGATTTGTGTAGTAGGTTAAGCCAGAAGATTTGGCAGCACATGGTGATGAAAGACAAGAATATATGGCGGCTACAGTGGTTGGGAGAAGAGGCCACTATCAGTGGTGGTGGTCGACAAGAGGTAGGAGGTGGTACTTGTACTAAATTTTACGATCGGTGTGTGCTTGTGTTAATCAGTTTCTTTGCTTGCGCAGCACCTTGACAGAAAAAGTGAACATGTGGCATATCAAACTTGTTAAATTTTGTCATGTAACTTTTTTTATTTTAGAGAACTGATCTATGCAAGAGTTTATATGCTTTGCATGATTGAGATGTAATAAAACGTGCATTAACATTCTAAATAGTTTGTGCGAGATGGTGTACTTGGATAACAAAGTATCTTTTGTTGCATGTGCTACTTGTTGCTTCTCAGTTCTGGTTTGCTGCAGACTAATGATCCACCCTAGAAGAAAATGCTGATTATTTTATGATCTATACATCACTCATCTTTTTTATTCTTGTCCTAGTGCGGCATGTATCATAGATATGGTATGTCTCTTTCCATGCTCATTGATTTATTCCAATGGATCAAATTTCCTACACATGTATGCACTCCATGTTTGCTTTAGATTTACGGATAATATCCTCATCGGAGCCCAACTGATGTAGTTAGGTAAACTAGGAGGAGCAACCCACTAGTAGAAAACGGACCTTTGGTCCAGAGCATTAGTCCCGGTTGTGCCCTGGTCCTAACGGCTAGAAACGGCCACAGGGACCAGAAGACATTAGTCCCGGTTCGTATGTGAACTTTAGCCCCGGTTCGTTTAACAAACCGGAGCTAAAGGGTCTGGCGCTGGAAAAGAGCAGATGCGTGGACCTTTAGCCCCGGTTTGTTTCTCAAACCGGGACTAAAGTCTCCGACTATATCTTCTTCCCCTTCCCAGCCCGAGCCATTTCAAGCTCACACAATCATCCCTCTCAAATTTCTCCCCTCAATCTCGAGTTCTTCCCCATTTTTCTCAAGATTTGTGAAATTTTTTTGGCTCCACATCTATCAAGGGTCCTAAGAGGTTAGCAACTTCATCATTTCATATCTCATTGCTTGTTTTAGCTCATTTCATGCTCTAGAAATGGATAGATTTTGTGTGGGTTCTATCTCTGTATATATGGTTAATTTGGCACATATAGTTCTCGAAATTCATCTGATTCATCGAAGCACATAGATACATGAGTTCATCCTATATACATATCTTGGTTTGACACGTTGTCTTGAAATCCGGTCGGTTCACAGTGCATCATGTCACCGTCGAGCAACAAAATATTCTTCTTTCTTCTACCTGTCGTCACAAAATCCATTGAAACAAAAATAAGTATCAAAACTATGAAGACACACATATATATAGTGGCGCCCTAGCATTTTAGTTAATCATCGGCCAGTTAAGCAAGAAATTAAGAACAAAAACATGAACACGCCAAGGAGCTACCAAATTAAATTAGGGAGTGCCTCTATGGCGAGCTCCTCGAAGATGTCTGAGGACGAGGCATACTAAGACATCTTCGAGAAGCTCTGCCATAGCGGTGTCCCTGCTCTCGCACACCATCTTTCAGTTCATATGTTTTCTAGCTAAATTAGTATGCTGGTGGAGCTAACTAATTTCACATATTAGGGAGTGCCTCTACGACGAGCTCCTCGAATATGTCTGAGGACGAGGTCCTAAGACATCTTCGAGAAGCTCCGCCGTAGTGGTGTCCCTGGTCTCGCACACGATCTTCCTTGCAGTTGATAGTTCACAAGGAAGCCTATTTATAGATTAAGCAGCACAACATAGTGTCGACACTCATGACATAATGTCGACACTCACCCCTGTCATATTGTCGCCACCCACTGAAACAGTTTCGCCACTCACTGGCATAGTGTCCACTCACGACATATAGTGTCGTCACCCACTTTTAGTCCCGATTGGAGACACCATTCGGGACTAAACGGGCTCATGTCGGCCCCAGCCTACCGCAACCCCTTTACACACCAACCGGGACTAAAGATACAGTAGAAAGTTTTTTAAATCAGTGCTTGTTTGATGTATACGATGTGTTCTTTTATTTTTAGACTAGTACTACTCTTAGCATCGTGATTTTGTTTGATGAACTTATAAAATGCAGATGAGACGACAATGGATGTACGCTGACCGAATCTCTGACGAGTTCATTAAAGGCGTGAGTTATTTTCTCGTTGTGGCAGAGGCAAACAAGCGGAATGGTTTTATCTGTTGTCCATGTGGTGAGTGTCGGAATCAGAAGGAATACTCTTCCTCAAGAGTCCTTTATGGCCACTTGTTTCGGTTCGGTTTCATGTCTGGCTATAATTGTTGGACCAAGCACGGAGAAAGAGGGATTATGATGGAAGACAACGAAGATGAAGAGAATGATGACAGCTATCCTATGTCCCCTGAATACGGTGGTACTACAATGGAAGACAATGATGAAGAAGAAGCAGAAGAACGTGCATTATATGAGCCAGATGATGATCTTGGTCGGGCCATTGCTGATGCAAAGGGAGAATGTGATAGTGAAAGGGAGAGGTTGAAATTTGAGCAGATGTTAGATGATCACAACAAATTGTTGTACCCCAATTGCGAAGATGGCCACAAAAAGCTAGGCAGCACACGGGAATTGCTGAAATGGAAGGCAGAGGTCGGTGTGCCTGACAAGGGATTTGAAAAGTTGTTGAAGATAATGAAGAAGCTGCTTCCAAAGGATAACGAACTGCCCGCCAGTACTTACGAAGCAAAGAAGGTTATCTGCCATCTAGGATTAGAGGTACAGAAGATACATGCATGCATTAATGACTGCATCCTCTATCGCGGTGAGCAGTACGATAATTTGGATGCATGGCCGGTATGCACTGCATTGCGGTATAAGATCCGACGAGATGACCCTGGTGATGTTGAGGGGGAGCGCACGAGGAAGAGGGTTCCCTCCAAGGTGATGTGGTATGCTCCTATAATACCACGACTGAAACGTTTGTTCAGAAACGAAGAGCATGCCAAATTGTTGCAATGGCACAAAGAAGACCGTAAGAAGGACGAGATGTTGAGACACCCCGCTGATGGGTCGCAGTGGAGAAAAATTGAGAGAAAGTACCCGGACTTTGCAGGTGACGCGAGAAACTTATGGTTTGGTATAAGTACAGATGGCATGAATCCCTTTGGGGAGCAGAGCTGCAGTCATAGCACATGGCCTGTGACTTTGTGTATGTATAACCTTCCTTCTTGGTTGTGCATGAAGCGGAAGTTCATTATGATGCCAGTGCTCATCCAAGGCTCGAAGCAACCCGGCAACGACATTGATGTATACATAAGGCCATTAGTTGAAGAACTTTTACAGCTATGGCACGGACAAGGTGTACGTGTGTGGGATGAGCACAAACGTGAGGAATTTAACCTACGAGCATTGTTGTTCGTAACCATCAATGATTGGCCTGCTCTTAGTAACATTTCAGGACAGACAAACAAGGGATACAATGCATGCACACACTGTTTAGATGACACTGAAAGTATTTATTTAGATAAGTGCAAGAAGAATATGTACCTAAGGAATCGTCGTTTTCTTCCGCCCACGCATTCCCTAAGATGGAAAGGCAAGCATTTCAATGGTGAAGCAGATCACCGGAGTAAGCCTGTCCGTCGTACTGGTGATGATGTATTTGATATGGTGAAGGATTTAAAAGTAATCTTTGGAAAGGGTCCTGGCGGACAGTCCGTTCCGAAGGAAGCTGGCGGACACGCACCCATGTGGAAGAAGAAATCTATATTTTGGGAGCTACCCTATTGGAAAGTCTTAGAGGTCCGCTCTGCAATCGACGTGATGCACCTGACGAAGAATTTTTGCGTGATACTGCTAGGCTTCTTGGGCGTGTATGGAAAGAATAAAGATACACGAGAAGCACGACAGGACCAACAACGTATGAAAGACCGAGAAGGCAGGCATCCAGAGTTGTTTCAAGGTACTGCCAGCTATGCTCTTACCGAGGAAGAGAAGGAAATCTTTTTTGAATGCCTGAGTAGTATCAAGGTTCCTTCTGGCTTCTCGTCCAATATAAAGGGAATAATAAATATGGCAGAGAAAAAATTCCAGAACCTGAAGTCTCATGACTGCCACGTGCTTATGACGCAGTTGCTTCCGATCGGTGTACCTGAATCACGGCATGAAGGGAGACTTAGTGGAAAAGACACGCTAGGAAAGAAAGCAAAGATATGTATGGATGGACATCCTTTCACTAAAGCACACTATACAATTCTGCAAAGTTCCACCTTGGTGGCTCCATATATCGAGGTACACAAGAATATTGTACGCTCGAACTACCCGGGACAGTCTGATAGGTTGATTAGAGATGAAAACGTGAAGACTTTCGGTGGTTGGTTGCAGACACATCTCATGAATGACACCACTGTTGGAGATCAGTTGTACTTGTTGGCCAGGTCTCCATCTTCAACTATATTGACTTTCCAAGGTTACGAGATCAATGGGAATATATTTTACACGCACGCCCAAGATAAAAAGAGCACCAACCAAAACAGTGGTATCCGATTTGATGCAACGGACGAGAATGGGAAAAAGGACACATATTATGGTTACATAGAGGACATATGGAAACTTGACTATGGTCCTAATTTCAAGGTCCCATTGTTTCGATGCAAATGGGTCAAGATGACAGGAGGTGGGGTAACGGTACACCAGCTGTACGGAATGACAACAGTGGATCTCAATAATCTTGCGTACGGAGACGAACCATTCGTCCTTGCCAATGATGTGGCTCAAGTTTTCTATGTGAAGGACATGTCTACTAGACCGAGAAAAAGGAAAGATAAGCAAAAGAATATAATATCATACGATGAGCCAAAGCGCCACATAGTTCTTTCAGGAAAAAGAAACATGGTGGGAGTTGAGGACAGGACAGACATGTCAGAAGATTATGACAAATTTCATGAAATTCCGCCATTCAAAGTGAAAACTGACCCAAGCATATCGCTAAATAAGGAAGATGCTCGATGGTTACGGACAAGAAGAGAACCAAAACACTAGATGTGGATGTTGGTGATGTAATGTATTAAATCTTTTGTGAATTAATACTATTTTTCATTTATTAAAGGAAGATGCTCCATGGTTAATAAAGGAATTTCTGAGATTGCTGTAGGCAGGTACCAAAACTGTAGACTAGGTAACACTTAGACATTTATTAATATTAAAAACCGGAACAAACCGGGACTAGCTAACACTGAGGACTAAAGCCACCCCCTTTAGTCATAATCATGCCTAGTCCTATAGTACACAGCTTCAGGGTCTTCTTCGTCATCGTCATCATCATCGTCATCGTCACCTGCCACTCCAGAGATCCTCAGCCTAGCCATGGCATATACCGGGGGCACCTGCCACTTCGGCCTCGGATTCACGGCGGGCGGGGGAGGAGTCTCCTAGAAGACGATGCCGCTACCGTCAGGCGGGGGAGGGGCCTTCTTGTGGCTCTGTGGCGGGTAGACTTGTGGGCACCACAGGCAAGGATGGTCTCCCCCGACGATGTAGCGCATCACGCCGATGATAGTACGGTTCGCCCACCACAGACGCCGACCGGTTTCATTGTGGTTCATCGGGGGAGGGCCATCACCCTCGTACCTGGCGAGCTCCCTTTCTCATCGGTTAGTGAAGAAGGCATTCCAGGTGTGGTAGTTGTCGGGATCCCACTGAGGATCCATCCGCTGCTCCGGCGTGAGCTCGTGGTAGAAGTGGTTCGTGATGGCCGCCTGTCGGGCGGAGCCTTGAGGCACAGGAGGGACAGGAACCCCTCCAGTGCTCAGCATCCAGCCGGCGGCCGGCCGGTAGCCCGGCGGGCAAGGGTAGTTGGAGGCCCACAACGCCTGGGTCTCCTCGAGGGTCAGAATGGCCCAGTAGGCACTGTCCATAGTTGTGAGAGAGGAAGGTGCGGATGTATGGATAGCCATGGCGTCGTCGGCATATATATAGATGGAAAGTGCTGGAAAACATGGCGGGAAACGGTGGGATATGGCGGGAAATATCTTTAGTCCCGGTTAGTGGTTACAACCGGGACTAAAAGCACCGTTCAGAGGGAAAGGGCGGGAAAACATGGCGGGAAGCGGTGGGATATGGCGGGAAATATATTTAGTCCCGGTTAGTGGCTAAAACCGGGACTAAAAGCACCGTTCAGAGGGAAACGACGGGAAAACATGGCGGGAAGCGGTGGGATATGGCGGGAAATATCTTTAGTCCCGGTTTCATGGCTTTCGGTCCAAGAGACGGATGTTATGTGTTGAATCGCGGCATAGTTTGTGATACGGTGCCCATATTGTGCATGCATGTGTATATTGGGATGTAGAACAATGTTGCAGGAGGAAGTTTTCCTTTTCGTCGCTCGGAAAAGCCATTTTCCATTTTCCGAGCGCAAAAAGACGGGTCGTTTTGTGAAGCAGCCACCAAAATGCAGTTACAGAATGCTACCATCCCATTTTTCTAAAATAGTAGACTACGTCACGTGAACTATATCCCAACCGGGGGATCTCAAACCTTTCTGTCCTTCCCGGGTGAAAAAGATAAATGTCTGCAGAATCGGTAGGAAGTGGGTCCGGTTTGAACTACAGGTACATGATCTAACGTCCGTGATTTTTTTGAAAAAATCATTTTTAGACTCACAATATGTCGTTTTTTCAGAGATCCAATGCAAGTTCTAACATTCTCATCCCCTATCTTCACGCACGCCGTTTTGACCTAAGTTCGAAACGACAAAAAATTCAAAACGGGCATAAAAAATTCAAAAAAGGTCCGAACAATGTAAATCCTTCGCGTGGTGTGATATTATGTGACATAGTTGCAAGGAAAAATATCAAACTTGGTATACTGATTATGTCTCCAAAAAACCTTCACAAAATGACCTATCATGTTTGAGGTTTCATGACCTTCGGTCCAAGAGACGGATGTTATGTGTTGAATCGCGACATAGTTTGTGATAGGGTGCCCATATTGTGCATGCATGTGTATATTAGGATGTAGAACAATGTTGCAGGAGTAAGTTTTCTTTTCATCGTTCGGAAAAGCCATTTTCCATTTTCCGAGCGCAAAAAGACGGGTCGTTTTGTGAAGCAGCCACCAAAATACAGTTACAGAATGCTACCATCCCATTTTTCTAAAATAGTAGACCACGTTACGTAAACTATATCCCAACCAGGGGATCTCAAACCTTTCTGTCCTTCCAGGGTGAAAAAGACAAATGTCTGCTGAATCGGTAGAAAGTGGGTCCGGTTTGAACTACAGGTACATGATCTAACGTCCGTGGTTTTTTGAAAAAATCATTTTTAGACTCACAATATGTCGTTTTTTCAGAGATCCAATGCAAATTCTAACATTCTCATCCCCTATCTTCACGCACGCCGTTTTGACCTAAGTTCGAAACGACAAAAAATCAAAACGGGCATAAAAGATTAAAAAAAGGTTTTGAAAAAGATTTTAAAAAAGGTCTTGAAAAAGGTTTTTAAAAAGGTTTTGAAAAAGGTTTTTAAAGAAGGTTTTTAAAAAAGGTTTTTTAAAAGGTTTTTAAAAAAGGTTTTGAAAAATGTTTTGAAAAAGGTTTTTTTGTTTCTAAAAAGGTTTTAAACAGGCATTTAATAATTAATTTTAAAAAGGTTTTGAAAAAGCTTTTAAAAAAGGACCTTTAGCCCCGATTTGACCTATAAACCGGGGCTAAAGGGGTGCGGGGTTGCGCGCGAAACACGACGCCCCGAAAATCCTTTAGCCCCGGTTGGTAGCACAAACCGGGGCTAAAGGTAGGTTGGTAGCACAAACCGGGGCTAAAGGTAAAGGTACCCCTTTAGTCCCGATTTGTGCTACCAACCGGGGCTAAAGGTGGCGTGGGTATAAATACCCACCCCGTGCGCCCCGGTTCGTGCACCGAACCGGAGCACACAGAGCCCCCGCCACCACCTCGCCATCTTCCTGCTCTCGCACATCCGTCGCCGCGCCGCCACGCCGTTCGTCCCTGCGCCGTCCCCGCGCCATCCGTCCCCGCGCCGCCCGAGCCGTCCGTCGACCCCGCGCCGCCCGCACCGCGTCCCCGCGCCGTCGCCCACCCCGCGCCGCCCGAGCCCGCACCGCGTCCCCGCGCCGTCCCCTTTCCCTGCGGTGAGTAATTAGTGTTAATTAGTTAAATTTTGTTGTTAAATTTTTTAGTGTTAATTAGTTAGTGTATTTTAGGATTAATTAGTTAGGGTTATTTTAGGTTAATTAGTTAGTGTAATTTTGTTATTTTGTTGTTAAATTATTTAGTGTTAATTAGTTAGTGTAATTTTAGTGTATTTTAGGATTTTAGTTAGTGATTTTAGGATTTTTCTTAGTTAGTGAATTTTAGGATTTTAGTTAGTGAATTTAGTTAGTGAATTTTAGTGTAATTTTTCTTAGTTAGTGAATTTTAGGATTTTAGTTAGTGACTTTAGTTAGTGAATTTTAGTGTAATTTTTCTTAGTTAGTGAATTTTAGGATTTTAGTTAGTGAATTTAGTTAGTGAATTTTAGTGTATTTTTTCTTAGTTAGTGAATTTTAGGATTTTAGTTAGTGAATTTTAGTGTAATTTTTCCTAGTTAGTGAATTTTAGGATTTTAGTTAGTGTTTAATATAGTTTATTTTAGTTAGTGAATTTAGTTAGTGTTTAATATAGTTTATTTCAGTTGATACTATTTATTTTCATCATGTTTAAAGTATATAGGTTTAATTTAGTGTTTAGGAATATGCCGATTCCTCATCCTCGTTCACTCGGCGTGACCCCCGGAGCGCTACTAGACAGTGTCGCCGGGCATCCACGGGGTTGGGCTCCGCCGGGCTGGCACTGGGAGGTGCTACCAGCCGGGGGACGTCGTCTCGTGAGGAATCCGGGTGTCGTCGTCGACCCGAACCTTCTATGGTGGCGGCCGTGTGGTCCAGGTGCGATGCAGAGGGAGCCGGCCCTCGACGAGGTGGTACAGCGTCGTGTCAGGGAGGAGGACGAGCACGTCCGGCGCTACATGCACATTTTAGGAGTCCGGGACGCCAATACCTGGCAGCTTCTTCAGGCACCTTACCCGAGATATTCTCTGGTGATGGTTCCTACACTTTGGGTGCACACCACCCGCGGCTCAGTAGTCGGGGCTCGACGTCTTCGCTGAGCTAGCTAGATGTGTAATAGGGTTGTATTGTTGTTTAATTGGTACTTTATTGTTGTACTAGCTGGATTATTCGAGATGTATTGTTGTTTAACTGCTACTTTATCTTCCTTTATCGCATTGTTTAAGCTGGATTACTTTATCTTCCTTTATTTTATCGCATTAAGCAAAATGGTTTTATCTTTCTTCTGTATTAGTTAAGTTATGGACGGTAGAGACAACGAAGAGCACATCATGTACAACATGATAGATGAGGGTACATGAGGTTACAATTATGATGGAGCAGACGATGATGGAGATGATGATGGCTCCCAATACCTCAACTTGGATGAAGCCGACAGAAGAGACGACTATGACGAATTCTTTGGTGGAGACGACGGTGGAACTGACGGTGGAGACACCACCATAGCAAAGACCGGCGAGGTATATAAAGCCTCTGCTGATCACGAGCTAGTAGATGCATTAGTTGATTCATATATATATATATATATATATATATATGTACTAACGACTGTTTCTTCTCTTAGACCTCCGCATCGGGCGAATCTTCTGCAAGGAAACGAGGCCCGACCAAAAAGTTGGCCGACGGTATGCGTTTCACCATTGATCTAGTGTCTGAGTTCGGCGAACCTTTGGAGCCGAAAGAGGCCGCAAGTGTATTTGTATAGTAATGCGGAGCGATAGTCAGGGACGCCATCCCGATCACTACTCAGAAGTGGAATAAGCCAGGAAAGAAAAGTGATCGAGTTGGAGAAACTTTTGTCGATGACAGAGCCAAAGACGGTCTTTGGAATTCACTCATGGCACACTTCTCTCTGCCTGAATTGGACACTCCTGAACTCACTGAGGCATTGAGGTTGCAAGTCAGAAAGTGGGCCCTTAAGAAGATGGGCAGACAGTTCAAGGACTGGAAGAAAAGATTGTACAACAACTTTGCCAAGAAGGGCTGACTCCGCCATTCACTGGCCCGCTGGAGAAGCAGCGAGATAACTGGGCCCCATTTGTGACATATAAGGAATCAGAAGCAGCTACGGCCAAGTCGGAAAAGAATAAGTTAAATGCGGCCAAAAAGAAATATCACCATACTATGGGGACAAGTGGCTACAAGACGGCCGTGCCTAAGTGGACAAAAACCGAGAAAGAAATGCGTCTAAAAGGGGTCACGCCAGCTACACATCAGTGGCCCGCGAGGTCAAAAAATTGGCTCCTTGGGCATGGGGGGTCGTATGACACTGAAACCAGGGAGATTATTGTTACAAAGGAGGCCATTACTAAACCCAAAGATGAACTTGTTAAAGTGATACAACTGATAAAAGATGGAAAGTTAATTCCTGACAGAGAGAACGATGAGATGACATATGCCCTCGGGAATCCTGAAAAAGTCGGACGAACACAAGGCTTTGGCCCATCTGTTCCATGGAAGACAGGGTTTCCCGCTGACATCGACACTTATAGAAGCCAATCCAGAAAAACGAACCGGCAGAAGGCGGAGGAGGCAGCGCGGTTGGAGGCGGTTGAAAAAAGGAACGAGGAATTTCAAGACATGTTAAAGTTGCAGCAGGAGCAGATTAATGAACTTAGAGTACTGGCCCAACAGCAAGATCCTGTGTTAGACAGTCCGGTGGGCCCATCTCAGCGGAGAAGCAGCGTGGCTTCCACGGAGGTACAAGCTAATAATCCAATGATGATGGACAATAATGCAACGATGGTTCGCTACCCCGTGGATGAAGTCGAGGCAAGGACAGCTTGTGATCTACATGTCACAGTGAAGAACATTTCTATGAAGGTGGCGCTCGGCTTTGCTTTACCTTGTCCACCGGAAGCGACCTACCATGGAAGTCAGATTCCAGCTGGCTATGCTCGTGTCGGTGTGGATGAAGTTGAACTGACATGTCGATCACTTGAGCTTGACATCCCTGCAGGCGAAGGGGAGAAAACACTTGGAGAAGTGGAGGGTGGGATCATTCTTTGGAAAAAACAACACATCGTGTTTCCAGGCTGGGCACCAAGTAAATCTTCTCCTCCGAGAAGCAATCCATCACCTCCAAGGCCACCATCACCTCTGAGTCCACCGTCTCCACCAAGAAACAATAGTCCACCCCTTCCTGAGAGGGATCGCAACGTGACTGCATCTCCATCTCCGGCGCCTCCACCTCCGTCCACTGAATCAAAGGGAAGAAAGCGGAATAATAACAGCGCTACGTCGAGGGAGACCCGACGCCGAAAACGACAAGATCCCCTACCAAGAGTACCTCCGTCTCCTCCCAAGTTAGCTTATCACCAGACTGATGAGGAAAGCGCGGTGATCTCCCGGGCCGAAGTGAAGGCCCATTTTGCACCAAAACAACCCGAGCCACAGGTGCTAGTTGATCCAAAAGTCAAGAAGCACTTCAAGGCATTCCTTGACCAACCACCCCAATATGTGTTAAATAGGAAAGATGACTATACACACCGTCTTACGAAGACACTAAAAGAGAAGTCATCAAGCAGTACTGCAAGTGGGAGAAAATCAAAAGAAGTTGCCCAGCTCGGAAAACAGCAAAACAATCCATTGCCCTGCTCAAGGTGTTACCCCAGCCCACACAAGGTGGAATAGATATGGAAATAGCTATTAAATTAGCCAAGGAGTGTAACGTGCCGGTCGAAGCACTTCTAACCGGCGGAGATAATGTCGCCAAGGGACCAATAGCACGGAAATTTATCTACGGGGAGCCTCTGGTCAGCGATGAGGTATTCGATGATCTGCCAACACATATGCGACTGTTGCATATCTGGTACTTGAAAGTCACAAAGGAAGGGCGACGATTTCTCTTATGTAAAGTTGGAGAGGAGTACTTCCGTCCCGACTATATCTCCATTAAACTTTGTGAACTATTTCAGTTATTCAACCTAGATGCCCTCGACAAGTCCCTCCTCATCATATATTGTCTGTAAGTAATTAAGTCACTAACTCAGCTCGTTCAATTCATTTCCTGTCGTTATCCTCACTATATCTCCTTCTGTATGCTATTATATATGCAGAATGAAGATTCAAGAATGTAGAAGAAAGTCAATCTACAGCATTGGGTTCGTTGACCCAAACAGAGTAAATGGACATACGCTAATAAATAACCTCGAGGAAACAGAGGATAACTTGCTAATGTTTTTAATGGAGCAACATTACAAGACACAAATACTATTTCCTTACAACTATGGGTAAGAGTCTTACTGTCCTGTACACATTCAATTTTTGTTTACTCGATGTTAAGTGTATATAAACGATCGCAGCTTCTACTAGATTCTTCTAAACATTGACGTTGACCGTGCAAAAGTTGAAATCTCGGACTCGTTAAAGAAGCCGATGGAAGACTACCGCAGCATAATTGATTGCCTCCAAAAGTAATTTCAATCACTGTATCTGTCTCTTTTGTTCATTCTCTGATATGTAAACTAATTAATAACTCATTCATTTCTTTTTTGTCGGACAGGGTTTGGAAAAGGTTCACGAAGGAGGTTCAGGGTGAATGGCGTGAGGAGCTCACTTTTCGTACGGTCCCGGTAAGTAGTACGAGAGCTAGGGGACTAATTTATGTGGATATTACAATTATCATTCTTACAATAATCATGCTTGATTATTATCTGATTGAATTATATTCTCGATCGAAAAGTGTGCGACGCAGCCACAGGGGACTAATTTATGTGGATATTACGTATGTGAGTTCATTCGTGGGTGTATGGAGCAGGGCACAGACTTTCTTCAAGTACGTAAATAATATATTCGCAATTTATTCTATACCATAGTTTTTGTTGAGTTCTATTCATAATGATCTACTTCTTTATATATAGTTGGATGCGATGCGGGATAAGCTCCTACCACATGAACGCCTACTAGCAATTCAAGTGGAGTTGTCGGGATTTTTGCTCAGGGACGTCATAAACTCAAAAGAAGAGTACAACGTAGATAGACCTTCGTGTAATCGTGGATAGACACAAAAGGACAATATCTATTGTAATGATGATCTTGGTGTAAATCAATTAGACGAGCTCTAGTCCCGGCTGTGTATATATTTATATGTATTTATGTTATTGTGAGTGAAATTATATTATATATGCATCAATGTATACAACATGTAGTAGCGTAGAACAATATGTATATGAAAACACAAAATGAAAAATAATCAAATACAAAAAAAGAAAACCCTAAACCCTAAAACCCCACCTCCTGCCGCGGCAGCAATTTGGTGCAAAATGCTGCCGCGGCAGAAGAACTTTAGTCCCGGTTTCGTGTTACGAACCGGGACTAAATATCCTCCAGCCCAGCGCGCACAGAGCGGCCATGTGGAGATAATCTAGTCCCGGTTTGTAACAGAACCGGGCCTAAAGGCCTAACCTTTAGTCCCGATACGTTAGTCCCGGATTGCAATACAGGACTAAAGCCTCTTACAAACCGGAACTAGTATCCTGTTTTCTACTAGTGCCTGTTACGAATGAAGAAAGTAGCGGAATCATAACTACAAGATGGACATGAACGGTGAAAAGTGCCTTTGAACTTCACAGGGAATTTTATTTAATCATAATATTGCTGGTTCTAAAAAGAGGATATTTGAGAAGATCTGGGCAGCTAAAATTAAACAGGGCAAAAAGGCGTTTGGTGCAGGAGATTAAATTCAGCATCAACATTAAAGGATGAAGGTGAAACTAGAGAGGGTATAAATTACATATGTACACTGTTTTTTCAGTCATACTTATTGCTAGATGTTTTTTCAGTCATCCTTATTGCCAGAGCATTATATTATCTAGATAAAAGGTGCTCGCCAACATAGATTTTACCTTTGCATTAATATGAAATTCATGCTTGATCAATTAACCTCATGACCATATCACATTTCTTGTGTGATAGATTTGCAGCTACATCTGAACCAATCAACCCTTATCACTTAGGTGCCATGGTCAGCCCCAAAGTACAATTTTGACGTGGTCTATCGGGATACCTGATCTTCAATTCCGGACAAACACATAAGGACATGTTTAATGCTAAGTGTTAATCGAGACACTTAGGTGAAAATCATCCAAGCGCCCCACTCCTTAACGTTAGCTGTTTATCATGGACGCTAACCGTACTTTAGGGAAACTAGGCGTTTGTCTCTCCAACGCTGGGAAAGAAGTAAACACTTTATCAGGGAGAGTTTGTTGTAATCTAAGTCCCTGTTGGATTTTTTTTGCCTTTTCTCTTTATTTCCTGGATAGCGGCCGATGCTTGTGCAAACAAATATGTGCGGGAGAAAAATCTGGAGTGCTTGGCATAAAGTTTGGCGTCAACACTATCTTTTTTTCTAGGATTGGACCGGAATCGAGCATAACGACATGGATTCCTATCCGCCCTTAGCGTCTCCATTGTATGTGCCCTAAGTTTAAAGGTATTTAGGTGGATGGTTGTGTGATGAAATTAGTTGGTTCAATGTACTAATTAATGGACTTCAGGCATGTGTGTTCCGGCCAAGGAGTGGATCTTTAAATGATACATTGTTGATACTCCCTCCGTCCCAAAATAGAAGTCTTAGGTTTGTCAAATTGGATGAATCTATATACTAAATAGTGTCTAAATTCATCTAAATTTTGATAAATGTTCGATATCTATTTTGGGACGGAGGGAGTATTATAATAGCTAGCAAACAATATTTTCCATACCATCTTGTTGTTGAGCCTCTTGATATTTTTTTTTCTTGAATATGTTGGAGTCTAAATCTTCTATATAGTTATTTTGGTTTTCATGACACTATTTATATTGTGTTGGGCTAAACTGGACGGGCGCAGCGCGCATTTATGATCTAGTACTACATATAAACAGTCTGATTAAGACTCAAGACAAACGCCTCTAAACGAAACCGTGTAAAACGGTCAAGCAATACACACTTCAAATATAGAAGTAAGTACACAAGAAAAAGGTGGGCATCTAGTCCCTACGATCCCTCCCCTCCAGTCATATTTTAGGCGACGCGCAGAGCTCCCTACAAAGAAGCCTCCCGCGCCGGACACAAGGAAAGGAAGAACAACACACGAGCGGCTCATCACTCGCTCGCTTCCCGTCTAGCTAGCTATCTGTTCTCGAGCAATGGAGAAGAAGGCGACGCGCGTGCGTCTGTGCCTGGCGGCCCTGCTGCTGGCCGGCTGCCTCGTGATGGCGGGCCTGCAGGGTGCCCACGCGGCGGCAGCGCAGCCGGAGGCCACGGCGGCGCGCGTGCTCCACGAGAACTCGCCGCCAGGAGGGTACAAACCGGAGGAGGCCGACAAGTACTCTCGCGGATGCAGCGCCCACACTCAGTGCCGCGGCTGATACCTGCATTTTCGTGGGCGTCGCCGCCTGGCCGGTCTGTTTGTGTATTTTTTGTACAGTACTAGTTTGTACTGTGTGTTTGCTGACTCCTCCTTTCAGTTCCACTAATTTGTTCGTGATTAACACATGAGGGACATCAAAAATAACTTTTTTTTTGCCTAGCATACCAGATAGCCCACATAGTGACCGGAACAGAGTTGATCTCCTCGTGCAGTCGTGGTTGACCCAACCCATCAGGCCATCACCTGGAAAATCAAGAGCTTCGCATCATTCTCCTATATCATGCTTATGTTGCTCTACAACCTACTCGTCACAAAACACATACATATCTTGACATTATGCAATCCAATAGAGCGCTTGTCAAGTGTCAACCGCAACACCAGAAATTTAACAGCAGGGAGTCGTCACCATAGATAACCCATTCTCTTATGCCTTGTGTGTGCAGTTGGAAGACATTGCCTCGCCAATCTTCAAAGGAAAACCTTTAGCTTTGATGGTACTTGGACTTGCCAAATAGAAGCCTGTCAAGCTTCATGCACTAGCCAACGCAGCCAAAAGTCCGAACTGATGAAAATAACTAGTGCAATCCACTTATACACTTCAACGCCCCCTCTCACGTGCGACGGGGAGAAGTCATCACGTGCAACCGAAAGAGAGCGACGGCGCGCGAAACTTACGTATGACTCAAGAGGCCTATACGTGGACACAGAGGGGTCAACAACAATTTTAGGATAAATTACGAAAGCCAGGACTCGAACTCGAGACCATAGGCTATGATACCATGTCAAGCTTCATGCACTAGCCAATGCAACCAAAAGTCCGAGCTGATGAAAAGGGCTAGTGCAATCCACTTATACACTTCAACAAAGCCCATTGTTTCTTTTGCTCATCTGAACTTGAGTCTGCAACATTTCCATCAAGACAATCCTCCTTTTTGTGTTCTTATTCTGGATTAACATTCTATAAGCCAATATGACTGACAGACGTCCCTTGCTATCATATTGTCATGCACATTCATCATCCCAATGTGTGGTCTTCAGAGGAATAGACCTAATAACCTCAACGTCCATCTCAATGAAGCATTCGTGCAGGGCCGACAAAGAATCAATGAAGTAGCTAACCCTGGTTGGAGGATAATACATCTCCATGAAGCATTCATGCAGGCGGTGAACTATAGGACACATTAATGCCTATTTTTGTTTGCTGACTCCTCTTTTCAGTTCCACTAATTTGTTCGTGATTAACACATGAAGGACATCAAAAATTAACTTTTTTTTGGCTAGCATACCAGATAGCCCACATAGTGACCGGAACAGAGTTGATCTCCTCGTGCAGTCGTGGTTGACCCAACCCATCAGGCCATCACCTGAAAAATCAAGAGCTTCGCATCATTCTCCTATATCATGCTTATGTTGCTCTACAACCTACTCGTCACAAAACACATACTCTTTTCATCCAGAAATAAGTGATTTTGATTTATCTAGATTCACATGTATCTATATACTAAAATATTTCTAGATTTATCTGAATTTAGACAAATGCAAGTCACTTGTTTTCGGACGGACGGAGGGAGTACACATTTTGACATTGTGCAGTCCAATAGAGCGGCTGCCAAGTGTCAATCCGCAACACCATAAATTTAACAACAGGGAGTCGTCACCATATATAACCCTTTCTCTCTTATGTTGTGTGCGTAGTTGGAAGAGATTGCCTCGCCAATCTTCAAAGGATGAAAACCTTCAGCTTTGATGGTATTTGGACTTGCCAAATAGAAGCCCATTGTTTCTTTTCCCTCATCTGAAATTGACTTTGCAGCATTTCCATCAAGACAATCCTCCCTCCTTCTCTTCATAGTCTGGACTAACATTCTAAGCCACTATGACTGAGAAAAGTCCCTTGCGATCATATAGCCATGCACATTCATCATCCCAATGTGTGGTCTTCAGAGAAATAGTCCTAATAACCTCAACGTCCATCTCAATGAAGCATTCACGCAGGGCCGACAAAGAATCAACGAAAAAGCATCCCGATTACACATCTCCTGTCCAATTGCCCCTAGGGGCCATGTAGGTGGATCTAACAATTACACCGACGATGGAATCGACCTTGTGAGAAGTTGTAGACGTCCAACCGTGAACTAGTCACTACCTTATTCTTTATGACACCCTCAAACTCGATACATTCTCAATCAACAAGCTAGTGTTGCTTGAATTTAAACATAGCAAAATAACGAAAACAAATCATGACTAGATCTGGCCACATACATCAACTCGTTATTGGACCTACTCTAACATGTAAAAACAAATTGAGGCAGAAAAGAGTTGAAGTTGTATGACAATGTATAGTGATAAGCTGTCCGTAACTTTTTTCCATACTTGAATTTTCCATTTCGTTATACCTAATTGTACACTAGAAACTGTTTTCGATATATTTCTTGCTGCATTTTCTTCAGAGATCTCTACCAAGATATTTTAGAATATTAAAACATAAAGAAAGTTAAAAATACAACACACACATAGAGCTTTGTAAAGACTATAACTCATGCAAGTGCCTTAATTTTCTTAGGCACCCAGTTTTTTTTGTCTCGGACTATTTACAATGGATTTGTTAAAAATTAAAGCATTCTATTTAAGATCATGGTTTGACCAAAGTACATATAAACAAGTATAAATGTCTAGTATAAATATTGTTCAGTTCATGAGGTACAAAAGTTGGTTGGACCAACAAATATTTCATGGAGCTCGAGAAGGCAAGCAAAAATAACATGGGCGGCTTGTAGCTTCCGATGATGTGGAGAAAAATAGCTGCAATGCATAGGCCTTATCATGGGCACGACAATGCTAGTCGACCTGCCGTGGATGATCAACAATGTAAGATACACAATTTATACGCTTCGCTCTGGTACAAGGAGTAGTCGTCTGATGCCATCTTTGGTCTCACGTGACCCAACCACAACAAGTAAATACTTGTGCATCCAGTTTCATTCTATTTAAACATTTTATATAAACTTTCAGTGTTTTAAATTATTGATATCTACTACATTTCATAATCACACACATAAGAGAAGACATCTAATTCATTTGACCATCCATTTATTGTAAAAGAATGACCACAATAAGCAAATTATGAGTACTTGCCATATCATAGTGGTATCGGTGATGTAGTTAACATGTCGACAACGCATGTGCACCACACCATTCAAACAAAAGTTATTAATGTATGTAGTTATCATGGTGCTTAGTACTAGTTACCAACATGTGAATGAGTTGTTGTAATATTGTGACAATACTCCCTCTGTTCCATTTTACACTGCGTCTTAGCCAAAGCGCTGATACCAAGGAGAGCCCCAGAGATTCCTTTCTCGCCCTGGCTGCACCATTTTACCCCTATGTTAAATGGCAATGCATGCATGCACAGCTAGGCACAGCCGCACAGCTAGTACTGTTGCATGCTCAACTAGTACTCGGTGAAAAAGTGCATGGGCCTTTTCGGAAACCATAGGTGGAAGAGGGTGAGACGCAGAGTAATTTGGAAAAACACTAAAAAAGTTAGGCGCAGTGTAAATTGGAACAGAGGGAGTATGAATTATCAAAAAAATTGTATTGCACTTATTAGAATTGTGTGGCAGCTTGTCACAATAAAGCATGATTACTACTTGATATAATACATGGAAAATAATTAGTTACCACCATACTAGTGATGCAGTTACCATGATCATGGCATATTAATTTAGTACAATTTTTTGACAATTAATTGATGACTCAGACCAAAATGATGGCTAGTATTAGTTAGAATTATGGTGGCAGTGTAGTAGAGTGTATGATACAACAAGGTGTAATCCATTTAAAGGATTGCCACATAACAATTAATGTAAATAAGACGGCAAGGTTATATGGTAACTTGTTGCAAAATAGGATGGCAACTAGTACATTATCGTGTGACAACAAGAGATTCTGAAAAAAAGTTTGCTGAAAAGTATCCAAGAGTGGTCTAGTTTTAAAACTCTCAACCATACAAAGCTAGCGGTTAAAATTGATTACTAATCAAGCAAACACTATGATCTACAAATCAAGTTTTACTCCCACAATCAAATTTTAGTAGGCTGAGATCATCGTGGTTGTCAATTTTCTGTATGTGCATCAAACAACTCTTCTTTTTTCCTTACGTTTGCACCTAAAGTTTAAATTTTAGGTGCAAACATCGCACTGTCAAAATAGTGTCACACCAAAAGAAAATATGTGAATGTTCATTCAATGCTTTTCTGTCTTGAAATATATTCATATAGTTTTGTTTTGATAATGGGATACCCAATATCTGTATAACTAAGATGCACACATCCACTCAAGTCCGATAGAGAAAAGGAAAAAAAGACGAAATGCATGTAATCATAAAGAAACTGTTGGAGATATGCCCTAGAGGCAATAATAAATGTAGTTATTATTATATCTTTGTGTTTATGATAAATGTTTACATTCATGCTATAATAGTATTAACAAGGAAACATTAATACTTGTGTGATTTGTAAACCTAATTTGAAGTCCCTAGTAAAGCCTCTATATAATACTAGCTTGTTGGTTAATAGATGATTGTGGTTTCCCTATCATGAACATTGAGATGTTATTAACAACAAGATCATATCGTTAGGAGAATGATATGATGGACATACTCCTATAGATAAGCGTAGCATAAAGATCAAGTCATTTCAATAGTTCAATTGCTATATGCTTTCTGATACATAGTAACCTAATTCCTTCGACCATGAGATCATGCATATCACCTTTGCCGGATGGATGCTTTGATGACATCAAACACCACACCGTAACTGGGTGGCTATAACGGTGGCATTGAGTGTTTGGAAAGTATTGGTTGAAACACATGGATCAAGAGTGGGATTTGTCCATCCATATGACGGATAGATATACTCTGGGCCCTCTCGGTGAAATGTCATCCAATTAGCTTGCAAGCATGTGACTGGCTCACAAGGGATCACATATCACGGGAACGAGAAAAGAGTACTTATCGGTAACGAGGTTGAACTAGGTATGCAGAGATACCGACGATCATAACCTCGGATAAGTAAACTATCGTGAGACAAAGGGAAATTGGTATCGTATGTAAGTGGTTCATTCGATCGCAAAGTAATCGTAGAAATATGTGGGAGCCATATGAATTTCCAGATTCCTCTATTGGTTATTGTTCGGAGAAGTGTCTCGATCATGTCCGCATAATTCACGAACCGTAGGGAGACACACTTAAGGATTCGACGTTGTTTGAGTAGCTATGGTATGATGAGAAAGAGACCGAATGTTGTTCGGAGTCTCGGATGGGATCCGGGATATCTTGAGGATATCCGGAATGGTCCAGAGAATAAGATTCATATAAGGAAAGTCTCGTTTCGGAGTTCGGGAATGATTCCGGTGTTTTCATCGGGAATGTTCTAGAAGGTTCCGGAATGTCCGGCACTCCGGAGGGGAAGGGGTACATGAATGTGTCATTGCAAGTTGGAATGATTGCATCATGTACTAAGTGTCTTCGCTGTCCAAAATAAAGGGTTTATTCAAATCCTAAATTGAAAAGTCAAACGGCTAGTTTGAAAGTCAAACAGCAAGTTTTGGAAAGAGGAGGAGGAGTGGGAAACCGAGTTGGGGAGGGAATCCCTCCTCCAACCGGCGGCGCACCACCCAAGCCAAGTTGGGGAGGGACTCCCCTCCCTCCCCTTGGCCGGCCGGCCCCTCCACCTATATAAGGAGGGGCAGGGCTCCCTCCTAGCACACACAAGTTCCCTACCCCAAACCCTAGCTTGGCGCCACCACCTCCTGCAGCTGCCGCCGCCTCCTAGGGTTGCCCTAGCCGCCGACTTGGGCTGCCCCTTGCCCTAGCCGCCGGCTCTAGCACCTCCTCCTTGGTGTGTCTAAACCCTAGATCGCCGAGGAGCTCTCTCATACTCCACCATACTCGCTCCGGCTTAAGGCGAAGCCCTGCGAGATCTCCCCTCTACTTCCGGTACCACGCCGTTGTGCTGCCGGGATCGCGAGGAGAGTGCTACAACCTCTGCTGCCTGCTGGAACAAGGGAGAGGAAGGTCTTCGCCGAGTACCGAACGTGTGACCGACTGCGGGAGCGCTGCCGGAACACAGCGCCGGAAGGATCGTCTACGCGATCTTGAGATCGGGAAGAGTACGAATACATCACCCACGAGAATCCGCTCCTGTTAAACACTTTGGAATCTTCGAAGGTGAGTTATTCCATCGACTCGTTGCTACAATCTAGTAGATAGATCTTGGCTTGTTTGTTTGTATGCGGTAGAAATTTTTTGTTTTCCATGCTACGAAACCCTACAGTGGTATCAGAGCCGTGTCTATATGTAGATCTGTTGCACGAGTAGAACACAATGGTCATTGTGGGCGTTGATGCTTTTATTGTCGATTGCTTCTTATGTACTTTGCATCTTGCGGTATGTTGGGATGAAGCGGCCCGGGCTAACCTTACATGACATCGTTCATGAGACTTGCTCCACGCTTGACATGCAACTTGTATTGCATAAGTGGCTTTGCGGGTGCCTGTTTCTCCTAGCATAGTTAAGATCCAATTTACAACGGGTGATTAACAATACTAGTATCAATGTTGTGGTTCTTGTTCGTAAGTTAGAATGACACTTATTGAAAGCTCCAAACCACGTAAAATATGCAAAGAAAGTAGAGGCGTCTAACTTTGTTTTGCAGGGGTGTGCTGTGATGTGATATGGCCATGATTGTGATTATATTTGATGTATGCAATGTTCCTTATTGTAAGTTGGCAACCAGCAGGAGCCATATGGTTGTCTTTAATTTATGTTAAGACCCGCGTGTCTATTCAAAGTAGTTGTAATAGTTGAAGCCGGTGGACGACAACCATGGAGAAGCATCATTGACCTTGATGCAATGCCGGTGATGATGGAGATCATGTTCGTGCTTGAAGATGGAGATCGGAAGCACAAAGAAGAAAGGCCATATCATATCACATATTATGAATTGCATGTGATGTTAATCCTTTATGCATCTTGTATTGCTTAGTAGACGACGGTAGCATTATAAGATGATCCCTCATGCACATGAATTTCAAGTCATAAAGTGTTCACCCTTAGTTAGCACCGTTGCTAAAGCTTGTTATTTCGAAGCACCACGTGATGATCGGGTGTGTTAGATTCTGCAAGTGTATACAACGTGAGCAAGCCAGATTTGCTCATGCGGAAACTAAGGTTTGATCTTGACGAGCCTAGCATGTACAGACATGGTCTCGAAACACGGATCACCGAAAGGTAAAGCATGAATCATATAGTAGATATGATGAACATGTCGATTGTTCGCCATTGAAACTATATCAACTCTCGTGATGATCGGTGTTGATGTGGTGGATTTGGTTCGTGTAATCACTAAAACAATGTGAGGGATATTGTTTTGAGTGGGAGTTCACCTAGATTAATTTTATTATTAATTTGAACTCAATTTGTCATAAACTTAGTCTAAACTATTGCAAATATGTTGTAGATCAATGGCAGCCCCTACCATCAATTTTAATGCGTTCCTAGAGAAAGAAAAGTTGAAAAACAATGGAAGCAACTTCGCGGATTGGTTCCGCAATTTGAGGATTGTCCTCACAGCTGGTAATTTGACCTATGTGCTGGATGCACCGCTGGGTGACCCACCTGCAGCTGATGCTCCCGATGAAGTAAAGAACGTTTACCTCACTCGGAAGACTCAGTACTCCACAGTTCAGTGTGCTATCTTGTATGGTTTAGAATCGGAGCTTCAGAAAAGGTTTGAGAATTCAGACCCATATGATATTGTCGAGGATCTCAAATTGATCTTTGAGACTCATGCGGCAATTGAAAGCTATGAGGCTTCTGAAAAGTTCTTTAACTGCAAGATGGAAGAGGGCAGCTCCGTCAGTGAGCACGTGCTTAAGATGTCTGGGCACGCAAACAAACTTCAAAGCTTGGGTATTGTGATTCCTAATGCTTTGGGGATTTACCGTGTCCTCCAATCACTACCACCAAGTTACAAGAACTTTGTGATGAACTACAACATGCAAAACATGAACAAGACGTTGCCAGAACTCTTTGCCATGTTGAAATCTGCAGAAGTGGAGATCAAGAAAGAGCACCAAGTGTTGTTGGTCAATAAGACCACCAAATTCAAGAAAGGCAAGTCTAAGCAGAAGGGACACTTCAAGAAGGGTGGTAAGAAAGTTACCACGCCAACGAAGAAGACCAAGGCTGGACCTAAGCCTGATACTGAGTGCTTTTACTGCAAGGGAGAAGGTCACTGGAAGCGGAATTGCCCAAAGTACTTGGCGGATTTGAAGAACGGCAACATCAAGAAGAAAGGTATATCTGATATACATGTTATTGATGTGTATCTCACTAGTACTCGTAGTAGTGCCTGGGTATTTGATACTGGTTCGGTTGCTCATATTTGTAACTCGAAACAGGTGCTGCAGAATAAACGGAAGCTAGCGAAGAACGAGGTGACGATGCGCGTGGGAAACGGATCAAAGGTTGATGTGATCGCGGTCGGCACGCTACCCCTTCATCTACCATCGGGATTAGTTTTATACTTAAATAATTGTTATTTGGTGCCTGCGTTAAGCATGAACATTATATCGGGATCTTGTTTATTGCGAGACGGTTACTTGTTTAAGTCCGAGAATAATGGTTGTTCGATTTATATGAGTAATATGTTTTATGCACATGCACCTTTGATAGATGGTCTATTCTTATTGAATCTCGATAGTGGAAATACACATATTAATAACATTGAGGCTAAACGGTTGAAATCAAGCGATAACTCGACCTATATGTGGCACTGTCGTCTTGGTAACATTGGAGTGAAGCGTATGAAGAAACTCTATTCCGGTGGACTTCTTGAATCAGTTGATTTCGAATCACTTGATAGATGCGAAGCATGTCTGATGGGTAAAATGACTAAGACTCCATTTTCTGGTATGATGGAGCGAGCTACGGACTTATTGGAAATCATACATACCGATGTATGTGGTCCAATGAGTGTAGCATCGCGCGGTGGTTATCGTTATGTTTTTACCTTCACGGATGACTTGAGTAGATATGGGTATATCTATTTCATGAAACATAAGTCCGAAACTTTCGAGAAGTTTAAGGAATTTCAAAGTGAGGTAGAGAATCAACGTAACAAGAAGATTAAATTTCTACGTTCTGATCGTGGAGGTGAATATCTAAGTTACGAGTTTGGCGAGCATTTGAAGAAATGCGGAATACTTTCACAGTTGACACCGCCGGGAACACCACAGCGTAATGGTGTGTCCGAACGTCGTAATCGAACTCTCTTAGATATGGTTCGTTCTATGATGTCACTTACAGATTTACCGCTATCATTTTTGGGTTATGCATTAGAAACAGCCGCATTCACTTTAAATAGGGCACCGTCTAAATCCGTTGAAACGACACCGTATGAATTATGGTTTGGGAAGAAACCTAGATTGTCGTTCCTTAAAGTTTGGGGTTGCGAAGCCTATGTAAAGAAGTTACAGCCGGACAAGCTTGAACCCAAAGTGGAAAAATGCGTCTTCATAGGATACCCAAAGGAAACTATTGGGTATACCTTCTATCATAGATCCGAAGGCAAAGTCTTCGTTGCCAAGAATGTATCCTTTCTAGAGAAGGAATTTCTCTCGAAAGAAGTGACTGGAAGGAAAGTAGAACTCGACGAGGTTGTCGAACCTTCTCTCGAAATTGCGAGTGGCGCAGCACCGGAAGAAGTTCCTGTGGTGCCTGCACCAATTAGAGAGGAAGCTAATGATGATGATCATGAAACTTCGGTTGAAGTTGCTACAGAGCCTCGCAGGTCAACGAGAACTCGTACCACTCCAGATTGGTATGATCCCGTTATGAGTGTCATGTTGGTGGATAACACCGATGACCCTGAGACATATGAGGAAGCGATGATGAGCCCAGATTCCAATAAATGGCAAGAAGCCATGAAATCCGAGATTGGATCCATGTACAAAAACCAAGTATGGACTTTGGTGGACTTACCGGATGGCCGAAAGGCTGTCGAGAACAAATGGATTTTCAAGAAGAAAACAGATGCTGATGGTAATGTTACTGTCTATAAAGCTCGACTTGTCGCAAAAGGGTTTCGACAAATTCAAGGAGTTGACTACGATGAGACTTCCTCACCAGTAGCGAAGCTAAAGTCTGTGAGGATTATGTTAGCAATCGCTGCATATTATGATTATGAGATATGGCAGATGGATGTCAAAACAGCATTCCTCAATGGAGACATTGATGAAGAGTTGTATATGATGCAACCCAAAGGTTTTGTCGATCCTAGAGATGCTAACAAGGTATGCAAACTTCAACGATCCATCTATGGATTGAAGCAAGCATCCCGAAGTTGGAATCAACGTTTGGATAAGGTGATCAAAAGTTTTGGTTTTATACAAACTTATGGAGAAGCTTGTATTTACAAGAAAGTGAGTGGGAGCTCTGTAGCATTCTTAATACTATATGTAGATGACATATTGTTGATTGGGAATGATGTAGACCTTCTTAATAGTGTCAAGGAATATTTGAATAATAGTTTTTCAATGAAGGATCTTGGTGAAGCAGCTTACATATTAGGCATAAAGATTTATAGAGATAGATCGAAACGCCAAATATCATTGTCACAAAGTACATATTTGGACAAAGTTCTAAAGAGGTTTGGAATGGAAGAAAGCAAGAAAGGGTTCTTGCCCATGTTGCCCAATACGACCTTGAGTAAAACTCAAAGTCCGACATCGGCAGAAGATAGAGAAAGGATGAGTAAGACTCCCTATGCCTCAGCCATAGGATCTCTAATGTATGCCATGCTATGTACTAGACCCGACATTGCATATGCTATTAGTTTAACTAGCAGATATCAAAGTGATCCAGGAGTGGATCATTGGACAGCAGTCAAAAACATCCTTAAGTACTTGAGAAGAACTAAGGATATGGTTCTTTCTTATGGAGGTGATGAACAACTCGTTGTTAATGGTTACACCGATGCTAGTTGGAACACCGATCCGGATGATTCTAAATCATAATCTGGATACATATTTATTTTGAATGGTGCAGCAGTTAGCTGGAGGAGTGCAAAGCAAAGCGTTGTGGCGAGATCTTCAACTGAATCGGAATACATGGCTGCTTCGGAGGCTTCACAAGAAGAGATATGGATGAAAGAGTTCATTATAGAGCTGGGTGTGGTTCCTAGTGCGCTGGACCCAATGTCTATCTACTGTGATAACATGGGCGCCATAGCCAATGCGCAAGAACCAAGGTCACACAAGAAGCTGAAGCATATCAAGCTACGTTTTCACGCTATTCGAGAACATATCCAAGATGGGGATATAAAGATTTGCAAAGTACACACAGATCTGAATGTGGCGGATCCATTGACTAAACCTCTCCCGAGGGCAAAACATGACCAGCACCAAACTGCCATGGGTGTTCGGTATATTACCATGTAATCTAGATTAGATGACTCTAGTGCAAGTGGGAGACTGTTGGAGATATGCCCTAGAGGCAATAAGAAATGTAGTTATTATTATATCTTTGTGTTTATGATAAATGTTTACATTCATGCTATAATAGTATTAACAAGGAAACATTAATACTTGTGTGATTTGTAAACCTAATTTGAAGTCCCTAGTAAAGCCTCTATATAATACTAGCTTGTTGGTTAATAGATGATTGTGGTTTCCCTATCATGAACATTGAGATGTTATTAACAACAAGATCATATCGTTAGGAGAATGATATGATGGACATACTCCTATAGATAAGCGTAGCATAAAGATCAAGTCATTTCAATAGTTCAATTGCTATATGCTTTCTGATACATAGTAACCTAATTCCTTCGACCATGAGATCATGCATATCACCTTTGCCAGATGGATGCTTTGATGACATCAAACACCACACCGTAACTGGGTGGCTATAAAGGTGGCATTGAGTTTTCGGAAAGTATTGGTTGAAACACATGGATCAAGAGTGGGATTTGTCCATCCATATGACGGATAGATATACTCTGGGCCCTCTCGGTGAAATGTCATCCAATTAGCTTGCAAGCATGTGACTGGCTCACAAGGGATCACATATCATGGGAACGAGAAAAGAGTACTTATCGGTAACGAGGTTGAACTAGGTATGCAGAGATACCGACGATCATAACCTCGGATAAGTAAACTATCGTGAGACAAAGGGAAATTGGTATCGTATGTAAGTGGTTCATTCGATCGCAAAGTAATCGTAGAAATATGTGGGAGCCATATGAATTTCCAGATTCCTCTATTGGTTATTGTTCGGAGAAGTGTCTCGATCATGTCCGCATAATTCACGAACCGTAGGGAGACACACTTAAGGATTCGACGTTGTTTGAGTAGTTATGGTATGATGAGAAAGAGACCGAATGTTGTTCGGAGTCTCGGATGGGATCCGGGATATCTTGAGGAGATCCGGAATGGTCCGGAGAATAAGATTCATATAAGGAAAGTCTCGTTTCGGAGTTCGGGAATGATTCCGGTGTTTTCATCGGGAATGTTCTAGAAGGTTCCGGAATGTCCGGCACTCCGGAGGGGAAGGGGTACATGAATGTGTCATTGCAAGTTGGAATGATTGCATCATGTACTAAGTGTCTTCGCTGTCCAAAATAAAGGGTTTATTTAAATCCTAAATTGAAAAGTCAAACGGCTAGTTTGAAAGTCAAACGGCAAGTTTTGGAAAGAGGAGGAGGAGTGGGAAACCGAGTTGGGGAGGGAATCCCTCCTCCAACCGGCGGCGCACCACCCAAGCCAAGTTGGGGAGGGACTCCCCTCCCTCCCGTTGGCCGGCCGGCCCCTCCACCTATATAAGGAGGGGCAGGGCTCCCTCCTAGCACACACAAGTTCCCTACCCCAAACCCTAGCTTGGCGCCACCACCTCCTGCAGCTGCCGCCGCCTCCTAGGGTTGCCCTAGCCGCCGACTTGGGCTGCCCCTTGCCCTAGCCGCCGGCTCTAGCACCTCCTCCTTGGTGTGTCTAAACCCTAGACCGCCGAGGAGCTCTCTCATACTCCACCATACTCGTTCCGGCTTAAGGCGAAGCCCTGCGAGATCCCCCCTCTACTTCCGATACCACGCCGTTGTGCTGCCGGAATCGCGAGGAGAGTGCTACAACCTCCGCTGCCTGCTGGAACAAGGGAGAGGAAGGTCTTCGTCGAGTACCAAACGTGTGACCGACTGCGGGAGCGCTGCCGGAACGCAGCGTCGGAAGGATCGTCTACGCGATCTTGAGATCGGGAAGAGTACGACTACATCACCCACGAGAATCCGCTCTCGTTAAACACTTTGGAATCTTCGAGGGTGAGTTATTCCATTGACTCGTTGCTACAATCTAGTAGATAGATCTTGGCTTGTTTGTTTGTATGCGGTAGAAATTTTTTGTTTTCCATGCTACGAAACCCTACAGAAACTACATAACAACTAAAGTGCTAGAGTACCAAATGCGAAGATCATGCTATCATCCATGTTGGATAAGAATATCCTTCGTCGTGTCCTCCAACCGTATGGACACCTTCATGAATAGGTCTCAATTCTTTAGACGTTGTAGAGACGACCATAAACAGAGCAAACAGGTGCACAAGTAAATAACCTGCATAAGAAAAACATTTTTAATATTAAAACCCTTTTCATTCCTACATAGCCAAAGCAAGCAAATAACAACAAGTACCCCCACCTGAATAAGTATTCTATACCTATGATAAATAGCATGTAACTAGTTGCCAAATATATTTGCAACACTATGCGGTTAATTCAAACTAGAAGATACTTAGATAACTAACCATATAGAACATGTGAATTTGCATTGGAAGAACAAGTGTTGATTGTCTCATCATGAGGACCAAAAACACACTTTTTACAAGGTTATCCTTGGTGAGGATTACTCCTCTATGAAGATACCATGCAAAATAATATGTCTTTAGTGGTATCTTGATTTTCCAAATCTTTTTGTTATTATCGAGTGGCATGTCTGGCTGGGTCAAAGCTCTACACATAGATCCACAAAGAATTTACCATTCTCATGTAATTTCCATCGTAATGCATCAGTCCTTTGCAATAATTTGATCAAAGCCAATCTCTGTAGCGAGGTATTCTAGGATGCAAGCCTGGGACCAATTAGACCCCTTCCGAACGTCACATTTTTTGGAGATGTCTTTATGACCATAGCAATAATATCACTCTTATGATGAACAATATTATATAGAGTTTTATATTGTTTCCCAAGAGTAGGCATTTCCTAACCTCTTATCCTTCCAGAATCTAATTTTCGAGCTACCATTAATAAACGATCCAAATTGGAAAAAAACGTATTACTAACACATAAATGTAAGTCTGTAGGTTTCCAATGATATTGGGAGAGAGCATTCGATCCCATTATCTTCTCATCCCTAAGAAGCCAGACGCATCTGCACTTAGGGACTACAGACCCATCAACGTCATCCATAGCATGTCGAGATTTTTTCCAAACTCCTCGCAAATAGACTTGTGCCCGTATTGCCAGAAATTGTCTCCAAATGCCAGAACTTATTCATAAAGAAAAGGAGTATCCACGACAACTTCCTCCATGTGCAAAATCTCATCAAAGATCTTCATTCCTCTAAAACCCCAAGTCTTTTCCTGAAACTGGACATCTCCAAAGCTTTCGACTCGGTGGGATGGGCCTACCTCCTTGAAGTTTTGTCCGCGATTGGGTTTGGGACGATGTGGAGAGAATGGGTGTGCCTCTCCCTAGACTCGGCCACTTCTAAAGTGCTTCTAAATGGCGACCCGGGAACTCCTTTCTGGCACGCTAGGAACCTTCGGCAGGGTGACCCACTTTCACCAATGCTCTTCATCCTGGCCATTGACCCTCTCGAGTGCCTCCTTTCCATCGCGACTCGCAGAGGTATCCTCTCCCAGATCAGATCGTGTGTGCCATGATGCAGAATATCTCTCTGTGCGGGCGATGTCAGAATTTTTGTAAACCCAATAAAATAATAAATTCAAGCCATCAACTCCATTCTGGACTGCTTTGGAAAAGCCAGTGGCCTTGTCACCAATTTGAGCAAGACTGAGGTCTTCCCTATAAGATGTGGTCAATTGAATTTACCAGACATCCTCTCGAATTTTCCTGCTAGGATTGCCAATTTCCCGGGGAAACATTTAGGTCTATCATTGCACTTCAGGCGTCTCAGGAAGGTCGAACTCCAACCCCTCATCGACAAAATGACTGTAAAGCTTCCTAGATGGATGGGGAATAATCTTGCGAGGCCTGGCAGAGTCACTCTCGCGAAGTCGGTTCTCATGGCCATCTCATTCTACCACGCTACAATCATCCGCCTCACGAAGTGGGCTATACACAAGATCATTTGGATCGCAAGAAATTTTTTCTGGGCAGGAGACGAAGGCGAGCACGCAGCACAAGGAAAAGCCCTCGTAAGTTGGAAGACGCTTTGCAGACCAAAGAAGCTAGACGGCCTCGGCATGCCTGACCTTCAGAGATCTACTTCGATGACCATGGCTTCAGTGCAAAGACCCGCAACACACCTGGGTGGGGTTGAAACTCCCCCGCAATGCCGCTGACGTGGACCTTTTCAGAACATGCACGCAGATCACGCTGGGGAATGGAGAGATAGCATCCTTCCGGCATGACAAGTGGTCTACACTTGGACCTATTCTCTTATGGGCGCCTAAACTATGCAAAATTGCCACCAGAAAAAAGAAGTGTTGCCAAAGGATTAGCGGGCAACAATTGGATCTGCTCAATCTCTAGACTTCAGACTCCTGTGAAGCTTACCAAGTACCTCAGGGTATGTGACATCATTCAAGACACACATCTCATTCAAGGCCAAGCTGGCTCCATCACCTGTACTCTAACCTCAGACGGATCTTACAACGCTAGTTAGGCCTACCACGCGCAGTTTCACGGCAGCTTCCCCAAGTTCAGATCTGAGAAAATTTGGGACGCGCACGCCAGAACCAAAATGCAAACTCTTCGCCTGGCTGGTGATGCGTGGAAAGCTCCTCGCGGCCGACAATCTTGCTATTAGGAATTGGACCCACGACCCTATATGCGCGTTATGCCAAGGGCCCGAAGACTGGGTCCCACCTCTGCAAAGACTGCCCCTACACCACGACGATTTGAAATCTGATCTAGCATGACAACGTTACCTTGGGGGGAAACCCTGAGCACGGCTTTCCCTCCATCTCGGAATGGTGGGACAATATGATCGCGGGCCCACAAATGAGAAAAGAAAAGCTAGCGGGCGTCTGCTATACGTATTTTGGAACACGTGCAAAGAACGAAATAGGAGGATCTTCACTAGCCGGCGTCAAACCTACGTGGGGGTTGCCGCCATCGCTAGGGAGGATACCGGTAGCGTGAGCATTCTTTTGTGGCTTTCGAGCCTGCCATTCCACTGGATCCTGATTAGGCCGTTTCGCTTAGTTTATTTGCGGTGATTTCAGCATGTTTACATCATAATTAAAAACATACCGTTCTACTATTTGAGACGTTTTTCTATCTCTCTTTAATAAAAAAGACAGAGCTCATGCCGGTTGCTCAAAAAAAAATCATCAAAAGAAAAATATCTGCTAAGTAGCTAGCACATCGAGAAGGCGGCATTTTTTGTCAAAAGATGATGCGGTAGAAGAAGATCCTCGATCAAGGAGGTACTTCAGACGTCTCGCAGGGCCCCTCCCTTTGAAAATTGTTATGGCGTCGCTGTTCCCTGGGACTGTTCTTCGGTGGGTTAATTCTTGGACAGCTTGTGGACGACACGCCAAAGAAATTTAGTGACGCGATATGGCAGAGGTTGTCCAGAGAGCCAGCCAACTCTCTGGCTTGGCATCTAGCCTTTCATCTCTGTTCATACGGTCTGAAGTTGCGTGTTAATGGAGCTGATCTGAAATGGAAGCGCAGCGGAGCCTGGGAGCATGTCACTGTGAAGTGACACTATCGCTGAATGCTCCGAACTTCCCTTAACCGTACGTGTCTCGATCTGGGTTGCCGTCTATCACGGTGAAAGGCACTGCATGCATCTGGTTCTGTGATAGGAAGAATTCTCTGTTCAGAAACAGTTCTTGGCTGGTCACACATGTCGACCAATTGACCAAGGATAACTCGTCAGAGTATGGTTACGAGCATATGATTTCAGCCTGAATGTGAATGGAGAAAGGCTGGTCCAAAAAGATGAATATTATTAGAGTATAATAAGTTAAGGGAATTCTTTTGCGCCAGCCGCACGCTGCTACATACACACCTCATGCCCGCTCGCTCCTGACCCGGGGCGACTCGGGGGAACCCTAGCCGCCGCCGCCGGCGGGCTCCCCCCGCGAGTCTTCCTTCGCCGCCGCTGCCTCAGGTCCCTCGCGCGGTGGCGGCGGGCGCCCTCACCGCCGAAGGCTGGAGGCGGGGGGGGGGGGGGGGGGGGGGGGCTGCCGTGGAGGCATTTTGGCGGGTCGAGGCGACGACGCGGTCTGCTCTGGAGGTCGCGGGCGGCGCATGGTGGCTCGGAGGAGGCGGTGTGGGTGGCGTGCGGAGGGGCCTCGCTGCGACGACGACCGTCTACGGGTGCGCCGCGTGGGCTAGATCTGGAGCCATCTAGGCCAGGTCGGCCCTCGGCAGGGCGCCGTGGTAGGCAGCAGTCAAGGTGTGGTGCTGGGATCCTGCTGGGCGGCGGCTCTGGCGCTGCTACGGTGGTTCCCGGTTTGGTTCTCTCCCTTTTTGCCTGCTTGATCCGTCCTTCGGGAACCGGCCGACGGTGTGGGGATCGCTGTGTCGGATCTAATAAAGGTGGTGGTCCTTTGATTTCTTTCGCACGAAGACGAAGATCTGCTTGATGTCTGTCCTCCTTGATCTGGTCTAGAGAGGCGGGTTCCGGAAGGCTTCACCGACGAACTCCCATGAGCGTATCATGCTTGGAGATTGCTGGATAGGAAGGTATTCGGTCACGCGCACCTTGTTTTTCTGGCCGTTTGATTTCAGTGGGAGCGTTGCGAAGCTCTGTTGTTTGTTCCCACCAAGTGCCATGCTTTGAGCCATGATGATGTCAGATGCGGAGAATGTCAGGAAAGCGGAAATTTGAGGGTAGCGATGGTGATTTTTGTTCTTGTGGCGACGGAGATCTGGCTGCGTGATCTGGTACTCGTTGCAGCGACTGTTGGTGCGGGAAGACAACACAGGGGAGTTCCTAGTCTTATCTTGCAGGGTGAAAATCCAAGGTCTGGCCTTAGCTGGTTGTACCTGGCAATGACCTTGTTAAAGACATTATTTTGTGAGTAAGGATTTTCTACATGGTGAAAACCTATGACCTCTGGTCGGGCAACGACGGCGTTTGGGCATTGTTTCCTTCTTGAAGGCGTTGTTATTGGAGTGGAGGACTACTGGTGTGGTTTTGATGGTGTCACTGTCGTTTCTTTGAGGATTAGTTCTTTGTATCGGGACTTTTCTTTTTTATAATTTCTCTTTCTTTTTTCTGAGACGTGTGCATCCGTAGAGCCGCTAGAGCATATGCATTGTTGCAGAGGTTGGGTGTAATTGGTGTCCTTGTGGTATTACTATATACTCTTTTCTAAAAAAATAATAAGTTAATAGTAAGGATTTGGCATCTCTGGAATACAGAATATTTTTCAAGGAATTTTTTTGCCCAGACGCATACCAGCCTCTTGCAGGAAGTGTACAGGGGAAGATTGAATTCCACATTGAAATTTATTTTCTGCTTTTCCTTTCCTTTTCCCTGCCATTGGGATTGCACTTTGTTCACTCGATCTTAATGCAGAGTACCTGTCCCGTAGAAAATATAATAAGGTTTGGCATGTTCTTTTTTCACATATCCTACTCATGACACACTCATACACGCCTCCTCGTCAATTGGCCAAATCCAATGCCAATCTATGTAACCACATCCGAGAAAAGATCAAAGCATACGTAGGGTGTTTGGCCACGTGTAGAACACCAAACTAGCATAGTATCATATTATCATCTGTAAGAGGATCACTTCTCATCTGCCATCCATCCTATATATGAATAGACTCTGGTGACAAGACGCCGCTGCACTTAATAATTGTAGGCCTCCTCTCACTCTCACCATAATCTTCCCTGTACTTGCAGTGTCAAGCAGCGGTAGGACACTCGATTAGATGGCAGCCACATGCCAATCTCTGCAAGAACGAGAGGAGCTTCGGCCGTACGATGGCTGCGACCCTATGGCGTACGGAGGCCACGGCCAGGTTCTGCTGCCACGGCAGGCCAGCACGGCGCCTCCGGCTGGGCAGCCGGAGATGTCATCGTCGTCGACAGGGTCAGGGAGGAGCGCAACGGAGGCAAGGGCTCTGAAGATCCACAGCGAGGCCGAGCGCCGGCGCAGGGAGAGGATCAACGCCCACCTGGCCGCGCTTAGTAGGATGATCCCTGATACCATGCAGGTATGCGTCTCTTCTGTTGAATAAAACATTTAGCATTTCATCACTACAGTAAAGCATTATTTAACCAAAAAATATTAGCTGGATAGAAGTGGTTTTAGTAACTGCTACTCCCTACGATCCACAATAACTGTCGCTGGTTTAGTACAACTTTATACTAGATCAGCGTCGAAGGGGTAATAAACTTTTCTTCTTCTTCCAGAAACTAACTTTACTTGAGAGGTTAGAAATCATGATCCTGATCTTGTTTTCTGTCAGTGTCGGACATAGTACTAATATATGAAGACCACTGAATCTTGCATTAAAGCCATAACCTTTAGACACACACGAGTGTTCACGATTCTTCAGACTCTACACCCTACAGTTCTCTGACAAGATAGACTAGAACGCAATATAATTAACAATATGCTTGTGCGCTGCAGATGGACAAGGCCACCTTGTTAGCCAGAGTGGTGGACCAGGTGAAGCACCTGAAGAGGAGAGCAAGCGAGGCAACGCAGCTACCGCCGGCGATCCCGCCGGAGACCGACGAAGTCTCCGTCGAATGCTACTTCGTCTCGGACTTTGACGACAGTGGCATGTACATCATGGCCTCGGTGAGCTGCGACGACCGGCCGGACCTTGTCGGCTGTCGCCGGGCTTGTCAGGGCTCTCCACGGCCTGAGGCTGAGGACGGTGAGAGCAGAGGTGAGTTCTCTCGGTGGGAGGGTGCGGCATGTCTTCGTGTTGTGCAACGAGGGGGGAGGCGGTGCAGGTTGTGTTGGACTGAAGGAGGCTGTGAGGCAGGCTCTGGCCAAGGTGGCTTCTCCAGAGCTGATGTACGGCATTGGCAGCAGCAGCAGCAGTGATGTTCCGTTCCAGAGCAAGAAGCGGAGGATTATTGAGTCACATTGGTCAATCATGTCCGTATAGATGATTACTTGTGGCATTTCTGGATTGGCAGATTGGGGTGTGAAGCTGCTGTTTCTATTGTAAGATAGACTCGGTAGAATATATCGTAGTCACGGTACAGGGTTTTACACTATGTTGTAGCATGATTATCCATGCAGCTCCCTGAAAACTTCACCATATTCCAGCAGTTGGGTGAATCTAAAGATGTAATTGGTGAGACCCCTGGGGCTTACCACAAAAATCGGATTTGATTAGCCGTTGATCTTGTCTCACAGTAAATCTCAGCCGTATTTTGCTTTTCAGCGCGTCGTATAAGTGGAAGCACACCGAGAAAACCCTAACCACGATCCCCTCGCTCCCAAATCGCCGCGCGGCTGCACCGCCTCCTCCCATTCGTCCCTGCTCGCGCGCCCCTCCCCACGCCCATCTCCAGGCCGAGCCGCCACCGGTGAGCCGCCTCAACCCGCGAGCAGCAGCACGCCATGGTCCCTGCCCACGTCCGGTCCCTCCTCCTCCCTCCACCTCTGGCCATTGAGAAGGGCCGCTGCCGCCAATCCCTGCCTCCCCGCACCTCCCCCAGTCCACACCCATCTCCTACGCGGAAGCCGCCGGTGAGCCCCCTCGACACGCAAGCAGCAGCACGCCATGACCCCAAAAGGAGGCGCCATAGGGAGGAGCAGGCAGAGGAGGTGGAGCGGTAACGGCAGGAGGCGGTGGTCTGGTACCACGGTCCCGGGAACCTCTACATCGGGCAGCGGCGGAGCAGTTCTTCTGCCACCCCCATGTCCGCTCTCCATGGGGCCGACCCCGCCATCGCCGTTCCCTGTTTTTCCTCGTCGGGACATCGCCGCTTCCTGTTCTTCCTCGCCGGGACATCGCCTTCCTGCTGTCTCCTCCCCGCCCAGCGCGCACTCTTCGGTCACTGGTTTTGAGGTACGTGCTTGTTTCCATCCAGAGGCATCTCTCTTAGTTAAATCCCACTAGGGGACCTTAACAAATTCTAGATTCGCCACTAATAATACATAGCCCATGTTACATATGAGCTTCAAATGTTGGCAGATAAAGAAATGCTGTACTGTTCATTGATAAACAGCCACATTTCGGTGCTGCTGCTGCACTATGCAAGTTTTCTTTTTCTGATTGTGGCTTCCGTGTGAGCCTCTAATATGATTGTATGTTGGATATTCTGTTGGTTCATCTTGTTGTATAATCAACATCTATTTATTTTTCTATTGTAATGCTGCAGATATCAAGTAAGCGAGTGAGTAATGGAAGTTCGCAGGGCAGAGTCTCCCTATCAGCATTTGCTGGCAGGAGCCGCTGCTCTGGACCCTCGGCGGGCGGAGGCCGCCAACAAGCACGTGAGAGCACTCAATACCCAGTTTGCAAGGTTGGGCACTTCTTCGTCTGCTAGAGCTTGTCTTGTCTCATATTATTCACACCATCTGTAATTTGGGTGCCGTTGAATAACAATTTTCCTGTCATATTTATAGTTACTGCCCTATTTTCTAAATAATCTAGTCCTTAGTCATCCCATAAAGGCTTCGAATATTTAGTCGCTGTCAATATTTTTAAACCCTTGTGTAAATGCAAGTATTTGAATTTACTTTTCAGCTTCATGCTGTGTATTCTCTCTGGCATGTGAAAAACTCACCTACATGTTTATATTGAGCAGCTGGGTACAATTACAGTTGCAAAATCATCCAGCAGAACTTTGGGAGGACGACATCAAAGATTACATATCCCGTGCTTCTGAAATCATGGTAAAGCTTCACCAGGGTATTTTCTGTTTTTAGCATTGCATTACTAGAGATCTGATATCTCCCTGTCATCGCTGATATAATGTATCACTATCACAATCAGCATTTTTTTGGTGCATGACATGCATGTGTAGTGGATTTGTGGACGTTATGATTCCAGTATGCCGAATTTAACTTACTCCCTGAGTTTTGGACATGTCTTAAGTCACACTTTGAACACTTATACTGTTTTAAATATTTAGATTGAAAACATAAAATCATATACATAGAGTTTCCTTCCAATACAATCTAACTTTGACCTTTATTTTCTTCACAATATGTATTTGAATATACTTTGTCTGACTAATTTGAACATACTTTATTCAAACACATGTGCTGTGGAGAAAATAAAGGTCAAAGTTAGATTGTGAAGAATGTGTCGGTGTCCAAAACTGTCACTTTTTCCTTGTATTGGAGGGATTATTGTTTAGTCAGCACATACTGTATCGAACACATCACCTGTTGGGTACTACTTAGTTTGGCTTTTGGCACTTTAAATATTATGTGAATAGTCTGTTACTCAGATTTCTCATAAAGTTGTAATGTCTTGATCCCATATTATTCTCTCATTAGGAAAAATTCAAGGATGTTGTCAATTGGCTTAAGCAAAATAAAGCAGGTGCAACAGCTATTTCATCCCCAATTCCAGCCAATGATGAGAAGTCTGCTTCCCCTACAACTGTTAGTAGCAAGTTTGTGGTACAGCCAGGATCAGACAATGGATAGAAGAGTCCAACTACAGGAGCCAGCTCCCTGGCTTTTCAGAACTCAAGCTCACCAAATATGTTCTCATTCTCTTCTCAGAAGAAAACATCAGCTTTGGGCGGTATGACTGTTCTCCAGTTTATACCTTTAATATGCCATATTCCATTTACGCTTGTTGTAATTTTTTCCAGACTTAGAAGTGTCATAATGATGTGCAGGCATATTTGATAACAAGGACACGACTGGCGGCAGTAGCAAATCAACTTTCCAGTTTGGTGGGAATAATGGCTTTTCAACACCAACTACTCTTTCCATTTTTTCGTCTCCAGGTTCTCAGAGTTTTAGCATGCCTACCCCAACACTGTTTTCAGCGAACCCGCAGCCAATTCTCACTGGTATTTTACTTTCCTTTTGCTTGGCATTAGTGCTTTCTTATAATTGGCCGTTTCACCGTATAAGGAGCCAACACACGATACTTCAAATATATGTATTTATGACAGTGTCCCTTTGAGTGTGACGGTAACCCTCTTTCATATTGCCATGCTCTACAAAAAGTTTGTATGCAGCATATAATAAACATTGTCAAGAACTAAACACAGTTCAAGAAAGCCACTATTGAGGTGTTTCCCTTTATAATAACGTAATACAAAACCGTTATTTATATTCTCAGCATAAATTTCGGTTTCCTTGCAATATTTGTGTACTTATTACTGTCACGAACAGAGGTATATATGATTTGTTTTTGGTTTTGTAGTATCTCTATCTGATTTGTTTTTGGTTTTGCACTGGATGTATAGTTTGCCCATTATAAGATGGTCATGGTCTTTTTACCTATTTTCTCATTTGTTCTGCTACATAGTTCACCAACACGAGTTTGAGTGAATTTGTTTTTGGTGCTGAGATGTAAGAGAGTATTGTATCTGCTTTTCTATCTACCTAACTCCAGCTGGTGTTTGTTTTCCTTTTCTATAGTCGCCATGTGCAGTTTGAATATAAGAGGAGTGAGTATGGAAGCGGAGGGGTCAAGAATAATGAGCAACAAATCCATTGCTACACAGCTGAATTTATAAAGGTGTGGCTTGATTCTTGCCGCTGCAGATGGTTGTGTCTCTATTGCAATTTGTCTCCTCGCCTTAGATGTACTCATAATAGCGGTATAGTCCAACTATAAATATTAGGCATAATTGCGCAAGATGTGGCAAGTCGTCGACGGGAGGCAGAGGAGGAAGTGCTCCATGGATCCGCTGGTGCTGAAGTAGAAGGAGGGCCTCGGAAGCACTGGTTCGATCTCTCCCTCCCTTCCTCCCTCCCTCCCTCTGTCCTATGGCTTTGCTTAGTTGTGTATCGTACTAGAACTTCAGGACGAGATAATTGTCATACTGCATCTTGAATGGAAATGAGATTCTCATATATTTCAATCTTGCAGGGTTAAATATCAAATGAGATTGATTGGTTTCGAGAATCTGACTTGAATGAATTTTATTGATATTATCTCGGCAAGTACTACGGAATCATGGGTATCCCATATACTCTATTGTGAGTCATGATCTGAATATGCCCACGGTGAGCAGAATTAAAGAGATTTTTCAAGTACATTACCTGAAGGCGGAAGCAGCAACGAGTACAAGCATTCTACGCGGTACAAGCCAACTTGCGCATTTGGTACCTCTATTTGCCATTGATTGACTATACCCTAGCACATATATTATCAATTTACAGTAGTGTGTGGTTAGAGGTACATAGTTGCGATGTTAAGCACGTTAAGCACAGTGCTTAGAAACTAAAAGTTGAACAAGCTGAACAAATTTTCCATTTTCATATGAATCTGATTGTTAAATCGTATGGTTCATTATTATAAAGCAACCATATTGTGAGGGATTAATGGATAAAAAACATATAAATTACTCACAGCCTCAGAGGTGGCACCATGGTTAGAAGTTAAAAGTTGAACAAGCAGAGCAAATTTTCTTATTTTCATCTGAATTGGATTGTTAAATGTATCCTTGTTCTTTTTGTTTTTAAGCCGCTGGAACATCGAGTTGTATAAATACAAATAACAGAATTTATGCAAGGTATTATTATCTGCAGATGATTCTTATGAAGGTACCGGCAGTGAGTTGATAGTGCCCCAAACCAGTGTGGGTCTACTGCATTGACTGTTGTACTTGTTGGCCATTGTCTCTTTGTCACAAATTTTTGAGACTCCGGGCTATCATATGCAGGGGAGGAAAGGGTAATTAACATTTAGCTACTTCTGAACCCCGTTTATAACTATTTTTACTGCTTTTGCTTTATACTTTCTGATTATTTGATTTCAGAGAGGGTGGTGGTGAGAACTAAACGGAAGAGGAGGATCAGAGAGGGAGAAGGAGCGGTGAAGAAGATAGAATTGAAGGATGTTGGTTTGAAGCCGATTCGGTCGGCCATGGCCAAGGTGACTCTCTTCCCTCCCAAATAGATGTTTTCTCGAGTAGATAAATTTTGTTGCGTTATTTTTGAATGGCCGCTAATGGCTGAGTTCATAACCAGTTATTTTATTCAGATTGCTATAAGATCTTGGTTATGTGATTTTGAAGTGGTAGTACCTTTACTTTTAAATGTAGAACCATATATAGTTTTCCAATTCAGACTATGTGACCTATATATTTTTCCCTTCTGTATGCACAGGTTATTATTTGCTTCAGACATTAGATGGCCAATCCTTACTCCACACTGAGGCAAGATTTTTTTTTGTCATGTTTCTTTCTATATGTATCAAGCAAGTTTTATGAGTCTTTGCAGCTGATGATTTTTTTTCCATGCCAGTGGAGTTGTTCCCAGGAAAACTTTCAAGTCTACGTTTCTCATCAGTTTAGGCATTCATTTAGTGAAAGTCCATTTCAGATGAGAGGATTCAATCTATGCGTTTTGTCATATTAGATGGTTTACATATTCTGCATTATTGCTAATTGTGATACTTATTAGATAAATCAATCCACCATTTTTTTGTTTTCCAGGCTAATCAGAGCAAAGAAAGAGGACACCTTCGCCCGAGGACGCCTCGCCCAGTCTTCTGAGAGACATGAGATGCAACTTCCTCGGGTGTCATAGCTAATGCCGATATTGGTTTACCCACAAATCTTCCCATGTGTAAGTTCCCTGGAGCTCTCTGCAATTCCTCTATGTGTGTGAAGTTGTGTCATTGCAATCTCAAGGCGTTAAATGATTAACAATACCATGTTGCATACATACTACTGTATATCTTTCCAATTAACTGTCTCTCTTTTTCCCTGTCTCCCCATTTTATCCCCTGAAGTTCTTCTGCAGGTACCGTAAAGGATTTGCAGACAGCTTAGGTGTGGAGAAGTAGCCCAACTTATTGTGCAGTTTGGGACGAAAATCGCTCAGGCAAGAATTTTGTTTCCACTATTAACACAGAAATATTGTTTCGTTTGGTGTTTTTGACAAGAAATTTCATTTCCATTATTAACACAAGATTGATATCATGATGCATATGCTTAGATGATTTTGATCGAGATGGATTCATGTAGGATTGTTAGGTTCGGACTTCTTCCATTGGCATGGTTTGTAACTGAGTGCATAACTCTGCCTTTGCCGCATTGTTCTTGCAAACTGTGTCGTTTTTATGAATTTATTTTTTTAGATTTAGTTATTCCATTAAAAAATAATTTATAACAAAAGAGATAAATGGTTTGTTTATGCTGGTGGGGTCTACCATTGCCCAATTATTATTCTGTTCATGGATTACAACATGTTATCTAGCTTTGATGTCTCTTAGGCACCCTGTGTTATGAGTTGTGTTATTATTGAATGTGGTTTCAGATGTGTAAATCAACCTGCTACTTCTGCCGACCACCAAGGCAGCAACTCTAGCATCGAGGTGACCAGTTCATCTCCTCACGTTTCCTCCTTCCCCTCAATTTAGTCATCTATGTCCCATCTTATCTGTTTCTTTTTTTTTGTTCAGTCAAGTTGAAATAGAAGTCCAACTCATTTTGATTTCCTGTAATTCTTACTTCAGTGCATACCAAATAGAGCTATGATTACACCCGGTATGATCGGGATATATGTTGTATTTTCCAAACTAAGTTATTTCTCCTTTATGCAAATATTCTCTCGAATAGCTGCTTCAATCTGTTGCGCAGTTGATTTTTTGTCCATTAACTTGAAGGCTGTGCATTCCAAGCATAAGAAAGACCCTCTGACTCGTTTGGCTGAAGCACCTGACGTTACAGAGGTGGTGATAGAGGGTGAGGTATGGATCAGACCATTTCGGTTGCCTCATTATCCATTCTATAGTGTGTTATCAGGAACTGATCCTATATCTTCTCACTGTGGCAGCTGCTAGCTATCATTCATAGAATGGAAACTAAATGGTAAAAACAGAAACTTAGCTTTCCGTTATACTGCTTCCGAAGACAACCTAGAAGCTAGAATACTATGCACGGGCTGGCATATATATAATTCATCTGATGCCTTCTGAAAGTTCCAAAATAAATTAATTCATTCTCTGATGCCTTTAGTTGCACCTAATTTTTAACACCATTTGCTACAATTCAGGATTCCTCTGCTTGATTTGCTTTGAAACTCAGTTGTGTATTGTGTATGTATGATTTTAGAAGTGCAGTGAAACTGATGCAAGAAAAGCAGAGTCTGTGTTTGTACCGTATGAGCCGGCCATTGCTGAACCGGCCGGTGGGACTGATGCAAGAAAAAAACACATTGTCTAATTGTCTGTTTGTAAAAAAGAGTTAAATCAGTCATGATCCTTCGCTACATATGATTTATTTTAGCACCAGGAATACTATAGCCACCTTATAGTACTTGAACATTCGGCGACTCAGAAGTTATAGATTTCGGTACTAAAGTCGATAGATAAACACCACAACGGCGACTGTTTTGTAAAATTTTAAAGCAGCAACAGCGGAAATGCTAGCCATAGCACTCAGCGTGAAGTATGACACTAATTAAGATCATTATCTGTTCCAAGATAACTGTTGCCCCTGATATTATGGTCTATTGCCACGGAAACTTCTTTTGTCAGCCTAAGAATGTGTATGCTGAATAAATCTGTTGCTATTTAGTTTGTATGGGTACATCTGTTGCTCTGTCCAAAACAAGTATGATGCTCCCTTTCAATGTTCCTGCTACTCTTTCTGCTGTTACATTGTATAGGTGGATCTATCACTGTCTCTTTTGTATGGGTACATCTGTTGCTCTGCTCGAACCAAGTATCCTGCTCCCTTTTGATGTTCATTGTATAGGTCGATCTACTCCTTTCTCAAAAACAGCCTTTTATGTTATACTTACTTTTTGTCATATATTCCCACTATTTTGTAAATACTTCCGTTGGTTATATTCGCAAAATGCCTCTAAACCAACGGGATCGTGCGCCAAGGCGCACTATTCAATCTAGTATAGTGATATATGCAACCCTTTTGCTAACTCTCGCTCACCCAAGATATTTTTGCAAAAAAACACAAAAAGGCGAAAAAAACCAGTACTGTAGTCATGAGAAAACTATGTAGACGTGACGAATGACCAATCCAGAGATTATACCCGTGTTGGATAAGAAAAAAAACATCGCAGAGTTATGTAATTGTGTACATATCTTCAAAGTGTGGCACGGTAACCAGGGTAAACATCTTGACAATAAGAAAATTTTGAGACATATATGACACATATACAAATACATTAGCAAAAGTTGATGCATGGACACGAAACATAGACAAACTTGTTGAGGTGGCCGACCGTTTATTTTTAAGTCATTATAAATCAGCGGCCATGACCATTTTGACCATTAAATTGGTCATGATCACCGTCATAGACGAGTGCACACTATATGTTATGACCAGTTGGTGTCAAAAAGTTGTGACCTTCCTAACAAAAAAAAGTCATATTTTTCAGTGTGTTGACCCTTTCAAATGGCATACGACAAATTTAGTTTGACATGGTCATATATCTATGCAAAATTTACCCACGGTCACTACGAGAAGGTCATAAATTAGCACTTTTTTGTAGTGCATCTCCATGGAAAACCCCCTCCCATTATTTCACAAAGCTTCCCGTGTACCTCAAAATGAACATAAAAACCTTATGTCATAAGAATGAGTGAGCGTATCTAGGATAGCACGAGAGTTCGTCACTGTGATCAACATGCAAACAACATGACGTTCTTTAGTATACTTCATGACGACCTCCTTCGTCTTCCCAATAAGAACGGCCACCACAGAAACAGTGAGATAATCACACGGTAGCATGTATAGGCAACCAGATTACTCATAACTACCCTATATACTCTAGATTTTTTATTTACTTATACTTGATTACACAATAGGAAATGTTGTCTGTATATTCCTTGCTCTGTTTCCGTAGAGATATATAAATATAAAATTTTAGTATAAATATTGTTCAGCTTGACCGTTGATGGTGAACAACATTCAAGGTAGGTTGTAGAGTTGAAAGAGCCAATTGAAGACGCATTTTGATCCACCAAGTCATGACCTTCTCTGACGTTGAGGACGTGAACCTGGCTGATAAGATGGTTGCAACCCACGCCGACTACCCTCGTCCTCCAAATCCACATGGGCTCGAGTAGACACTCCTCCATGCATGAAGGGACATCCGTTCCACACACAACATGCTTATGTCGACGAGGGCCACAACCACACTCGAATTCTCCGTGTTTTGCATAATCCCGAAGAGCCTGAGAGTGATGCCACAACGCCGCACCGACAGCAGACCTCATAAGATCCTAATTTGTTTGTTAGTGTTTGTTTTTGTGAAGTTGGTTACTCTCTATCCACTCCTAGCGTGATTTGTCCTTAAAACTGATATAGTTTATTCCTTTAAATTAGAACGAATTTCGTGTTCCGTTTTAGAATGAATTTTCTTTACTTTGTGGATTTTTGCAGTTATTGTGTACTCTGTAATTATGATTCGTAATCTAAGTTTAAATTTTGATAGGCATGTCACGCTTCTCAATTGATGGTTATGACTCCCAGTTTTTTTCCTTTACTCTTGTTTAGTTTTCCTCTTCACCGCACACAGCGGAATGCAGGTGTGGGCATTCAGACTTCCTCGCTGTTGGAAGCATCCGTGCTCCTTAGAAGATAGTAAGAAAATATACTTTGATTGTGAACAATGTAGGAGAAACAATCAAAATGCTAACAATCAAGGATTTTATATCCGCATGATTTTTCATAGAATACAGGGCATTTTTTGGGCCCTGGGAAAAAAAGCTAGTTCTCTAGAGAGCACAAAAACCTTCTTGTTGGACAGTATGAAAGCTATTCTTTTCCCATGAAATTTTTCAAGAACAAAAGGGTATGTATAGCATTACATATAATCCTTTGTAATCGTTTGAAATCTAGAATAAGCTATATTACCACAGAACTCAATCTTCTTAAGATTCTAGACACACAACCTTTTCTTACTAATGCCTAAATTCTGATTTTGGGGAACATAGCAAGCCTCAAACTATTGTCTCGGAGCACCAGACTGTTAGATGTATAAATGTACACAATTGTCACTCTGGTTAACTCAAGAAATATGACAAATCTCTCTCTCTCTCTCTCTCTCTCTCAAAAGAAAAGAATGACAAATCAAGAGTGTCTTTAGCTGACTACATAGCCAAAGCGAGCAAATAACAACAAGTGATCCCACCTGAATAAGTATTATAACTAGTTGCCGAACACTGTGTGGTTGATTCAAACTAGAAGCTACTTGGATAACTGACCATATTGAACATGCGACTTTGCATTGGAAGAACAAGTGTTGATTGTCTCACCATGAGGACCAAAAACACACTTTTTATAAGGTTATCCTTAGCGAGGATTACTCCAGTACAAAGCTACCATGCAAAATAGTTTGTCTTTGGTGTGTATCTATATTTTCTAAATCTTTTTATTATCGATTGACATGTCTGACTTGGTTAAAGCTCTATACATAGAATCCACATAACATTTACCATTCTCTTATAGGTTTCATCGTGATCCATTGGTCCTTTGCGATAATTGGATCAAAGGCAATCTCTGTAGCAAGGTATTCTAGTATGCAAGCCTAGGGCCAGTTAGGCCCCTTTTGTGGAGATGTCTTCATGACCGTAGCAGCCATTTACCGAGGAGAGCTTTATTCTTGAACTCTAGGTCCTAAATACCAACCCTCCTTGTTCTTTGAGTCCGCAAACATCACTCCATTTAGCCCGTCGATACTTATTTTTTTCACTATCTTCTTGTCAAAAGAATCTTGAGCGAAAATAGTCCAAGTTAAAACATACGTTGCACCAAAAGTTATGAAAGTTAAGGTTTCAATATATGATAGACTAATAAATTGATAATGCTTCCTACCCCTAAGAATATGTGTTTCCAATTAGTACTCCTTCCATCCGACTAATGTAAGATCTTCTAGATATTTCAAATTAGACTACATTCGGACTTAAATGGATGAATCTAAACAACAAATATATCTAGGTATATGCCTTTTTAAAATAAAATAGAAGGTTTTACATTAGTGAACGAAGGGAGTGATTTCTTTTGCTGTTCGCAGTTTGTACCATTATGCTGCCATGACCATTAATTTTTATTAAGTTAAGTATTATAATATATATTTTGTGAAACAAGTTTTGAGTACAAATCTAGCTGTCTCATTTGGATCCAACGAACATAAGTCGTTTTTAATTAATCCAGGGGACATCTGACTGCTAATTTCCAAAAATACATGTATTTAGAGAAAGAGAGTGAGGGAGAGAGAGAGTACAATATGTTACTCCCTCCGCCCGTTTAGTGTATGGATCATGGGAATCTAGACAAATATACAATATACTTTTCTGGAGAGAAGGAGTATTTGAATTCGCACAACACGTGCATAAGGTAATGAACTTGACGAGTATATACGATCAGACAACACTCCGCGACTAAACAATCGCAAAAACACAACGTAACCAACCGAATAGGTATGGGAAAAAAAGAAAGGCAACACAACGGTGGCTCAGACCCATCTAGGGTTTTGTCTCCTCGCCGGTGACGCAGCTGGTCCGCTTCTTCTCCATTGGCCTTGGGGCCTTGTGTAACAACCCGTCCACTGGGCTCGGGGATGTTACTCCTGGTAGCTAATAGGATATCTAGACTGACCCCACAGATCAGTACTAGTCTTTTCTGCACACTTTGTCCTTACTCATGCGCACCCGTTACCCACTTTCCGGTCTGTCACCTATCCTAAAATTGCTCTAGGCCAAGCGCGCTTAACCTTAGAGTTTTTTTCGAATGAGCTTCCTGAAAAGAAGTTGTAACTTGTTGGTATGAGTATCCTATCAATCCTATTAAGTCACGTGCTTGTATCTCACACCTTGGAGGCGTGGCAGACCAAAGGCTCTTGCCAGCGAGAGGGTTCTCGTTTTTAGGCTGTTTTTCAGTATCTTCTTCGGAATGTTGAGGCGGCGGCTATATCTTGAAGTCAAAATAAGGTACTCTCGCTCTATCCTTGCTTCGGTGGTGCGTCTAGCGCCGTCGGAGAGCACGTTGAGTCTTATGTCCGGCGAATCTCTTGGGATCTGTCCGTGTTTTGTATCCATTGGTGTCGTTCAAGGTTAGTCTCTTCCAATCTATGGTTCTCATCTTCGACGATGATTGTTGTTCTGGTGCACTGGTCCTTTGGGATCTTAGCACGACGACTTTTCGTCTGTCTACTACAACAAATTTTACTACGACAAGCTTTGTCTGTCTCTGGTGATGGAGGGGCGAGGACAACGACGCGACTTCAGCTCGTGCTAGTGTTTATAGTCGTCGTTAGGTGGTCCAGTGACCTATTTGCAATTCTTATTATTTTTAGAACTTTTTATACTGCGGTTGATGATTATTAATAGATCGGTGAAATTTCGAAAGAAAAAACACTCTAAGACATGTACATAATTGAGTAGCAGTAAACCAATCAAACAATCACATAAAGAACAAAAATCGGTTGTCCAAAAGGGAACAGCTACAAAAGGCATTAGCAAAGGCGATGAAGTGTAAACCTAAACGAGGTGTCCGGTTCCATCATCTTCTCGTCAGAAATCATCAAAAGGAAAAGTTACAAGATACTACTAAGTAGCTAGCACATCCAGAAGGCGGCAATTTTTGTCAAAAGATGACGCGGTAGATGAAGATCATACGTCTACTAGGGCCCCTCCCTTTGAAAATTGTTATGGCGTCGCTGTTCACCGAGACTATTCTTCGGTGGGATAATTCTTGGGCAGCTTGTGGACGACACGCCAAAGAAATTTAGCGACGCGATATGACAGAGGTTGCCCAGAGAGCCAGCCAACTCTCTGATTTGGCATCTAGCCTTTCATCTCATAAGTCAAAACCGTTCCAATTTCTGACCTCACATCGCAGGCGCTCAGATCGGGAATGGAAGCGCAACGTGGTTGCGGAGCCTGACACAGTGACACTGTCGCTGAATGCTGAGAAATTACGTTAACCGTCCGTGTCTCGATCAGATGTAGGGTTGGCAATGGGCACTGAAACCCGTAAACCCGATGGGTATCCGTCTTAAACAGGGAGAGTTTGATAAAAAATTAGATCCGCCAAGTCTAATGGATGGGTATGGGGTAGCAAATCTGTACATGCGACCTGCATACCCGCTTTAAGACTAAATCATATCCCTAATAATCCTCTTTCTAACCACATGTCCCACATGGCCACGCACGCACACATCATACATCACATGCACGCGATAAAATATGAAGTAATATTTTATTGTTTTCTTTCCACATGTTTCGATGTTGCTCCCGTTCCACGCGATGTCGGATACCCGTTCGACCTCGAACCCGACTGGGTCGTGGATCTAATAAAAAATGGGACCCAACAACTTAAACAGGACGGGTATGGGCGCTGAACCCGGACCCAGACCCAAACCCGGCGGATGCCATCCCTAATCAGATGCACACTGCATGCATGGAACATGATTCATAGTCAATGAACCGCGTTGCATTTTCCTAATGGAGTGACGGAGCATCTGGTTCAGGGATAGGGAGAATTCTCTGTTCAGAAACAGTTCTTGGCTGGTCACGCATGTCATGTCGACCAACTGACCAAGGATAACTCGTCACTCGTCAGAGTATGGTTACGAGGATATGATTTCAGCCTGAATGTAAATGGAGAAAGGCTGATCCAAGAAGATGGATATTATTAGAGTATAATAAGTAAAATCGTAAGGATTTGGCATCTCTGGAATACAGAAGAATTTTCAAGGAAAAAAATCTTGTCCAGCCTCTTGCAGGAAGTGTATATGGGAAGAGTGAATCCCACATTGAAATTTATATTGTGCTTTCCCTTTCCTTTTCCGTGCCATTTGGCACTTTGTTCACTCGATCTTAATGCAGAGTACCTGCTAATAGTTTTCGGGTAAATATAAGGTTGGTCATAGTGGAGAGTAACTTAGAGTAGTAATATGCGTATGTTACTAGTCTAAGTTACTACCTCCATAATGGAAAATAATATATGTCTGGTGTCATGCAAAGGCTTATTTATTGCAATATAGACTCATTTTGTCTTGAAATATGTGATGTTATGATAACATAGCTAGTTATTACAAGCCTCTCTCTCATCATTTAATTCATGCCATATCATCTAAATGCCTAGTTGGCAATACATATAGGACTATGTTACTACTCAAGTTACTTTCACTAGGCTGGTTATAGTGGGGAGTAACTTAGAGTAGTAACATGCTTATGTTACTAGTCTAAGTTACTACCTTCATAGTGGAAAATAACATATGCGTGGTGTCATGTAAAAGCTTATTTATTGCAATGTAGACTCATTTTGTCTTCAAATGTGTGATGTTATGGTAACATAGCTAGTTACCACAAGGCTCTCTCTCATCATTTAATTGCATATCATGTCATCTAAATGCTTAGCTGACAATACATGTAGGACTATGTTACTACTTAAATTACTCCCACTATGACTAGCCTAAGGTTTATTATGTTTTTCTTTCCACATATCCGACTCATGACACAGTCATACACGCCTCCTCGTCCATTGGCCAAATCCAATGCCAATCTCTGTAACCACATTGAGAAAAGATGAAAGCATACGTAGGGTGGTTGGCCACGTGTAGAACACCCAACTAGCATATCATATTCTCATTCATACGTCCTATGGATGAAGAGAATGTGGTGACAAGACGCCGCTGCACTAATAATTGTAGGCTGGCTCTTACACTGGATATATAGGAAGCCTCCTCTCACTCTCACCCTCTCTTTGCTGCTCACCACCACATCCTTCCTTGAGCTTGCACTGTCAAGCAACGGTAAGACTGCTCGATTAGATGGCTGCGGCGTACCATTCTCTGCAAGAACAACGAGAGGAGGTTCGGCCGTACGATGGCTCCGAGTACGGAGGCCACAGCCAGGTTCCGCAGGCCAGTACGGCGCCTCTGGCTGGGCAGCCGGAGATGCCATCGTCGTCGACAGGGTCGGGGAGGAGCGCGACGGAGGCAAGGGCTCTGAAGATCCACAGCGACGCCGAGCGCCGGCGCAGGGAGAGGATCAACGCCCACCTGGCCGCGCTTAGGAGGATGATCCCTGATACCATGCAGGTACGCGTCTTTTCAGTTGAAAAAAGCATTCAGCATTTCATCACCGTGGTAAAGCATTATTTAACCAAAAAGTATCAGCCGGATAGAGGTATTGTAGGTAATACTCCTCTGTTTCATAACATAAGTTATTTTAACTTTGTAAAATGAGTGTACATAGACTATTTTAGTATGTAGGTTCGGCATGATTCGGTGTAAATCTACACATTAAAAAATGTTTAGATACATTCTTTTTATAAAGCTGAAACATCTTATATTATAAAACAGAGGCGGGGATGCGGGGAAAGCTCAGAGCTCAGATTTCCCCGACCGGTGGGACAATCTCATCGGTGATAGGCCGATGCTTGAGAAACGCAAAACCAATGGCCGCCTGGTCTATATCATCTGAAACGCTTGGAAAGAAAGAAACCGAGCATCTCCACCCATAAGCGGAGCCTGAGAAACGCAAAACCAATGGCCGCCTGGTCTATGTTGAGGTGGCGGAGATTAACAGGGAAGACATCTACCAGCATGCACACGCTTTCACGGCCTTTGGGCTGGCCATCTCAGCGGAGCCTGATTAGACTACGACCTTTTTTTGTTTTCTGGTGTTTTTTAGGCATGTTTCCACCTTAACCAGAACATGCCCGTCGCTGTACTTTAGTTATCGTTTTTCTCCTTCTGAATGAAAAAACAGAGCTCTTGCCGGTTGCCGAAAAAACAGAAAGAGTACCTAACAAACTCTTCTTCCTCAAGAAACCAACTTTGCAATAAGAGGTTAGAAATATCTTGCTTTATGTCAGTGTCGGACATAATTTATAGAGAACATTGAAACTTGCAGTAAAGCAATAACCCTTGGACACACACGAGTGTTCATGATTCTTCAGACTCTATACCCTACAGTTCTCTGACAAGATAGACTAGAACGCAATACAGTTAACAATATGCTTTGTGCGCTGCAGATCGACAAGGCCACCTTGTTAGCCAGAGTGGTGGACCAGGTGAGGCACCTGAAGAGGACAGCAAGCGAAGCAACGCACCTAACACCGGCGATTCCGCCGGAGACCGATGAAGTCTCCGTCGAATGCTACTTCGTCTCCGACTTTGACAACAGCGGCATGTACATCATCATGGCCTCGGTCAGCTGCGACGACCGGCCGGACCTTGTCGCCGGGTTCGTCCGGGCTCTGCACGGGTTGAGGCTGAGGACGGTGAGAGCAGAGGTGAGCTCTCTCGGTGGGAGGGTGCGGCATGGCTTCATGCTGTGCAACGAGGAGGGAGGCGGTGCAGGTTGTGTTGAACTGAAGGAGGCTGTGAGGCAGGCTCTGGCCAAGGTCGCTTCTCCAGAGCTGATATCTGGCATTGGCGGCAGCAGCAGCAGTGATGTTCCGTTCCAGAGCAAGAAGCAGAGGATTATTGAGTCACATTGCTCAATTATGTCCGTATAGATGATTACTTGTGGCATTTCCGGATTGGCAGATTGGGGTGTGAAGCTGTTGTTTGTATGGACAGCAGAAAGGTCAACAGGTCAAACGTGTTGACACTAAGAAAATTTTGAGACATGTATATGACACATATGCAGATGTGTTAGCGGAAGTTCACACACGAACATGACACATAGACGAATTTGTTGAGATAGCCGACTGGTCATTTTAAGTCATTATGAATTAGCGGGCCATGACCATTAAATTGGTCGTGATTGTCTAAAATTAAGGTCGTAGACAAGTGCTGTGCATGTTATGACCAATTTTTTTTTTGAAAATGGGCGCATTTATTAATCAAATATTCGATTCTAACACCCGGCCTCTGCATAACTAAGATGCACACAGCCACACGAATGACAGACTAAGACAAAAATGAAAAAAGCATTACAAAAAGGCACTAAATTAAAGTCTGGAAACTAAGATAGCTCAATCCTCAGATCACGCGGCCATCCATGTCGTGAGAAAATATTCCTCGCCGTGTCCTCCAATCGCGTACATCCGTCCAGAAATACCTCCCGAAACTCCATGCGTTGGAGAATATTCCATGATCGAAGGATAGCCGTTGCCCGATAAATAACCTGCAGAGGGGAAGACACAATGTTATTAAAAATCTTGTCATTTCTACAAAGTCATAGCGACCATATAATGGCAAGCGCTCCCACCCTAAACAAGGTTCTGTACTTATCAACAATTCCATGTAACCAATTACCAAAAACATTGGTTACTGAACGTGGGGGAGATAAGCCAGAAGATATTTGGATGAATGACCATATAGAACGAGCAAATTTGCAGTGAAAGAATAAGTGTCGAATTGTCTCATCTTGATGACAAAAAACACATTGTGTACTTCCATGCCAATTCCTTTTTACAAGATTATCCTTTGTTAGAATTACCCCTTTCCGTAGATATCATGCAAATATCTTCGTCTTAAGGGGTATTTTCATTTTCCATATTTTACTATTATCATCGACTAGGAAATCAGGTTGGACCAAAGCTTTATATAGTGAGCCAACAGAAAATTTACCACTTTCCAGTAATTTCCATTTGAACACATCAACACCGTCCGACAATTGTATCCTGGATAACCGTAATAGGAGATTGTTCCAAGATAATAGTCTAGGACCGATGGGACTTCTTCTGAAAGACACATTAGGAGGATAATCCTCCATCACTGTGGAGATTGTATCCCCTTTATGTCTAACAATTGAATATAGAGCTGGGTACTGTTCGCGAAGAGTAGATTGGCCTAGCCATTTATCTTCCCAAAACCTAATTTGTGATCCATCCTTAATCTCAAAAGCACCAAAATGAAAGAAATGTTTCTTGGTGGCCATAAGACCTGCCCAAAAATGTGAATCTCTGGTTTTCCATACCACTTGAGACACAGCTTTGGAGCCCACATATTTCCTCCATAACATGGTTTGCCAAACGCCTTCCTCAGTAAGTAGTTTAAAAAGCCATTTGCCCAGAAGCGCGGTGTTTTTGACTTGCAAATCGTGTATTCCTAGTCCACCAAACTCCTTCGGCCGGCAAACCACATTCCATCTGGCCAGACGATATTTCTTTTTCTCACTATCCCCTTGCCAAAAAAATCTTGAACGGAAATAATCCACTTTGTTCAAAACCCCTTTTGGCATTTGGAAAAAGGAGATCATATACAGTACCATATTAGTAAGAACTGAATTTAAAAGTACTAGTCTTCCCCCAAGAGATAACAATTTTCCTTTCCAACTATTAAGACGTTTTTGTATCCTTTCCTCAACAAGCTTCCATTCAGCAATTGTGAGACGCCGATAATGAATCGGTATTCCCAAATAATTGATTGGAAACTGACCCAGACCACAGCCGAAAAGTTCAGCATATATGTGGGCCTCGTTTTGGGCCTCGCCAAAACAATACAAATCACTTTTATGGAAATTTATTTTAAGCCCAGATAAGAGCTCGAATGCTGATAATATTAATTTCAGATTCTTAGCTTTCTCCAGATCATGTTCCATAAAAATGATTGTATCGTCAGCGTATTGAAGAATAGAAAGTCCACCATCAACGAGGTGTGGAACTACACCTTCAATTTGGCCGTCAGCCTTTGCTCTCTCAATAAGGATAGCCAACATATCAACCACTATGTTAAATAGTAAAGGCGATAGTGGATCCCCTTGTCTCAGTCCTTTCTTGGTCTGAAAGTATTTGCCAGTATCATCATTTACTTTAATGGAAACACTACCCCCAGACACAAAAGACTGAATCAAAGCACGCCACTCCTCAGAAAAACCTTTCATACGGAGTGTTTGCTGGAGGAAAGACCAGTTAACTTTGTCATAAGCCTTCTCAAAGTCAATCTTGAACAGTACACCATTTAATTTTTTTGAGTGTAGTTCATGAATTGTTTTATGCAGAATCACAACCCCATCTAGGATATTTCTTCCTTGCATGAACGCAGTTTGAGACGGGCTAACAACATTGTCAGCAACCGAATTTAGTCTAATTGTAGCAACTTTAGTGAAAATTTTAAAGCTAACGTTAAGCAAGCATATTGGACGGTACTGTTGTATCCGTTCTGCATTATTAACCTTAGGCAGTAAAATTATGTTACCAAAGTTGAGTCTAAAGAGATCCAATTGTCCAACCTGTAAAAACCCAAACAAATTCATCAGGTCCTCCTTGATAACGTCCCAGAATTTTTGGTAAAATTCCGCTGGGAATCCATCAGGACCTGGTGCTTTGTTATGTTCCATTTGGAAAACCGCTTTCTTGACCTCTTCCTCGGAATATGAGGCAGATAGAAAACTATTTTCTTCATCCGAAACCTGGGGAATATCAGACGTTTGGGACTCATCCAGAGAGAAAGAATTCTCCACTGGGGCCCCAAACAAGGATTTATAATACGTAGTAATATATGACTTCAGATGTTCTTGTCCCTCAATCATACCTTCGTCCTGAATCAGAGAGTGAATAAATTTCTTCTTATGCCTGCCATTGGCAACTGCATGGAAGTATCTAGTATTCGTATCTCCTTCCAGAATGAATTTAGCTTTAGAGCGTTGGTACCATTTGAGTTCCTCTTCACGAAGAAGTCGGGCTATCTCTGCATTCGATTGGCTTTTAAGCTCAATTTCTTATGCAGTTAATGGCCTTACCTCCGCGGAAGCCTCTAAGTCATCTATTATAAGTGTTAGGCGTAATTTTTCTTTTTTTAGGATACCCGCTGTATGCCTGGCCCAACCCCGAAGGAATTTGCGTAAAGCACGCATTTTGTTATTCCATCGTAGGATAGGCGTTTGGCCATGTACCGGTTTCTCCCAATTAGCCTTAACCATCTCATAAAAACCATCACGAATCATCCAACCGAGTTCAAATTTAAACTCATTCGTAGACTTCCGTGGCGGTAGTCCAAACGACAGAAGTAAAGGGGCATGATCCGATAAAGCCTCAATATGCTCTAGAGCCCGAACAGTTACCATAGGGAATTTTTGTTCCCAATCAGTATCCATAAGCACTCTATCTAGTTTTTCGTATGTTGGCTCCGGAGGACTATTAGCCCATGTGAATTGCCTTCCTAACATTGTAACCTCTCTCAAGTCCAGACTGTCAATGACAGCATTGAACAGAAAAGGCCAATGTTCATCGAACCGTCCCCGAATTTTCTCATGAGGAAATCTGAGCAAATTAAAATCCCCTCCTATAAGAATAGGATAAGGATTGTCCTTTGACAAATTCACAAGCTCACGTAAAAAGTCAGCCTTATAAACATCCTGAGCGGCCCCGTATACGGCGACTAAAGACCATGTGAAGTTGTCAGCCTTGTTACGGATATGGATTTTTATAAAAAAATCTCCCACCGAACTAGCTAAAACTTCCATAGTCTCATCTCACACGCCTAACAGGATCCCCCCGGATCGACCACGCGGCGGACGTGATATCCACGTAAAGTCCACTCCACCAGAAAGGCGATTGAGTAGAGTTTGCGAAAAATCCCGTCTACCAGTCTCAGAAATACCCAGAAAATCCAAATTATAATCCCTCACGCAGTCAGCAAAGAATAAATGTTTAGCCAAGTCCCGAAGACCTCTGCTGTTTGAAAACATTCCATTCATTGAGAAACTATGGGAGATTTGGATACACGGGATCTCTTACGCAGCCGCTGGCTCTTCGATTTTCGACCAGAAGCTTTCAACTCATACATAGAAGCAAGCCCAGTCTCATCAAAGTCCACCTCCGACACTTCACCGACTAAGTGAGAGAGGAGTTGACCATCTACTGTGGCATGCAACTCCTCCTCCTCCTCAGTTAGTAAAGCATCAGGAAAAGCACTGACCTTAGGAGTAACCGTTAGACGGTCAACCTCCATATGTCGCAAAACATTAGAAGAAAAAGATACATCCTGTACAGAGCTACCCAAACTAATGCCAACGTTGGCTAGTTTAGAAGAAATAACAGGAGTAGAAAATGACAAAAAAGACTTCGAATTACTCTTTATACCTGGCGAATCCAAGTTCCTCTCCGCCTTACGCCGCATGGCCTTGAGCATGGAGTCCTCATCAGTCACGGACGCCCCAGAGGCATCGACTCCATGACGCATGCTCCGCCTGAATGAAGTACCACTCCCCTGCACAGGCGAAGCGTCCCCTGGATACCGGGGCACCCCAGACCCCTCCTGCACAGGCGAAGCGTCCCCTGGAGACCGGGGCACCCCAGACCCCTCCTGGGTCCGGTCGTCCCCATCGACCACCGAGGTCACCTGCCCCACCAACGTAGGCGAGACGTCCCGAGGGTCCAACCCCACCTGGGTCGGACCAAGCGAAGCCATATCCTGAAGCTGGTGACAAGCGTCGCGGTTAGCCGACCCCTCCTGGGCCAGCTTCCGCAAACACACTGAAGGAACAACCTCCTCAAGTACAGGAGTGGAAACAGGAATAGATCTGCCCATAATATGCGTTCTGGACCTCGCAGGTGCTGAGCAAGCATGCAAGACCGGGGTGGAAGCAGAACGAAGAGCCTCCTGTAACTGAGCCGGTGAAACTCGAGGTGCTGAAGTAGAACCCTTCCCACGAAGAGGGGAATCCAAAGGAAGTGCATCTAGTAGTTGTCGTCCCCGCGGAGTCACCGGATTAGCATTAAAGGGGGTGACAGCAAAAGCCCTCTGCACCCCCTGACTGGAAGATGCAGGCCCGGAAGTACCCTGCACATGCGAGGAAGATCCAGTACCTCCCCCCCCCTCCCTGAGTGGCAGCAGAAGCCTCTGAAGTATCCATAGCATCCTCAAACTGCTTCCCATTGGCATCATCATCCGCATCATCATCTCCTTTTCTCCACAAGAAAGGAACAAACTCTGGTTCCGGAATATAACCCTCGGGTTCAATCCGAAAACGAAACTCAAATACCTTGTGTTTAACCACAGCATCTGACACAATAAAGTGACCATGGGCGTCCTTCTCCTTGAGAAAAATCTTCGTGTCAAACATCTCCACGAGTAAACGGACTACCCCCCGCTTCCGCAGACTGAATAAATCGACATCAAGCGTGTTCCCCATGAGTCCTCCAACTGCCCACAAGCCCTGAAAGGATCGCAGAATATGGGGTACCCCCTCCACATGTAGCCAAACCTGCTGCATCTCAAGCTTATGCGGCACCTCCTCCATCCTGTAAACCGAGAAGGTCAGCTGAGCGGTACTAAGTGGAACTGTCATCAGGATTCCATCGACCCTGTCCAAATCCTCAAACGTCGGGAAGCTCACTAAGAAGGCAGAATCACCATGAGGCACCGCCTCCCACTTCCACTGAACATGCACCTGACATCGCCTGGCGATCTGCCTCTGAACAACCTCAGCTGAAACCATCGGTCCAGAAACACGTACCAGAGCAATCGGAGTCTGACTGCGCTCAAGATGATCCCGAGTCACTGCATCCGGAATCTGGGTGAACAACGTCTGGTCACTGCCAATACCCGCCATATACGGAGTCAAGCGCGGCTGCTTCAACACCGGGCACCTCAATGTGGGATGTGCAACGGAATCACAAATATAGCAATAATGAATGACCTTACAATCCTTGGTCGCATGAGTATTAACCGCACACTTCCAACAACGAACAATTTTTTTATTCTTCTTACCCACATCAACCACTGCCGTACCCTCAGAAATTGGTGCAGTGACAACCGGTGGCTGAATCAGCTGATGCTCCTGCGGATTGAACTGCTGCGGAAAAGGAGGTACAAAACACCCAGGCACCTGCATCTGTGGAACCCCATACTGCTGGAAACCCTGTTGCTGAAGATGAAACTGCTGATCCGACTGTGCATTCATAACCTGTTGCTGAATCCCACTAGCTTGTGGCTGCTGTGACTGCTTTTTATTCTTCTTTCTCTTAGGAACAGTAGAAGCCGCAACGCCCGCTCCCACAGAAAATTGTTGAGGGGGTTGCGACGTACCCACCGCCACCTGATTACCAGTGTGGCCCCCAAGGATCGGAGGGGCAGAAGTATTCCCCTGGAAAAAAGCAGCTGACGTCTGACCAACAAACGGGGTCGACGACCCACGATAAGGACGCTGCAACGGCTGATGCGGTATAGCTTGAATCGCATTGAAATAAGCCATGGGAGGCCTGAACTGAACTCCCAGAGGGAACTGCGGATGACCTGAGATAGGCTGGTACGTCCCGACAGAAGCTTGCATATTTCCCTGTCCGGCCGCAGCATGCTGCATCGGAGTAGCCGATACTATCGTCGGAGGCTTCAGCGCAGCAGCAGTAGCTGCCCCAACAACCGGCACAGGAGCGGCGTGATTCGCAGAGGGCGGCACATGAGCAGGCACAGAGGGCGGCCCCCTAGGGTTTACCCCATTGCCTCTACCCGCCATCGCTGGAGAGGAGAGCACCGAGGCAAACGACCTCTCGGAGATGTTCTGGGGCAGCGCCGGGACCGAGGCCGTCGACCGCGGAGTGGGTTTGCGCGATGGAGATGGCGACCTGGCGGAAGACCTGAGTGTCGGTGGCGACTTGGCGGAAGAACTGGGCGTCGGGATCGCTAGCAGAGGGTTTTTTGGCGTCGTGGGAGTAACCTGGTACCGATACCAGGACCGATACCGATTCCCAATCCGCGTCCAGGAAAAAATCTGTTCCGGCCCGATCAAGTCCGACCCCACCCCACTGGACACGTCCAACCTCCCGCGATCAAAGGGCGCCCGCTTGGAATCCGGATCGACCGCCGAGTCCCGCCTCCCCCGAGCGAACGCCTCCGCCGCAAGCTGAGCAAAAATTGGAGGAGCCGAACATCGACGAGGAGGCAAAGGACCTCGCCAGGGCTTGATCTTACCCCTGGACAGTCTCATTCCCGACGAAGAATCAAGTCCTCCGTGGCTTCCAGGCGAGGACGACCTGCGCCGCAGAACAGCGCACTCCGGCGATGGAACGTCGCTCGCCGGCGACGACGATCTTCTCTCCCAGAACCGAGACGCTGGGGTAGGGAATCCAATCTCCTCCCAGAAATCCTGCTTGAGTTGATCATCGGTCTTCCGCCGTCTTCGCGACACCGTCTTCCATCCGAGCTCCCCAGACTCATCTTCCAGCGCCTCCAGGGCCTCACGCATCGTCCCTGCCGGTTGAACGGACTCATCCGCGTCGGAATCAGACCCGAGGCAGAGAAACCTCGACCCAGACGCCCCTGGCGAGATCGATGGCGACGAAAGGCCGCCAGGTGCCAGGGTGAGACGTCGCCGAGAGCCTCCCATCGTTCCTCCGACCCGACTGGTCAATCACCGCATACTCACCTAACTCAGCAACCCATCGTTATCATGTTATGACCAATTGGTGTAAGAACTTTGTGACCTTCCGGACAAAAAAAGCCATAGTTTTAAAGGTTTTGGACTCTCCCAATAAATCAATGACCAATTCACCCACCATCACTATGAGAAAGTCAAAAGTTAGCATATTTCTTATAGTGCGGCTCCACATAGAACCCCCTCCCATTATTTTACCAAGCTTCCCTTGTATCTCAAAATGAACATAAAAACCTTAAGCCATAAGAATGAGTGGGCGTATCTCGGACAACACGAGCGTTCTTGACTATGATCAACATAAAATAACATGATATTCTTTCAATATACTCCATGACGACCTCCTTCTTCCCAATGAGAGAGCCCACCACAAAAACATCGAGATAATCACACGGTAGCGTGTAGGGGCAACCATATTACTCATAACTACCCTACACACTCTAGAATATTTTATGAGTAATTTCCTAATTTTAACCCTAGATTGATATAACTATCCCATTTAACAATGTTTCCTTCATATTACCCCGTTCAGTGAAAGTTTTGCCAAATTTTACCCTTTCTAAATTTTTTACACATGATTAATCATGTGGGTGTTGTCGGCAATTTTCCTCCATTTTCTTTTGTACTCGAAGAAACCTTGAATTGAATTTTTATGTCCATAACCATCATCTCGCGAAAATAATCATGACACCCGTTATGATGTGATTCGTGTCAGTGACCATGTGTCTGAGTTGGGTTTTATTTCATCACCGATAGTATTGTACATTGGCCTTTCCGTCTAGGTATATAATCACATACACTAGTCACATGATCTTGATACCCAGCAAGAAATAAGAAGTAATAAGCACATATGATTTTTGTAAGAAGTAGATTTTAGTTGAGCCAACACGTTTGTATTCGTTGTTTCCATTGGCCAAACACATCTTTCCAACATTTAAAAATAAATCCACCTATCTAGGGTCACTTCCCCCGGCTTTGAAATCACTAGCGATCACCTTGACAAGTCCCCTATCACTAGTAAAAAACGGACCTTTGGTCCAGAGCATTAGTCCCGGTTTGTACCAGAACGGTAGGCCCCAGAAACGGCCGTAGGCCCCAGAAGAAATTAGTCCCGGTTCGTTTCACAAACCGGGGCTAAAGGGTCTGGAGCTGGAAAGGAACGGATGCGTGGTCCTTTAGTCCCGGCTCGTTTAACAAAACAGGACTAAAGATCCAGACTATATCTTCTTCGCCTCCTAGCCCGAGCCATTTCAAGCTCACACAAGCACTTCAAGGCATTACTTGAGCAACCACCCCAATATGTGTTAAATAGGAAAAATGACTATACACGCTGTCTTACAAAGACACTAAAAGAGAAGTCATCAAGCAATATTGCAAGCAGGAGAAAATCAAAAAAAGTTGCCCAGCTCGGCAAACAGGTAAAATAATCCATCACCTGCTCAAGGTGTTACCCCAGCCCACTCAAGATGGACTAGATATAGAATTAGCTATTAAATTAGCCAATGAGTGTAACGTGCGGGTCGAAGAAATTCTAGCCGGCGGAGATGATGTCGCCAAGGGACCAATAGCACGAAAATTTGTCTACGGGGAGCCTCTGGTCAGCGATGAGGTATTCGACGATCTGCCAACACATATGTGACTGTTGCATATCCGGTACTTGAAATTCACAAAGGAAGGGCGACAATTTCTCCTATGTAAAGTTGGAGAGGAGTACTTCCGTCCAGACGAGATCTCCATTGAGCTTTGTGAACTATTTCAGTTATTCAACCTAGACGCCCTCGACAAGTCCCTCCTCAGCTGCTATTGTCTGTAAGTAATTAAGTCACTAACTCATCTCGTTCAATTTATTTCCTGTCGTTATCCTCACTATTATCTCCTTCTGTATGCTATTATATATGCAGAATGAAGATTCAAGAATGTAGAAAAAATTCAATCTACAACATTGGGTTCGTTGACCCAAACAGAGTTAATGGATATACGCTAATAAATAACCTCGAGGAAACAGGGGATAACTTGCTAATGTTTTTAATGGAGCAACATTATAAGACGCAAATACTACAACTATGGATGAGAGTCTTACTGTCTTGTACATATTCAATTTTTGTTTACTCGATGTTAAGTGTATATAACCGTGCATAACTTTCACTGGATTCTTCTAAACATTGACGGTTACCGTGCAAAAGTTGAAACCTCGGACTCGTTAAAGAAACCGATGAAAGACTACCGCAACATACTTGATTGCCTCCAAAAGTAATTTTAATCATTATCGCACTATATCTGTCTCTTTCATTCATTCTTTGAGATGTAAAGTAATTAATAACTATTTCATTTCTTTTTTGCCGGACAGGGTTTGGAAAAGGTTCACGAAGGAGGTTCAGGGTGAATGACGTAAGGAGCTCACTTTTCGTACGGTCCCGGTAAGTAGTACTAGAGCTAGGTCCTCGCATCTCTTTAATTCTAGTCTCCATACAATTATCATGCCTGATTATTATTTGATTAAATTATATTCTCGATCGAAAAGTGTGCGATGCAGCCATAGGGGACTAATTTATGTGGATATTACGTATGCGAGTTCATTCGTGGGTGTATGAAGCAGGGCATAGACTTTTTTCGAGTATATAAACAATATATTCACAATTTATTTTATATCATAATTTTTGTTGAGTTCCATTCATAATGATCTACTTTTTTATATATAGTTGGATGTGATGCGGGATAAGCTCCTATCACATGAACGCCTACTAGCAATTCAAGAGGAGTTGTCGGAATTTTTGCTCAGGGAGGTCATAAACATAAAAGAAGAGTACAACGTGGCCAATCTTACTGCTTAAAAGCAATTAGTTAGGGTTAGCATAGCCAATTAGTTAGCTAGACCTATGGGCCTAGGGTAAGGGAGATTAGGCAGGTTCGGCCTGTTAGTGACTATGGCACATGTAATGCTGAAAAACAATGTCTCACTGACATGTGTAGCCCACTTATTAGTCAGGTATGTGTTGGATATCCATGTAGTGAAACCTATGTCCATGTCCACCCCATGGGTTAGCGGATATCCACCCCATTAAATCCGTGAGTGTAATTAGCCTCCAAACTCTAATATGGGTCGGAGAGACTATAAACTTAGAGACACATGTATGATGATGATTAGTGAATTATTTAGACATTTGGACCGCTTCAGTGAGCTAAATAATCGGATTATCCTAATTGAATAGTTCGGATAATCTGCAAAATATAGCAGATAATCTGTATCCGTCGGATAATAAAAATACCATATCCTCCGGATATCCGTCATACTAATATCCATATCCTCACCCGTATCTGGCGGATTTCTAAAATTTCATACCATATCCTCAAAAACGATTGCGGATGCGGATTTGGTGCGGAAATTATCCATGTCGTTTACATCCCTATGAGTTACGCTAGTCAACAAAACAAACCTAACCAGTCAACGAGATGTGCTTGACCATTCTCCACCATGAGATCAACAATTAACAACACCTGTAGTGGACGAAAATAATGAAAAACTATGCTATTATATAGATACCATGTAAAAATATGTTTCATGATGTATCAAGAGTATGGATTTCGTATTGTAAATATTAATATTTTTAAAAAACTTGGTCAAACTTTACGTAGTTTGACTTTAAAAAATATAAGCCTTAAAACTTGGGACGGAGGTACTCCCTCCGACCCATATTAGTTGACTCAAATTTGTCTAGATTTGAATAAATCTAGATAGTATTTAGTATATAGGTTCATCCAAATTTTGACAAATCCAAGTCAACTAATATGGTGGGTTGGAGGGAGTACTATATTCCATTTACCACCGGTTAAAATGCTCTTAGCTTGTAGGCCACGTACCAAGGCACCAAAATCCGGCAATGTATCTGCCACAACACATATCTATTCACCACCCTAATTTGGTGTCGAGAATGCTCATCAGCGGGCTAAAAACTTTTTGCAGGTATTTTAGGTTTGTGCCGTCCAAAAAAAGTATCGTGTATGTGGGAAATTTTTGTAGTGAAAGTTAATTATCATCGCATTTTCTCGGTCCCCTGGTCAGTCCACTAGACACGTACCAATGAAGATTTTTTGTTTACTTGTCAATGGTAAGCCCTGCAGAGATCGTCTTGCGATTAATAGGGTGACAATTTTTATTTGTTCATTAGTGATTTATGTTACCAATAGCGGACTTTCGGTTTTGCGTCACTGATATTGCTATGATGCTAAGCTTTTTCCGGATAGTGATCTTGGAGTAGAAGGCCAACAATGGAAATGAAACTTCTCACAAAGTATTGTACAACCTCTGATCCGATTTAATTGTTGTAGGTTTAGGCATAAACTTGTGACAATTAAATCGGACTGAAGAGAGTACTATAAGTTTCTTGACATAAATTCTCAAAGAAACCAAAGAGTAGAAACCAAATAGGGGCACCACTATACTATTAGGCGACGGATCATTGCCGAATGCCGATAGATCGTTCTATTGAAACATTGCACAGTTATTGAACTGGATTTAGCGCAAACAAAACATCCATAAATGGCAGCAGCATGCACCCTCGAACATGCAAGATTAACAACTAACAAGGCACTCCATCAGACAAGTGGTACATATGGATCATATCACGACCATACGCATTTTAACTCTTAAGGAGCGACATAATTTTAGACCTCGACCACTATATATACAGTAGAGAGACCACCTCGCATTTTACGTTGTTTGACTTAAAAAAATATAAACCTTAAAACTTAGGACGGAGATACTATATTCTAATTACCGCCGGTTACAATGCGCTTGGCTTGTAGGTCACGTACCAAGACCACCAAAATCTGGCAACGTATCTACCACAACACATATCTATCCACCACCCTAATTTGGTGCCGAGAATGCTCATCAGCGGACTAAAAACTTTTTGCATGTATTTTAGGTTTGTGCTGCCCAAAAAAAGTATCGCGCATGGGGCATATTTTTTAGTGAAAGTTAACTATCATCGCATTTTCTCGGTCCCCTGGTCAGTCCACTGGACACATGAAGATTTTTTGTTTGCTCGTCATGGTAAGCCCTGCAGAGATCGTCTTGCGACCTATAGGTGACGATTTTTATTTGTTCGTTTGTGATTCATGTTACCAGTAGCATACTTTCGTTTTTGCGTTACTGATATTGATGTGATGCTAAGCATTTTCCTGATAGTGATCTTGGAGTAGAAGGCCAACAATGGAAATGAAACTTCTCACAAAGTATTGTACAACCTATGATCCGATTTAATTGTTGTAGGTTTAGGCATAAACTTGTGACAATTAAATTGGATTGAAGAGAGTACTATAAATTTCTCGACATAAATTCTCAAAGAAACCAAAGAGTAGAAACCAAATAGGGGCACCACTATACTATTAGGCGACGGATCATTGCCGAATGCCGATAGATCGTTCCATTGAAACATTGCACAGTTATTGAAATGGATTTAGCGCAAACAAAATATCCATACATGGCAATGGCAGCAGCAAGTACACCCTCGAATATTCAAGATAACAAGGCATCACTCTCCATCAGACACAAAGTGGTCTCCATATGGATGATATCACGAGTTCACGACCAAATGCATCTTAACGGTTACTATCTCCGTTTCACAATATACGACCTTTTAGCAAACTGTTAGCTTTATAAAAAGGCTTATATTATAAAACAGATGAAGTACTACTTAGGAGAGCAACATAATTTTAGACCTCGACCACTAGACAGTAGACCACCACCCATCAGTCTAGCAGGGTAACGGTGACGCTGCCGGAAGGGTCCCAGAAAGCGTCCGGCACGAACAAGAACAACTTGGCCTTGTACCCGTCAAGACGGCGCGCAAAAGGCACAGGCATGGGCGAATCCAGCCACATCGACGTCCAGTCGCCTCCATGCACCGCCAATTTGTACTTCACGTCCGCTCCCTTTTCTTCCCCCTCCTCCTGCTCCGGGTGAGGGCAGACGCGAACCAACGACAGCGAGCGCCCCGTGGGGACGTAGCTGCCGTTGAGCACAAGGAACACGCTCTTCTTGTCGCGGTGCAGGAGCACGCAGAAGGGCTCGCCCTTTTGCAGCTTCACCACCGACGATCCATGGGAGTGAGCATCCTGGATGTGGCCGTAGAGCAGCCTGCCGCGGTAGGCGCAGCCGTCGAAAGGGCAGTTGTAGGGCGCGTGCCGACACGCCTCCTCCTCGTGCCTCCGCGCCTCGGTGTACCGGACGGTCTCTCGGCAGCCGTGCTTCTTGAAGAGGCAGGGCCTGGTCATGCCGGCGAGGACCTTCTCCATGGCGCGGCACCGGAAGTCACCGATGGACTCGTTGCAGGAGGGGCACTTGCGCTCCATGTAAGTGCAGCAGTTGGCGCACGCAGCATGCCCGTTCTTGCACTGCTCGATCATCGATGGAGACGGAGAAAATACACTAGTTAGCTGAGCGAGCCATACTAGCCACTGCACAAAAACTACAAAGAATCACGCCTGTAATGTGTTTGGATTTTAGAATGCTCACCGAGTAAACTTCCGACCCAAAGGGCATGAAACAAATGTCGCATTCGAGACTATCCATCTCAACCTTGAAAACATTGCATACCTCCTCCTCCTCTTCTTCTTCTTCGTCGTGCTCCGGATTGCACTTGGTCGTCTGGGCCTTCTTTGGGACGCTCCCACTGCCGCAACCCATGGTGCTCCTGGCCTCTCTCCCTATCTGCATCGTCGGAGCACGTAATTAGCAACGATTCAGTAACATGGACAACAAACTCCCCCCATTTGCTGACCTACGCCACGAGGTGAAGATGGAAGATGGAAATGGCACAGGGAGGTGATCAAAGGCTGACACCTCGATCCTCCTCTGCTGGCGTCTCTTTGGACTCCGCGCGCGCGGGCGGGCGTGCTTCGTTTAAACACGGAACACGCGCCTGGGTCCAAGTATATACCGTTAGGAAAAGTCCGGGCCGCAGGCATAGTGTAAAGATGGTGACACGTACGGTCTTGACAAAATTACGGAAACAGTTCAGACAAGTTTAATTTTCATAAAACTATGAAGATTTTTTAATCAAATTTAGTACAGCATGCATGTGTGCATCCCTCTTCCCTCATGCCTTGGTCCTCTGCCCCTCTTCTCGCAGCGGCCCATGCGACCCAGTACAGTGGCCCAAACGGTCCGTGACAGTATGTTAGAGGGCTAAGAGATGGACTCGTTGCACTTGCAGGAGGGGCACTTGCGCTGCATGTTAATGCAGCAGTTGGCGAGGAGCGGATTTCCCCATCGTAAGTTGAGGCCCCGGTACCATCTGTGCCGTTTATTTGTTGGAGATTCGTACGGAGTCAACTCGGTCATCGTCTGTGGAGCATTTGCATTTAGGTCCTTCAGCTATTTTGAATTTAACCCTCGTTCTAGAAGAGAGCATGACCACCCAGCCCCAAAACAAAGTCAATAGACGCGTCGTTCTCCTCCCGATCTGGATCAGGGGCCTCTCCACACCGTCTCCTCCTCCCCAATCTTCCTTCTTGCCGGCGACCTCCATCGCCCCCACCACATCTCCTACACCTCGCAGCCTCCCCCACCCTCCACCACCTCGTCGCCACCCACCTCATCGCCTCCACCTCCGTCGACCCCCACATCGTCGCCCCCACCTCGTCGGCTGAGTCGCGAAGCGCGACGACGTACTCCTCGCACGCGTCCCCGTCCCCGTCCACCCATTCGTCCCCACCTCGCGCGTGTCCCCGTCCGTGTCGGCGAGCAGGCCCTGCGGGGGAGGGCAGGGGGAGGGGGCGAGCAGGCCCTGCGGGGGACGGGCAGGGGGAGGACGTGCCGGCAAGGACGGACTGGATCTGAGGCCCCAAATTCCTTTTTTGATTTTTTCTAGATCTTGTGCAGAAGTATTTTTGGAAATATTTGTTTTTGGATGTATCTTTGATGGAAATTCTATGAATCTCTCAATCCGAAAATGTTCTATACAAACTCTTGGTGATTCTAATTGATTATTGTATGGATCTGTGACGAAACATAGATGATAGGCTTGAGTAGTGTGTATGAATTTATATTGTATATGAATATGTCTAGAATTTTGGTTTCATCTATATGAGACTTGCTTGAATCTATAAGAAGGTTCCATAAATATGATGTGGAAAAAATCTGAAATTACATAAAATACATATCTATTATATGAAACCTCTTCGAATCTGGTATGGATCGTCGAATTTATCATGATCATATATGGATTTGGTGTCAAACTTTAGTGAAATAGGTATATAATTTGTTAGAATATTCTGTAAAAAAAATTATATGAATATCTCTTGGCAGAAACAAGTTTGTAAAACGTGTGAATCTTGTATGAAACTTCTGAATCTAGGATGAAACAAAGTAAGAGTGTCTAAATATTGTTAAATAAAAAGTACAAAAATAAAAACTATCAATGAGATTGTTGAAAAAACAAATTATGCATGTTTTATTTTCAGAATAAAAATGTACATAAAAAATTGTTGAATATTCCTGAAATTTTACGAGAAAAAATGAGGTGAAAAAAAGACAGAAATTATGCATGTATTCTTTGAAAAAATTATATGAATATCTCTTGACAAAAAAAAGTTTGTAAAACATGTGAATCTTGTATGAAACTTCTAAATTTAGGATGAAACAAAGTAAGCGTGTCTAAATATTGTTAAATAAAAAGTACAAGAATAAAGATTGCCAAATGAGATTGTTGAAAAAACATATTATGCATGTTTCATTTTTAGAATAAAAAATGTACATAAAAACATTGTTGAATCTTTCTGAAATTTTAAAAGAAAAAATGAGGTGAAAAAGAAATAGAAACGTGTAGAAGACAACTTCGGTTATAAGGAGACAATCAACGACAAAAAATATAGAATATCCGACAACGCAAGGGGGTTGGATAGAAAAACTGCAAGAGACCTAATATGTGAGATGGGAGGGTTATTTTGTAAAACACATAACACGAATATCCAACAAATGGAGAGTAGAGATGATGTCTGGTGCCCTCCTATTGGGGATTGCATTGTTGGCAGTTGGCGCACGCAGCATGTCCGTACGTTCTTGCACTGCTCAATCATCAATCGAGACGGGTACGGTTGTAGTCTGAGTGACGCCCGTGTCCGATCGGTCACGGGTGGATCGATGGATATCATTGTGTTTGGAGATCAACCAACGCATCGATCAAGCAACAAAAAATTAGTTGATCCACGGAACCAACGTGCCGTTTGCAGCGCGCCGCGTCGATGCCCTAGACGAGGAGGAGGAGGAGCGCTGGTTGACGAGATGGCGAGAGTTTTTGATTGGGAAGCAGGATAACACGGCGGGGCGGCGAGCTAAGGCGCTGAGGACGGTGGAGGCGCCGTCCGACGGCAGCGACTGCCTGATCTGCTTGGACAGCGCGGCGGGGACGGCAGCCGTGTGGAAGGAGATGCCATGCAGGCATTGTTGGATGTATAAGTGATCTGCAGTGATCTATAGGTTGCTGTAATCAATTTAAGTCAAATTAAAGATGATTAAGGGACTATTTAATAACAGCCATTGGATGCCCTGATCAGGGGCATCCTGACCATCCATCTTTTGTGTGTGGTTCCCCTGGTGCAGGTCCTATATAAAGGGGCTCTAGGGTTTGAGCAGAAAACTCAAGACAGTTTCTATCTCTCTCACTCTCTTCCCTACTCACTGATCAAGCAAGGACTGAAAGCATCAGGAAGAACCACTCACTGCTCGAGATCAAGTTCAGGAGTGGAAGCACATAAAGAGGAGGCCATGGCTGGACCTCCAGATCAAGGTACACACCCCTGATCCTCATCTTGTGGGTCAAATCTTGAGCTAGATGATCCTCATAGGATCTAACAGTGGTATCAGAGCAATTAGCTCTAAGATTGAGTCCTCTTTTTTTTGGATTCTTGTTCCATCAAGCTTGTTCTTCCTGGTTAGTTCATGTTTAGTTGCTGGAGCTATGTTCCTGTTCCAGTTCTTGCCTAAGAACAGCATAAAGTTGACGTTTTAGCCCTAAAATTACTAAGTTTAAGTTCTATCTGATCAAGAACATGTGCTAGGGTTGCTTTTATGCAATTTTTATGTGGGGATTTGAGTTGGTGGTGCAGAACCCTAACCCTAATCCCCAATTCCTGAAAAACCCTAACCCTAGTTCATCGAATCGAAGAACCCTAACCTTAATTCCCCAATTATTGATGAACCCTAACCCTAAATTCCCCAATTACTGATGAACCCTAACCCTAATTCCCAAATTGGACGAACTCTAACACTAATCTAATGATAAAGAGGTGGTGGACGTGTACCTTAAGGGCCTCGTCGCCATCGCTGGCCACGGCGGCGCCGGAGCCGACCTACTAAGTTGGCAGAAACGCTCGGGCTCATGCCTGCGCGACCTCGCCGTACACCACACCGTTCCGTGGTGATGTCTCCTCGCGCTTTTGTCGGTGCAGGAGCCTACCGCGGCGCTGGACTTGGCGCTGCGTCGTCGATGTCGTTGAGGGGACGCCCGTGCGCTCGCCGTCGTGACGCAAACGGGCATCGGCAAGCCCCACTCGACGGAGCCGCGCGTTGTTGCACGCGAATCTGGCGAGAGGCGCTCACCGACGCCGACCGTCTTCCTCTTTTGCGGCTGGCTTCGACGCCGCGCGTCTCTCTCTCTCTCTCTCTCTCTCTCTCTCTCTCTCTCTCTTGCTCTCTCGCTCGCGGCTTGGGAGGAAGAGAGGAAAATGAGGGAGGGGGAAATGGGGCTAGGGCACGGGGGGGCTGTCTCGCGTCAGCCTTGTGCTGACCGGGCGCCACCTCGACCGTTGGATTTCATCCAACGGCCCGCAGCGTTAGCTGCCTAACGGGCCTAGCAGTCCACTAAGGGGAGACGGGCTGGGCTATTCTCGGCCCAGTCCGAAAGTTTTGTTTTAGTTTTCCCTTATTAATAAAGAAAAGGGGACTGGGCCAAATCTTTTATGGGCTCAGTTTGACTGTTTGAAACTTATGTTTCTTCCTTTTCTTTAAAATCTAAGATATAAGAGTTAGGGCTTATATATAAATGGTTTTGGGGGCTAAATTTTTGGCATATTTTATTATGTCAATTATGGAACATAATTATGTGACAAATTATTCTTTTGTCATGCAATTATTTATCTCACTTAAGCAAGTTTAATGTGTTTTTTCATGCTTAGTTGTTTCATTTGTGGTTTTATTCAAATAAATTGTGATAATAATGTTTTGCTGCAAAGTTAAGTTGATAAATCCTCAAATTAAGCATGGATTATGAAAGGGCATGTATGCCCCCATGTGTGGTTTTGGTAATTAATGACAATCTCTATGGACTAATGTGTAAATTGAGTTTCACTTGTAGGTTTGTCCATTGGCATCGCTTGGTCCATGTGTTGGTCCTAAGGTTTGAAGATGAAGAAATGTCCAAGGGCTTTGTGCCCATTGGAATCATGAAGAAAGAAGGAGCTTGAAGGTCGATCAAGGCATGTGCAAAGAGTTGCATCAAGATGGATCAACCTCAAGTAAGGATGAAGAAGGACGAGCTCAAGATGCGCCATCTCTAGAAGATCTCATACTTGAAACTTGCCATCCTCGTGCTCATGGAATGATGAAGACAAGTTCAAAGAAGAGGTTTCCCCATGGAGTATGGGGGGCATTTTGCAAGTCTTCATCAAGCAAGAGCGAGCAAGAGCAAACAAGAAAGGTGTTCCCACTATAGAAGAACAAGACGGTCTACATCAAGTTCAAGTGGGACGCTCAAGGCAAAGGTATGTTGATAGGGCTTCTCTTTTGCCGATCTCGTGTTGTTAGTTGGGAGACCGGGTTTAGGATAGATAGCCGTACTATCAAGAGGGGCTCTCAAGCGGGTGTCTCGTTTGCATCGTTCGGAGAGAGCTCAAACCTTTGCATTCATAGCATCATCTTTCTTGGTTGTTATTTGGTTCTTGTCCATGAGAGGATCTAGAGCTTGTGGACATCATCATAACAAGCTCTAGTTCATCATCTAAGGATTTCCCTTGCATATATTATTGCGGTTTTTGATCTTGCGAGTTTTCCGGCTCCACACCTTGGGGGATACTTCACATATATATTTATGATATTTTCTCCCAAGGTGATACCCAATATTTGGATTCTATTCGTCGTTATCTTTCCAACAAAATTGGTTTCATCCCTTTTGGAGTTCGGATGCAAAAGTTATTGCGTTTCTGGTTTTCTGGGTTCTGGAATTTCCCTGACCGGAAGTTCCGGCTTCCCACCGGAAGTTCCGCTAGGGCATCTTTGCCGCCGAAAGTTCCGGTGGAAGTTCCGGGTCTTCTTCCGCTCACGCTCAATAACCTTCTGTTTTGAAGCGTTCTATTTGCCGAATCTTTGTCAGAACTTGCTCTGAAGTTCACCGGAACTTCCGGTCTGTTTTGACCGGAACTTCCGGTTGCGCTTCTAGAGCGGGCGTCAACGGTCTGATGACCGTTGGAGCCAGGCTGGGCGGAACTTCCGCCCCAGAGCCAGAAGTTCCGGCCATGATTCGCTTTTTAGTTTCTCGCTCTGCAGTTTTCGTCCGTTGGCTGGGTGCCACCGGAACTTCCGGCCTCCCACCGGAAGTTCCGGCCAGGTGTCGCGAATGCCCATAACGGGCAGATCTGGGAGTCCTTTAAAAGGGGCTCCTCTTCCCCTTCGTGGGTACTAGATTTTCTTCTTGGTTCTTGGCTTTCTCTCTCTCCTCCATTGTCAACCTTGAAGAAGCTTTCCCTCTCCCTTTCCCCTCCTATGATTCTTGCATCTTTTTGAGGGATTTGAGAGAGGAGATCTAGATCTACAATCCCCCCAAGTCAAATCCCTTCTTTGTGAAGGAATCATTGGGATCTAGATCTTGGAGAGTTTTGTGTTCTCCTCTTGTGTTCTTCCTCCCTTATTCCCCCAATAGCTTGTGTAGCTTTGTTGGAATTTGGGAGAGAAGGACTTGCCCTTGCATTTGGTGCATAGGTTTGAGTTCTACTCTTGTGTTCTTCCTCCCTTATTCCCCCAATAGCTTTTGTAGCTTTGTTGGAATTTGGGAGAGAAGGACTTGCCCTTGCATTTGGTGCATAGGTTTGAGTTCTCCTCGGAGATTCGGTGAGTTCAAGCTTGTGAGCTTGTTTCTCTTGGGTTCCTTGGAACCCTAGACGGTTGTGTGGTTGGATTGTTGACCTTTTGTGGTCTTGTTGACCTTTTGTGGTCTTGTAGCCTTTTGTGGCGTTGTTGGCCTTTTGTGGCATTGTTGGCCTGTTGTGGCTTTGTTGTTGGGAGCCTCCAATTGAGTTGTGGAGTTAGCCCCAATCTTGTACGGGTTCGGTGACCGCCCTCAAGCGTCCCATAGTGGAGCAAGTGCCCGCCTTTTGTGGTACGCACTTGGGAGAATAGGGTGAGCCTTTTGTGGCGTCGGTGAGTTGCGTGCTTCCGCATCCGGGGTGAGGCCTTGTGTGGCGTTGGGTGAGCATCGAGCCACCACACCTTGAGGTGAGCCATTTGTGGCGTTCGGAGAGCATTGCGCCATCGCACCTCTCCAACAGAGACGTAGCTTCTTTGGAAGTGAACTTCGGGAAACAAATCTTCGTCTCCGCGTCCATCGGTTATCTCTCAACCGAATCCTTTACTTATGCACTTTACATTGTGATAGCCTTCGTGCTTGAAGTATTTATACCTTGCTATCACCTTGTTGCTTGTATTGCTTATCATAGGTTGTTGGTGCACCTAGGTGAACTTAGTGTCTAGGTTTTATGCTCAATAAATTAAACGTTAGTTTTATTCCGCATTTACTTGAGCCTAAACCGTAATTTTTTTTAATAGCCTATTCACCCCCTCCCCCTCTAGGCGACTTCCTTTGTACTTTCAGATTATATTTATCATTCTGGCCAAAGCTGATTGATGGACATTTTGATCATGAAATATTTATTGGTCTGGTTCACTTCTGGCCAAAGCTGATGTGTTCCAGATGATAGAATTCTATATGATTAGAGGATCTAATTAAGTGTGGCTTATATCTGTCATTCTGGCCAAAGCTGATTAGCAGATATTTTGATCACAAAATTTTATTGATCATGTCTATTTCTGGCCAAAGCTGATGTAGACTAGATTGATGAAAGGAATATAAAATTATGATGCTTATTCAAAGCATTTGTTTTCTTTTGAAGCATCTAATGCCTCTCAAATTGCCGGTATTATAAATGGCATAGAACAGTTGACTGGTAGCAATTTTGGTACTTGGAAGGAGAAGCTTGAGATTACCTTAGCTTTGCTGAATATAGATTATGCCCTCCTTAAGGATCCTCCTGTAGCACCTACTGAAGGTGATGAGAATTATGATGCCCTGAAAAGGGCTTATGATGATGAGAAGACTAAGTGGGAGGATTCAAATCGTAAGTGCCTCATGATTATTAAGGGCTCCATTACTCAAAGTATGAGGGGAGCTGTTCCAGACTCTCAGACTGCCAAGGGTTACCTTGGAAAGATTGAGGACCAGTTTAAGGGATCATCCAAAATTTATGCAACAAGCCTCATTAGAAGGCTTATTGATGAAAGGTATGATCCAACTGGGAGTCTGAGAGAACATATCATGAGGAAAATTAACATGGCCACTAAACTTAAGACAATGGAAATGGAAATCTCTGAAGGTTTCCTTGTCCATTTTATTATGTCATCCTTCTAAGAGACGCCAACCAATCAAGTTGCGGAACAAGCCCTTCCACGGATCGCCCAGAGCCACCCGCGGAATCCTTCTAGAAGACGCGATCGGACGGCCACAGTGTCGCGCTAGGGTTAGATCTACGTTCCTCATTCGGCCTTAGGGTTAGCTGAGTTTAGGATGCAGTCAACGGGGTTTCACAAGTTTGACCAGACATTCAAATATACATAACTAATTCAAAAAAAATAAAAAAAAATACAAAACCTTCGCATGGTGTCATGTTATGTGACATAGTTGTGAGGAAAAATATCAAACTTGGTATATTGATCATATTTCAAAAAACCCTTCACAAAATGACCTATCTCCTCCAAGGTTTTCTGGCTTTCGGGTCAAATGACCAATGATATGGCTAGAATCAAGGAATAGTTTATGATAATGTGCCCATATTGGGCATGCATGTCTATAATGGGCTGACTAACAAGGTTGTAGCACAAAGTTTTCCTTTTCGACGCGCAGAAAATCCATTTTCTATTTTCTGAGTGCCGAAAGAGGGGGGATTTGTGAAGCAGCCACCAAATTGAAGTTTCAAAATGGTAACATCCTATTTTTCAAAAATACTAGACCACCTAGAATGTACAATTTCCCAACTTGAGTATCTCAAACCTTTTATTTCATCCCTGGTGAAAAAGACAAATCCTGCCGAATCGGTTGGAAGTGGGTAAGATATGAACTACAGGTACATGATTTCATGATGATGATTTTTTGTAAAAATCATTTTTAGGTTCACAACATGCTATTTCATCAGAGATCCAATGCTAGTTTTGTGAGCATCAGCCCCTAGCTAAGAATATTTATGAAAACCCTTCAAAAAATTTGACCAGACATTCAAATGTGCATAACTAATTAAAAAAACAAAAAAAAATACAAAACCTTCGCATGGTGTCATGTTATGTGACATAGTTCTGAGGAAAAATATCAAACTTGGTTTTAGAAATGGTCGAAAAAAACTTGCTTAGAAATGGGGTGGTTTACCCTAGCTTTGGAGCTCATTTATACCACATTTTGGGTGAGGGTGAATTATACTTCACAAAAGGGATCAGGGTGAGGATGAGTTGTATTGTACATATGAGAAAAACGTTGGAAGCTCATACAAACATAGAAAAGTGACATAGCTACATTTGTTGAAATTCAAATTTACCATCATATTTGAATTTTGTCCAAATTATCAACAAGTGATAAATTATTATAATAACAAATGTTTACAACAACAACAACTGCCAAATTATTACAATAACAAATGTTTACAACAAGTGCCAAATTCAAAGTCTATTTCTTTTGGCTCTTCTTACCCCTCGGTTTCTTCTCCTTCACAAGTTTCACACCACACAACAGGTTTATGCTCTTCTTTTTCTTACCATTACCATCTGGCCTCCCCACAGCACGTCCAAGAGTCTCCTTCACCTCCTGCACCTCCTCAAAAACCTCACGATCATGATCTAGAGCCTCATCAACATGGTCACTTTGCACCAGAGCCTCAACAACAGGCTCATTTTGCACCAGAGCCTCAACAACAGGCTCATTTTGCACCAGAGCCTCAACAACAGGCTCATTTTGCACTAGAGCCTCAACAACAGGCTCATTTTGCCCCTCATTTTGCACCAGAGCTTCCAAATCAGAAACGGTGTGCCCTAAAGCCTCAACAGTTTGCACATCATCCTCCAAAACAAGTTCAGATTGCACCTCAGCAGCACCAAACATGATATGGTTAGTTCTCTTCTTTCTTTGGCCATTGATTCTTGCCCTTTTCACTGGCCAGCATTCGTCAACAACAAGAGGTGGGCTTTTTTCTCCACGCTTCCTCCTGAAAACAAGCAAGTTAGTTGGGGGAGAAAAATCATCAACAAGAAATGGGATAGATTTTGGATGAACATACTTTGGATTTTCAGCAGTGTATATACACTTGGTAGAGCCAGCTCGGTGTCCAAGTTCTTCACAGAGTTTGCATCTATTCTTGTTCCATTTTTGGGCCCTTTTTGGCTTTTCATCTTTCTTTCCCTTCTTGCTGCTCCCACCTTTCTCAAACCAAGCCTTGAATCTACTCTGCTTGGGCCTGCCAGCCTTTATTTTCATCAAAGGAGGACACAAGGAGAACTGAATGTCCACTTCAGGCCACTTAGACTGATCTGTAAGTGCGGGAATTGGTGTTCCATATGCAGCCTTGAATTTTGCTACAGAATAATACTCATGCAAATATGGGTGCATATAGCTTGTGTTTGAAGGCCAAGAAAAGTATGGCATGCTCACAAGGCTTCCCAGTGTGTTGCCACTCAATGTAGGGGTTCGTAGCATGGAAAACAAAAATTTTCTATCGCATACAAACAAACAAGCCAAGATCTATCTACTAGATTGTAGCAACAAGTCGATAGAGGAACTCACCCTCGAAGATTCCAAAGCGGTTAACGAGAGCAGATTCTCGTGGGTGATGTAGTCGTACTCTTTCTGATCTCAAGATCGCGTAGACGATCCTTCCGGCGCCACGTTCCGGCAGCGCTCCCGCAGTCGGTCACACGTTCGGTACTCGACGAAGACCTTCCTCTCCCTTGTTCCAGCAGGCAGCGGAGGTTGTAGCACTCTCCTCGCGATTCCGGCAGCACAACGACGTGGTACCGGAAGTAGAGGGGAGATCCCGCAGGGCTTCGCCTTAAGCCGGTGCGAGTATGGTGGAGCTTATGAGAGAGGCTATTTAGTGGTCTAGTAATTAGACACACTAATTAGAAGGCTCTAAACCAATTAGAAGGCTCTAAACCGCTGGCTAAAGCAATTAGAAGCTCTAAACCAAAACGGCTCTAAACCGGAGGTAGAAGATAGGAACTTGTGTGTTCTAGGAGGGAGCCCTGCCCCTCCTTTTATAGGTGGGGAGGCGCGGCCAGGGGAGGGGAGTCCCTCCCCAAGTCGGCCTTGGGCTGGGCGCCGGCTTGGAGGAGTGGGACTCCTCCTCCAAGTTGGTTCCAACTCCTCTTGCTTGTTTCCCACAGTTTCCTGTTTCCCACAGTTTCCTGTTTTAGCCGTTTGACTTTCAAACTGGCAATTTGACTTTCATGTTTTTGGAACAGCAAGAACACTTAGTACATGATGCAATCATTCAATGACACACTCATGTACCCTCCCCCCCCGGAGTGCCGGACAATCCGGAACCTTCTAGAACATTCCCGATGAAAACACCGGAATCATTCCCGAACTCCGAAACGGGACTTTCCTTATATGAATCTTATTCTCCGGACCATTCCGGATCACCTCGTGATATCCCGGATCCCATCCGAGACTCCGAACAACATTCGGTCTCTTTCTCATAATACCATAACTACTCAAACAACGTCGAATCCTTAAGTGTGTCTCCCTACGGTTCGTGAATTATGCGGACATGATCGAGACACTTCTCCGAACAATAACCAATAGAGGAATCTGGAAATTCATATGGCTCCCACATATTTCTACGATTACTTTGCGATCGAATGAACCACTTACATACGATACCAATTTCCCTTTGTCTCACGATATGTTACTTATCCGAGGTTATGATCGTCGGTATCTCTGCATACCTAGTTCAACCTCGTTACTGATAAGTACTCTTTTCTCGTTCCCGTGATATGTGATCCCTTGTGACCAAGTCACATGCTTGCAAGCCAATTGGATGACATTCCACCGAGAGGGCCCAGAGTATATCTATCCGTCATGTGGATGGACAAATCCCACTCTTGATCCATGTGTTTCAACCAATACTTTCCGAACACTTAATGCCACCTTTATAGCCACCCAGTTACGGTGTGGTGTTTGATGTCATCAAAGCATCCATCCGGTAAAGGTGATATGCATGATCTCATGGTCGAAGGAATTAGGTTACTATGTATCAGAAAGCATATAGCAATTTGAACTATTGAAATGACTTTGATCTTTATGCTACGCTTATCAATAGGAGTATGTACACCATATCATTCTCCTAACGATATGATCTTGTTGTTGATAACATCTCAATGTTCATGATATGGAAACCACAATCATTTAATCAACCAACAAGCTAGTGAAGTATAGAGGCTATACTAGGGACTTCAATTTAAGTTTACAATTCACACAAGTATTAATGTTTCCTTGTTAATACTATTATAGCATGAATATAAACATTTATCATAAACACAAAGATATAATAATAACTATATTTATTATTGCCTCTAGGGCATATCTCCAACAGTCTCCCACTTGCACTAGAGTCATCTAATCTAGATTACATGGTAATATACCGAACACCCATGGCAGTTCGGTGTTGGTCATGTTTTGCCCTCGGGAGAGGTTTAGTCAACGGATCCGCCACATTCAGATCTGTGTGTACTTTGCAAATCTTTATATCGCCATCCTGGATATGTTCTCGAATAGCGTGAAAACGCAGCTTGATATGCTTCAGCTTCTTGTGCGACATTGGTTCTTGCGCATTGGCTATGGCGCCCATGTTATCACAGTAGATAGACATTGGGTCCAGCGCACTTGGAACCACACCCAGCTCTGTAATGAACTCTTTCATCCATATCGCTTCTTGTGAAGCCTCTGAAGCAGCCATGTATTCCGATTCAGTTGAAGATCTCGCCACAACGCTTTGCTTTGCACTCCTCCAGCTAACTGCTGCACCATTCAAAATAAATACGTACCCAGATTGTGATTTAGAATCATCTGGATCGGTGTTCCAACTAGCATCGGTGTAACCATTAACAACGAGCTGTTCATCACCTCCATAAGAAAGAACCATATCCTTAGTTCTTCTCAAGTACTTAAGGATGTTTTTGACCGCTGTCCAATGATCCACTCCTGGATCACTTTGATATCTGCTAGTTAAACTAACAGCATATGCAATGTCGGGTCTAGTATATAGCATGGCATACATTAGAGATCCTATGGCTGAGGCATAGGGAGTCTTACTCATCCTTTCTCTATCTTCTGCCGATGTTGGACTTTGAGTTTTACTCAAGGTCGTATTGGGCAACATGGGCAAGAACCCTTTCTTGCTTTCTTCCATTCCAAACTTCTTTAGAACTTTGTCCAAATATGTACTCTGTGACAATGATATTTGGCGTTTCGATCTATCTCTATAAATCTTTATGCCTAATATGTAAGCTGCTTCGCCAAGATCCTTCATTGAAAAACTATTATTCAAATATTCCTTGACACTATTAAGAAGGTCTACATCATTCCCAATCAACAATATGTCATCCACATACAGTATTAAGAATGCTACAGAGCTCCCACTCACTTTCTTGTAAATACAAGCTTCTCCATAAGTTTGTATAAAACCAAAACTTTTGATTACCTTATCAAAACGTTGATTCCAACTTCGGGATGCTTGCTTCAATCCATAGATGGACCGTTGAAGCTTGCATACCTTGTTAGCATCTTTAGGATCGACAAAACCTTTGGGTTGCATCATATACAACTCTTCATCAATGTCTCCATTGAGGAATGCTGTTTTGACATCCATCTGCCATATCTCATAATCATAATATGCAGCGATTGCTAACATAATCCTCACAGACTTTAGCTTCGCTACCGGTGAGAAAGTCTCATCGTAGTCAATTCCTTGAATTTGTCGAAACCCTTTTGCGACAAGTCGAGCTTTATAGGCAGTAATATTACCATCAGCATCTGTTTTCTTCTTGAAAATCCATTTGTTCTCGACAGCCTTCCGGCCATCCGGTAAGTCCACCAAAGTCCATACTTGGTTTTCGTACATGGATCCAATCTCGGATTTCATGGCATCTTGCCATTTATTGGAATCTGGGCTCATCATCGCTTCCTCATATGTCTCGGGGTCATCGGTGTTGTCCACCACCATGACATTCATAACTGAATCATACCAATCTGGAGTGGTACGAGTTCTCGTTGACCTCCGAGGCTCTGTAGTAACTTCAACCGAAGTTTCATGATCACCATCATTAGCTTCCTCTCTTATTGGTGCAGGCACCACAGGAACTTCTTCCGGTGCTGCGCTACTCGCAATTTCGAGAGAAGGTTCGACAACCTCGTCGAGTTCTACTTTCCTTCCAGTCACTTCTTTCGAGAGAAATTCCTTCTCTAGAAAGGATCCATTCTTGGCAACGAAGATTTTGCCTTCGGATCTATGATAGAAGGTATACCCAATAGTTTCCTTCGGGTATCCTATGAAGACGCATTTTTCCGCTTTGGGTTCAAGCTTGTCCGGCTGTAACTTCTTTACATAGGCTTCGCATCCCCAAACTTTAAGGAACGACAATTTAGGTTTCTTCCCAAACCATAATTCATACGGTGTCGTTTCAACGGATTTAGACGGTGCCCTATTTAAAGTGAATGCGGCTGTTTCTAATGCATAACCCCAAAATGATAGCGGTAAATCTGTAAGTGACATCATAGAACGAACCATATCTAAGAGAGTTCGATTACGACGTTCGGACACACCATTACGCTGTGGTGTTCCCGGCGGTGTCAATTGTGAAAGTATTCCGCACTTCTTTAAATGCTCGCCAAACTCGTAACTTAGATATTCACCTCCACGATCAGAACGTAGAAATTTAATCTTCTTGTTATGTTGATTCTCTACCTCACTTTGAAACTCCTTAAACTTCTCGAAAGTTTCGGACTTATGTTTCATGAAATAGATATACCCATATCTACTCAAGTCATCCGTGAAGGTAAGAACATAACGATAACCACCGCGCGATGCTACACTCATTGGACCACACACATCGGTATGTATGATTTCCAATAAGTCCGTAGCTCGCTCCATCATACCAGAAAATGGAGTCTTAGTCATTTTACCCATCAGACATGCTTCGCATCTTTCAAGTGATTCAAAATCAAGTGATTCAAGAAGTCCATCGGAATGGAGTTTCTTCATACGTTTCACTCCGATGTGACCAAGACGACAGTGCCACATATAGGTCGAATTATCGCTTGATTTCAAACGTTTAGCCTCAATGTTGTTGATATGTGTATTTCCACTATCGAGATTCAATAAGAATAGACCATCTATCAAAGGTGCATGTGCATAAAACATATTACTCATATAAATAGAACAACCATTATTCTCAGATTTAAACAAGTAACCGTCTCGCAATAAACAAGATCCCGATATAATGTTCATGCTCAACGCAGGCACCAAATAACAATTATTTAAGTATAAAACTAATCCCGATGGTAGATGAAGAGGTAGCGTGCCGACCGCGATCACATCAACCTTTGATCCGTTTCCTACGCGCATCGTCACCTTGTTCTTCGCTAGCTTCCGTTTATTCTGCAGCACCTGTTTCGAGTTACATATATGAGCAACCGAACCAGTATCAAATACCCAGGCACTACTACGAATACTAGTGAGATACACATCAATAACATGTATATCAGATATACCTTTCTTCTTGATGTTGCCGTTCTTCAAATCCGCCAAGTACTTTGGGCAATTCCGCTTCCAGTGACCTATTCCCTTGCAGTAAAAGCACTCAGTTTCAGGCTTTGGTCCAGCCTTGGTTTTCTTCGTCGGCGTGGTAACTTTCTTACCACCCTTCTTGAAGTGTCCCTTTTGCTTAGACTTGCCCTTCTTGAATTTGGTGGTCTTATTGACCATCAACACTTGGTGCTCTTTCTTGATCTCCACTTCTGCAGATTTTAACATAGCAAATAGTTCTGGCAACTCTTTGTTCATGTTCTGCATGTTGTAGTTCATCACAAAGTTCCTGTAACTTGGTGGCAATGACTGGAGGACGCGGTAAACCCCCAAAGCATTAGGAATCACTATACCCAAGCTTTGAAGTTTGTTTGCGTGCCCAGACATCTTAAGCACATGCTCACTGACGGAGCTGCCCTCTTCCATCTTGCAGTTAAAGAACTTTTCAGAAGCTTCATAACTTTCAATTGCCGCATGAGTTTCAAAAATCAATTTGAGATCCTCGACAATATCATATGGGTCTGACTCTTCAAACCTTTTCTGAAGCTCCGATTCTAAACCATACAAGATAGCACACTGAACTATGGAGTACTGATTCTTCCGAGCGAGGTAAACATTCTTTACTTCATCGGGAGCATCAGCTGCAGGTGGGTCACCCAGCGGTGCATCCAGCACATAGGTCAAATTACCAGCTGTGAGGACAATCCTCAAATTGCGGAACCAATCCGCGAAGTTGCTTCCATTGTTTTTCAACTTTTCTTTCTCTAGGAACGCATTAAAATTGATGGTAGGGGCTGCCATTGATCTACAACATATTTGCAATAGTTTAGACTAAGTTTATGACAAATTGAGTTCAAACTAATTAATGAGATTAAACTAGGTGAACTCCCACTCAAAACAACATCCCTCACATTGTTTTAGTGATCACACGAACCAAATCCACTACATCAACACCGATCATCACGAGAGTTGATATAGTTTCAATGGCGAACAATCATCATGTTCATCATATCTACTATATGATTCATGCTTTACCTTTCGGTAATCCGTGTTCCTGAGACCATGTCTGTACATGCTAGGCTCGTCAAGATCAAACCTTAGCCACCGCATAAGCAAATCTGGCTTGCTTACGTTGTATACACTTGCGGAATCTAACACACCCGATCATCACGTGGTGCTTCGAAACAACAAGCTTTAGCAACGGTGCTAACTAAGGGCGAACACTTTATGATTTGAAATTCATGTGCATGAGGGATCATCTTATAATGCTACCGTCGTCTACTAAGCAATACAAGATGCATAAAGGATTAACATCACATGCAATTCTTAATATGTGATATGATATGGCCTTTCTTCTTTGTGCTTCCGATCTCCATCTTCAAACACGAACATGATCTCCATCATCACCGGCATTGCATCAAGGTCAATGACGCTTCACCATGGTTGTCGTCCACCGGCTTCAACTATTACAACTACTTTGAATAGACACGCGGGTCTTAACATAAATTAAAGACAACCATATGGCTCCTGCCGGTTGCCAACTTACAATAAGGAACATTGCATACATCAAATATAATCACAATCATGGCCATATCACATCACTGCACACCCCTGCAAAACAAAGTTAGACGCTTCTACTTTCTTTGCATATTTTACGTGGTTTGGGGCTTTCAATAAGTGTAGTTCTAACTTACGAACAAGAACCACAACATTGATACTAGCATTGTTGATTACCGGTTGTAAATTGGATCTTAACTATGCTAGGAGAAACAGGCACCCGCAAAGCCACTTATGCAATACAAGTTGCATGTCAAGCGTGGAGCAAGTCTCATGAACGATGTCATGTAAGGTTAGCCCGGGCCGCTTCATCCCAACATACCGCAAGATGCAAAGTACACAAAAAGTAATCTACAATAAAAGCATCAACGCCCACAATGACCATTGTGTTCTACTCGTGCAACAGATCTACATATAGACACGGCTCTGATACCACTGTAGGGGTTCGTAGCATGGAAAACAAAAATTTTCTATCACATACAAACAAACAAGCCAAGATCTATCTACTAGATTGTAGCAACGAGTCGATAGAGGAACTCACCCTCGAAGATTCCAAAGCGGTTAACGAGAGCAGATTCTCGTGGGTGATGTAGTCGTACTCTTTCCGATCTCAAGATCGCGTAGACGATCCTTCCGGCGCCACGTTCCGGCAGCGCTCCCGCAGTCGGTCACACGTTCGGTACTCGACGAAGACCTTCCTCTCCCTTGTTCCAGCAGGCAGCGGAGGTTGTAGCACTCTCCTCGCGATTCCGGCAGCACAACGACGTGGTACCGGAAGTAGAGGGGAGATCCCGCAGGGCTTCGCCTTAAGCCGGTGCGAGTATGGTGGAGCTTATGAGAGAGGCTATTTAGTGGTCTAGTAATTAGACACACCAATTAGAAGGCTCTAAACCAATTAGAAGGCTCTAAACCGCTGGCTAAAGCAATTAGAAGCTCTAAACCAAAACGGCTCTAAACCGGAGGTAGAAGATAGGAACTTGTGTGTTCTAGGAGGGAGCCCTGCCCCTCCTTTTATAGGTGGGGAGGCGCGGCCAGGGGAGGGGAGTCCCTCCCCAAGTCGGCCTTGGGCTGGGCGCCGGCTTGGAGGAGTGGGACTCCTCCTCCAAGTTGGTTCCAACTCCTCTTGCTTGTTTCCCACAGTTTCCTGTTTCCCACAGTTTCCTGTTTTAGCCGTTTGACTTTCAAACTGGCAATTTGACTTTCATGTTTTTGGAACAGCAAGAACACTTAGTACATGATGCAATCATTCAATGACACACTCATGTACCCTCCCCCCCCGGAGTGCCGGACAATCCGGAACCTTCTAGAACATTCCCGATGAAAACACCGGAATCATTCCCGAACTCCGAAACGGGACTTTCCTTATATGAATCTTATTCTCCGGACCATTCCGGATCACCTCGTGATATCCCGGATCCCATCCGAGACTCCGAACAACATTCGGTCTCTTTCTCATAATACCATAACTACTCAAACAACGTCGAATCCTTAAGTGTGTCTCCCTACGGTTCGTGAATTATGCGGACATGATCGAGACACTTCTCCGAACAATAACCAATAGAGGAATCTGGAAATTCATATGGCTCCCAGATATTTCTACGATTACTTTGCGATCGAATGAACCACTTACATACGATACCAATTTCCCTTTGTCTCACGATATGTTACTTATCCGAGGTTATGATCGTCGGTATCTCTGCATACCTAGTTCAACCTCGTTACTGATAAGTACTCTTTTCTCGTTCCCGTGATATGTGATCCCTTGTGACCAAGTCACATGCTTGCAAGCCAATTGGATGACATTCCACCGAGAGGGCCCAGAGTATATCTATCCGTCATGTGGATGGACAAATCCCACTCTTGATCCATGTGTTTCAACCAATACTTTCCGAACACTTAATGCCACCTTTATAGCCACCCAGTTACGGTGTGGTGTTTGATGTCATCAAAGCATCCATCCGGTAAAGGTGATATGCATGATCTCATGGTCGAAGGAATTAGGTTACTATGTATCAGAAAGCATATAGCAATTTGAACTATTGAAATGACTTTGATCTTTATGCTACGCTTATCAATAGGAGTATGTCCACCATATCATTCTCCTAACGATATGATCTTGTTGTTGATAACATCTCAATGTTCATGATATGGAAACCACAATCATTTAATCAACCAACAAGCTAGTGAAGTATAGAGGCTATACTAGGGACTTCAATTTAAGTTTACAATTCACACAAGTATTAATGTTTCCTTGTTAATACTATTATAGCATGAATATAAACATTTATCATAAACACAAAGATATAATAATAACTATATTTATTATTGCCTCTAGGGCATATCTCCAACACTCAAGGCATGTGCATTCATGTAATTGAGTGTCAACAACATGCCTCCTGCCAGTCTTTGTATCTCTGACTTCAGCACCCCAAAATGAGGATTTCTCAACACGCAAATGTGCAAGATTTCTGCTCCCGTTGACCACCTGCTGCACAACATCAGGAAGCTTATCTCCTTAAAGAACATCACCAAGCCTTCTTCTCAATTCCCACAACCTTATGATCATGATCCTGATCTGGTCAACCATGTCATGGACAGGCAAGTCTTTTAACTCCTTCACTTTGTTGTTGAAACTTTCTGCCAAATTATTGTTGATATGATCACATTTGATGGTAGTGTTAAAACCAGACATGTACCATAAAAGAGAATGGGAGGTTTCCAACCATGTACAAAACTTGACCCTATCCTCCTCAGAGCATGTTGCCTTAATATTCTCAAGGTGATATGAATGTGTCTGCTTGGTGTAAGATCTTGCTGCTGGCCACATGCGTCCAAAATCATCTCCTCTGAATTTTTTGATCAAATTCATCCACATATGGCCGAAGCACTTCCTCTGCTCAGCATGAGGGAAAACAATCTTCACTGCATTTTCTAAACCTTTACATGCATCTGTGTGCACTGCCAATGGAGAGACTGGCCCTATGCATCTTTTCAACAACATCATGAACCATGTCCATGATGCCTCTGTCTCAGACTGAAACATGCCAATAGCTACAGGGAACATCCAATTGTGTCCATCTAAAGCATTGCATGCTGCTAGTTGACCATTCCACTTTCCAGTCAAGAAAGATGAGTCTATACTCAAATATGGACGGCATCCTGCTTTGAAGCCATCGATGCAAGGCTTTAAAGCCATGAAGAATTTAGAGAAGAAGACTTTCCCATCAGTTGTTACCTCAGTATCTATCTTCTCAACACTGCCAGGTGACCTCTTCTCTACTTATGCTTTGAAGTTATAAAGCATTCGAAAGGTATTTGCCCAATCACCATATAGCTCTTTCATTGCTCTTTGCTTTGCCTTCCACACTGTAGTATAATTCAGCTTAATGGGGTACTGCTTTTCCAAGTCTATTTCCAGTCTCTTTGTAGTGATGTTTGGTGTTGTGGCTAAAATGGGCTTGATCTTTTCTGCAACCCATAATTGTGATGTCATCTTTGTAACTGTTTGAGAACTTGTAATGCAAGTATGAGGTTTTGGAATTTGATTCACTCTTATTGTCCTTCCATCAGGTTGGCGTCTAGCAGATATATACCACTTGCAAGGCTTGGAACCACCATCATAACCTATGCATTTTGCATAGAACTTCTTTTTATCAGTCCACATAGTCTTGGTAGCAAACTCACATTTGACTGCATATGTCCTGAAACACATCCTGAATTCATCCATGCTTGGAAACAATCTCCCAACTTCAATAACTGGGTCCTCTTTGTCATAAAATCTTACTAGCTCATCATCATGTGCATCATCTACATGAACTGCAGCATTTTCCAACAACTCTAGATCTATATCTGCCTCTTCATCTCTTAAATGGTTGTCACCATCATTTGCAGCTTCATCCCTCTTCTTCTCCTTGTCTTTGTCATCTATAGGAATGCCAAAAAGCTTTGCCATTTCAATGTCATCTATTGGTGCAATGACCAAATCAGTCCGGTCATGTATCTCAACTGAATTCCAGTCAACAGTTACAATCCTTTGTGCATTACCATCTGCAGCCTCCCCTTGTGCATTAGCATCATCATCCTCCACTGTTAACACTTCCAACTCAGTAAGTATAGGCATTACTTGCCTTTGTGCAGCCCAATCATCCTCGACCATCTAAGCAGCCAGCTTCGAGGCCACATATCCAACCCTCGAATCAGGTTCTAGATCAATGAGTTGTGCTAAAAACATAACAGTTTTGCTTGTCCAACCGTTTCGCTCATCGATTTCATCAACTATATGTTCACCTGTCTCAACCCTAACATAGTCACATTTGTAATCATCAAATCGTAACAAAGAAAATTCTTGCTCTGGCCCCCAAACCACACTATCCCTAATTTTTTCCACCATTTTCCTCACCGCCTCCTCTCCCATGTTTATTAGCTCTTGGGGATCAACATGTTCTAATTCCACCTCCCATTTAACAACCGTGTCTCTCTCAATGATCTGCGTGCTGCCATCAACTAAAATAGCCCTAGAGGGAAATAAATTGATGCGAAATTCGAAGGTTTGACGCGCAACATCGTCTCCCCTGTTTTTGGCAGGCACTGTGAGCTAGCGGAAGCGAACAAAGAGCTCAACCTTAGAGAAATTAAGTGAAGAGATACGGGATATACCGATTAGAAGTCCTCTCTCCATGCTCCATATCGTTCCCCCTCGCCCCGTTCAGCACACCCTCGCCTCCACAATCTAGCATTAATGGGCACGCTCAGATCTCGAATTGAGAAGAATGAGAGAGGAATTAGCTTTCAAATGGCACTCACCACCTTCGCCGTCGAACGAAAGCGCCGCCGCCTAAATTAATTGTCGTGCCGCCGCCGGCGCCGAGAACGATGGGTGAGATCCGCCGCCGCCGGCGGGGAAGCTACAGTCAGTGTGACGCGCGCTCTCGGTCAGAAGCGGTTGGTTTGACTGGTTTGACTGGCTGTCCTAACCAACTGGTTTGGCTTAACCCTAATCTTGGAACAAAGTTAAATGTGTCCTTACGACCGTTTTATGGCCCGTGTGGCCCTGGGATATTAGCTGTCTCACAACCGTCGCATGCGAGCTATTCTTTTTAACGATGTCACTTTGCTTCCAATTCCACGTAAAGACGTCGCATGGGAGCTATAATCCCAAGTAAATTTGGCCTACCTTTTCTGTCTGTTTGATCTGATGGTCCGCTTCCGCGCGTGTACTATTTGTTGTCTAATTTTGTCCAAACGACTGCCATATCACGTAGACGCAACATAAATGACATTTTCAAAATGGTACCATTAAATTTTTCAAAACAATTAGACCACCTTACATGGACAATGTCCAAACCGAGGTATCTCAAACCTTTCCGTCCACCCCTGATGAAAAAAACAAATGTTTGCTGAATCGGTAGAAAGTGGATTCGGTTTAAACTACATGTACATGATCTAATGTTCATGATTTTTTGAAAAAATCATTTTAGACTCGTAATATGATGTTTCTTTGGAGATCCAATGCAAGTTTTAGAGAGGCTCATCACATATCTTCATGCCCGCCGTTTTGGTCATAGTTTGAAACGGAGAAATTTTGAAACGGGCATAAGAAATTCAAAAACTGTCCGAACAATGTAAATCCTTCACGTGGTGTCATATTATGTGACATAGTTGCAAGAAAAAATATCAAACTTGGTAAATCGATAATGTGTCAAAAAAACCTTCACAAAATGACCTATCATGTTCGAGATTTCCTGACTTTCAGGTCAAATGACTAATATTATGGCTAGAATCAGGACATAGTTTGTGATACTGTGCCCATATTATACACGCTTGTGAATCATGGGATGGCGAACAATGTTGTAGGAGGAAGTTATTTCCTTTTCGTCGTACGAAAAAGCCATTTTCTATTTTTCGAACGCAAAAAAGGGCGTTTTATGAAGCAACCACCAAATGACAGTTTCAAAATGGTACCATCATATTTTTTAAAAATATTAAACCACCTTACATGGACACTATCCCAACCGGGGTATCTCAAACCTTTCCTTCCACGCCGGGTGAAAAATACAAATATCTGCTGAATCGGTAAGAAGTGGGTCCAGTTTAAACTACAGGTACATGATCTAATGCTCATGATTTTTTGAAAAAATCATTTTTAGACTCGCAATATGATGTTTCTTCAGAGATCCAATGCAAGTTTTAGCGAGCCCCATCACATATCTTTATGTCCGCCGTTTTGTCCATAGTTTGAAACGGAACGGGCATAAGAAATTCAAAATCTGTCCGAACAATGTAAATCCTTCGCGTGGTGTCATATTATGTGACATAGTTGCAAGGAAAATACCAAACTTGGTAAATTGATTATGTCTCAAAAAACTTCACAAAATGACATACTCCCTCCGACTCATATTAGTTGACTCAAATTTTTCTAGATACGGGTGTATCTAGCACTAAAACTTAACTAGATACATCCGTATCTAGATGAATCTAAGTCAACTAATATGGGTTGGTGGGAAAATTTGTCTTTGATTCAGCTGCATCTGTCCAATAATATTTTGCAAGAAGTGTTGGCGGATAATCTGCTGCAGCCCTAAACTGGAAACGATCCGCGTGTCAAAGGATCCAACAAGTAAGATGCATGTGAAGATGAAGTTGTTCTCGCATAGGCTGCAACAAGGTGGATCGGTAATAAATCACTTATCTATTTTTAAAGAGATTGTTTTAGACTTGCAATCTATAGAAGTAAAATATAATGATGAGGACTTAGGAGTTTTACTCTTATGCTCGCTGTCTTGTTCCTATACTAATTTCCGTGATACAATTTTATTGAGTCATGATGAACTAATCCTTGCTGAAGTACACGAGGCCCTCAAACAGAGAGAAAAGATGAAAACTATGATGCATGAAGATGGGTCGTCATCCAAGGTTGAAGCTCTGTAGGTTCATGATAGGACCAAGAAGAGGAATAACAACTACGACAATAAAGATAAGAACAAGGACGGTAGAGGTCGTTCAAAGTCCAAGGGAAGAGACATGTTGTGCATGTATTGTAAGAAAACTAATCACGTTATTGATGATGGTTGGAAGCTGCATAATAAGAAGAAAAGGAACGAAACTTACCAACCGAAAGATAAGTTTGAAGGTACTCGTAAGACTGCTGTTGTTTCTGGTGAGAGTTTTGATGGTGAATGTTTAGCCTTTTTTGCTGCTTGTGCTTCTGAAGATGATGAATGGATACTTGATAATGCATGTTTGTTTTATATTTTCTGTAACAAATATTGTTTTAGTTCATATGATTCTATACAAACTAGAGATTTTGTGCGTGTGGGAAACGACAACCTGTGCCATATTGTTGGCGTTGGATCTATTAAGATCCGGATACACAATAGCGTGACACGCACGTTGACTAAGGTGAAGCACATACGAAGCATGGCCAGAAATCTGATCTCACTAAGTACCATGAATGTTCATGGGTACAAGTATGCTGGTGGGCATAGACTTCTGAAGGTATCAAAAGGATCTCTTATTCACATGATAGATGATATAAATTTTGCTAAGTTATATGTTCTTAGAGGTAGCACTTTGTATGGTATTATTGTTGCTGTTACTTCTAATGATTCTGATGATTGTGATAAAACTAACCTGTGGCATACGTGTCTTAGGCATAGTGAACATGGCATGGGAGAATTAGTAAAGACAAAGCTGATTGATGGCTGGAACTTGAGTAACTTTAAGTTATGTGAGCACTGTATTTTTTGGTAAGCATAAAAAAGTTAATTTAATGCTTTTGTTTATACTACCAAAGGAATATTAGATTATATGCACACTGACTTCTATTGGTGGTGCTAACTACATGCTACTATTATTGATGACTACTAAAAAAAGGGTAGCCATATTTTCTGAAACATAAATCTGATGTTTTAATGCTTTTAAGAAGGAGAAAGTAATGGTTGAAAAGCAAACTGAAAGGAAGGTAAAAGTACTACATACTGATAATGGTATGGAATTATGTTCTAATGAGTGTGAGGAGTTTTGCAGTAATGATGGTATGATCAGACACCACACTATCCCTTACACTCCTCGGCAGAATAGTGTGGCCGAGAGCATGACCAAAACCATCATCTCGAGGGATCTTTGTATGTTGTCCAATGAAGATATGGACGGACGTTTCTGGGCTGAAGCAGCCAACACATCATGCTACCTCATAAATAGGTCACCTTTATTCCACTTGAAAAGAAACTCCCATTGAGGTATGGTCAAATTCGCTTGCTAATTATTCATCATTTTAATATGGATGGTGCCAAGTCAGTTATTACTCCTATTACTTCTCATTTTAAATTATCTGTTTCACAATGTCCTACTATTGATGTAGAGTTTGAGTACATGTCAAAGGTGCCATATTTTAGCGTTGTTGGTTCCTTGATGTATGTCATGGTTTGTTCTTGTCCTGATTTATCATATGCTATGAGTTTGATAAGTATATACATGGCTCATCCTAGTAAATAACATTTGAAGGCGATTCAGTGGATTTTCAGGTATCTTCTTGGCACTTCCAATACGTGTTTGAATTTTGGCAGGACCGGTGAGGGACTTGTAGGCTATGTGGATTCAGATTTTGTTGCCAGTTTGGATAAGGGAAGACCCTTCACAGGTTACATGTTTAATGTTGGTGGTTGTGCGGTTAGCTGAAAGGCTATATTACATGCTTTTTTGCATAATCCACTACTAAAGTTGAATACATAAATATTTTTAAAACTTGCAAAGAATCTATTTGGTTGAAAGATTTGTTTGCTAAGCTTTGTGGAGATGATTCTTGCATTACTTTGTTTTGTGATGATCAAAGTGCCACATACCTTACAAAATATCAGATATTTCATGAGAGAACAAAGCACATTGATGTCAAGCACCATTTCAAGATAAACTAAAGGTATGCAAGATCAGCAATCATGATAATCATGCTGATTTGATGACTAAACATGTTCCTGTTGTTAAGTTTGCTCGAGCTTAGTTGGTTTAACTGATTAATAAGTGGCTATTGGTGCCAAAAGTATTTTCTTTATTTGTTTAGGGAGATGGTTGCTGTTGCTGCTACAAGAAGAAATTTGTCTTAAGATGGAGTTTGTTGAAGTATGATCCAAATTTAATAAGGAGGCTAAATTCTAAAGAGCGGAGCAAGCCCGTCTCCGGTAGGCTTACAGAATGACAACGATGGTTCAAGGAATCCAAACTACTTGGCTTTTTTACTGTCATTTCTCCATTAGATGACTTGAGAGACAAGAAGTATTTTCATATATTTGGAGTAACAAAATGTTTATTCCACAAGCATGCAAATTTATTAATGTATGGATTTGAATACCAATATGAAGTGCAACACTCGTCTATAGTCGTTTGCCAAAATGTGAAATATGCGTCTAGCAAACATTAATATAAAAACAATCTTCCCAATGCAGAGTAGTGCCATTGGATGGTCTCATCCTCACAATTAGCAAAATATACTGGGTAATTTTTATACAATCTTCCCAATGCAGAGTAGTGCCATTGGATGGTCTCACCCTCATAATTAGCAAAATATACTGGGTAATTTTTATAAAATGGCAGCCTCTTATTTTTTTATTCTGCAATAGAGATCAAGGAAAACACTCAATAATCGCTATGTCCAACCGAGGCTCAGTTCGTACAGGGATAATCCAACCAGATATCCACGATTATTCGTGTGCAAAAAACTAATCATCAGGTACTTATATTTTAAAATTTTCATGATTGTTTTGGTTCCACCTTGGCTAGACCGAGCAATCCTATGGAAGAAATAACCATGGGTATGTCAAAGGCACGACAACAAGATTTTCAAGGAGGGTATCAATTTGACACGAAATAGATCGAAATTGTTAAGCTCACTCAAGTATACGCTTGCATATGATGTATGTATTATAAATACTTACATATGAACGGGAAATTAGTCACCTCGTGTTTCCAAATTTCCACATTATTCATTATAGTAAATGTTTTCGCTAAACAAAAATCTTAAGATTGATTTCATTAGCACCTTAGTGTTGGAAGAAAAATCATTTTCATCCTATGACACAAAGGAAAACCAAATTTTTAGTTAGCTGACTAAGACAGCAAAGTGACAAAATGAAGGCAATCCTTCAACGACGGATCCAAGAGGAATGCACTTTGCAAGCCATATACTGGTATCAGACATATTTTCATTAAAAGGAAGTTATATGAACCATGTAAGGATGGTTACATTAATCAATTAGTGCAACAAGGAGGCCTAGTATTCTAGGGAGGAGGACCAAAGCAAGGCATTGTTCATTCTCAAGTACCATGGAGATGAAGAGAAATTAAATATCATGCAATAGAAAAGGGAGATTGGACCGCTGAGCAATGGCGGTTTCAGGAATTTCACAATGGGTATTTATAGTAAACAATTCAAAAAAAATGGGTCAATGAACAACACTTGATCTTTTGGCCAAGAGATTTGTAAGCATTTGACCTAACCAACTACTCCTATGCATACTTGTGCTAGGATCTCAATGAGTTTGATATACAACAAACTAAAATATAGGGCTCTACCATATAATTTAAAAAATTTGGCAAAACTTTAAGGTATTCGGCCGAATACCCTTGATAACAAGGTGGGACCACCCCTGCCACTGAAGCTAACAACCACCATATCCAATAGTTCCAGAGGCACAAACTCCATAAAATCGCAGAAACTGTAGTCCTCAATAACTTTGCTTCATAATAAACGGTGAAAAATTAATTATATGATTCAAAAAAGCAATGAAAACAAATCATGCCATGCAAAGAGAAAAAATGACTCAAGCAAGGATAAACCTTCACTTCTGAGGGATTAAAGTAAGCAAGCCCATATTGTGCACCATAGACAACAGACATCATTTTGTGGAATTCTGGCTTCAAAATAGATGCTCTTTGGCTTTGATCAATAAACCTTAGAAGCGGGCATAATTTTAGTTGTACTTTTATTGGATAGTTTAACAACTCTACTAATGTTATCTATATGCACAACAAACAAACATAAGAAATAACTACATGAACAGAAAAGATGATCTTTGCATGTGGTTCTTCCAAAAACAATGGTGCTAATATGATCATTGGTTAGTTTTCATTTCCCACATCGTACCAGGTGGGCCCTATCCATCGGGACACGGCCCGCGCAACCACGGTATTCCAATTCCACCGGCAACGAACCAGCAAAACACCAACATATGGACCCATATGGGCCTCGTCAAGCGAGAAACGGCCCGAGAGCAACCAAAGGCTCTCAAAACCATTGAGCTTAGAGCTCAGCGAGCAACCAGAGACTCTTAAAAAACAGGGAGGTTAGAGCTATTTAAAGACTTGAGATGAAAAGCAAAGGCCAATTAAAACGTGTACACTAGGTTGTATAAAAATACAATTTATTTCCGAATAGGATTCTAATTGAAAGAAAAAAACTAACTGGTTGAGTCTATTTAACAAGTGTAACATGGCTATGGCAGAAATTTAGCCAAAAACATATCTGACCAATACAAATCATAATCCAAGTATAGAGTCAATTTTCCCATCTTTAACAATAAAAAAATTTCTTTGGCAGGAATTTCTAACAGGAAAAAAATGACCAAAGTCCAATTATTCACTTGTCTTCGGGCTACCAAAAAAAAATTGAGGGCTGACGCTACCAAAAATGAATGTGGGCAGAGTATTTATATTGCATAAAGGGAGTCACTTATTTCCAGACAAATTCAAGGCAGCGGCAGTAGTCCAATTGGTACATGTCAAAAGTCAGAGAAGTAGTCCAATTCAATTTTTACCTCAACAACCATGGTTTGTATATGTATGTGCTGACACACCAGCAGATAGGCCCAACGAAAGCGACCAACCAATCAACCAAAGGAGCTCAAAGTTAAGGAGCTTAGAGCTCTTCAAAGATATATAAAGATTGGTTATCACTTAGACTGACCTCATGGTATTACACAAGTGAAACTAATGCAAAACTTTGCGGCAGATGATTCTTGAGTCACACTGGTCAATCATGTCGTTATAAATGATGATTATTTCTGGCAATTTTTTGGTTGCTACTCTCTTCGTCATAAAACTTGATTCAGATTTGTCTAAATTCGTATATATACCTACTACAGTACTATAACACGTCTAGATAAGTATGTACGAAAATAAATATGAGTCAAGTTTTATAGAGTGGAGGGGTACCTTCTTTTAAAAAAAGAGGCAAAAGATTTGCCATTTTCATTGATTAAGGAGAAGAGTTTTAAAAGGTCTTACAAACCAAGCTTGGCCGCAGCCAAGCCAAAATAAAAGCCTACTCTCGCGGCAACACACTACTCAACGCTTTGGTCCCGGCTAGGCACCACATTGCCAGCTCGTCTTTTATTTTCATAACAAGCATGATAGACGTTGTGGAAGTATTGTAGAAGACCCGAACGTTTCTTTCTTTCCAAATTTCCCATAAAACCAACATGGCAAGCCAAGCCATCGCCCTTCTCGAATGCCCTCTCTTGTGGACGCCTTGAAGCCACCATTCTTTAACCGTGCTCATAACTCGCCAATCTCTTGGTTCAATGTCATAGAGGCCAAGCCAATCTTTCGAGGATGACCAAACTCTAACGGTAAAACGGCACTTGAAGAGAAGTTGGTCAGCCGACTCTTGCACTTGGTTACAAAGCTTGCATAGACCACAATTAGGCCATTCTCTTTTTTGAAGCCTACCCGCCGTCCACATGACCAACCAAGCAAAAAATCTATACTTTGGCGGTGCCCACAGCGTCCAAACAACAGAGGGCAAAGGGGATATGGCGAGATTCTCAAAATGCATGTTGTAAGCGGTCTTGGCCGAGTAGCACCCATCGTTGGAAAGCTTTCACGTGATCTTGTCAATGGTGTCGCTTTCCAAATGAACCTCTTGAAGCATTTCCCACAGCTTGGAGAATTGGACAATATAGTCCACGGAGATGCCATTTTGCACCTTGATTTGTGAGACCTAAAAGTTATTTTCCAAAGCTTTCTTAACTGAACATTTCCTCTTTTAGGAGTACCTATTTTGAGCCTGATTTGGGGTGCGAAACTGTTGTCAGTGCTGTGCTGCAGTCCACGATGTCATGGCATAGAGCTTCCACTGCGTGTGCGCTGTGGCATGAATGTTCGCGCAGATGGCGGAAATCTTCGTGATTAGTTTGGCATTTCAGCGGTCGGGGGAACAGACTGAAAATTAGTGTCACGCGTCCTCGTTGATGGTTATGGTAAACACATACAGAACCAATCTGTCTATTGCTTTTCTTTCTTTTTCTGCACGCTGTATACAGCAACATGCGAGAATGAGCGTCCAGACATCCTAAGTGTCAGTAGCAGCAGCCGCGGTAGGCAGTAAATTGAAAACGTTTATTCTGGAGAAACGGTCGGCATGCAGATATTCAAGTTTTTTACATCCATGTGAATTTTTATATAAAAGACTAGAGAAAAGTTAATCAATAATCTAGCGAGCCAAATTACTTCCATGGAAATTTATAGGTGTAAAGATTAGAGAATTCACGTCGGTTCTTTTTGTAATGTTTTCGAATTCAAATTCAGGATATTTCTTTTCACCCTTGGAAGCCCGGAAGTACTCCCTTAGGCACGTACATTGAGAGAGACGCTAGGATTCTAACCCCGGACGTTTCGTGTGGTTCATGCCTTTTTTGGCTTTTTTTCTAGGCGCCAGCACTTGGAAATAGCGTGCAAAATACGCTCGGAAGCAGCCAGCGCTTGCGATTTGTTATAACCAACTATTTAAGCTCCTTAATTAAGAGGCCAGCACTGTAGTGCCCTTAGAATTTCTTTTTGTAATATTTTCGAATTCAGGGTACTTGTTTTCACCCTTGGAAGCCCGGAAGTACTCCCTTAGACTTGCGTTATTTTACCACAGAATTGAAACTTCTTCAGACCATAGAAGCACAGCTTTTTGTTTCTTTCTTAAGAATGCTTAACTTTTACTTTTGAGGAATGCAACAAGCCTGAACTTTCTGTTTCAGAGCATCTGGATGCCTAAGTATATAAAAACACACAGTTGTCAGTTGGATGAACTCAATCAAGAAACATGAAAAATAAAGAGTTTCTTTACCTGACAGCGACCATAGAAAATTCGATTTCAGATTTATTGAAGAACTACAAGTACCAGGTCCCGAACTTGCATCTCTGCGTACACTAACCATGAGCACTTGCAACATCAGTGAACTTACATGGATCAATTTATTCAGAGATCACTAACATCTCCTATTCTGAACTTCCATATGATTCTATCAAGCTGAATGAGGATCATGCTGATTCACTGAGGGTTCGGCGGTCGGCTGTTTGCGGCGGAAACCCTAGAGCCCCACTCAAGAAGCTCCTTACTAGTGTCATCTTTGTGTACAATGACCTCTATAAAGCACAGGCAATCCTTGTTAGGTCCTAGAGATGCCGCGATAGCCTTGTTCAGTTCCTCCTCTGTTCGGACCTACAAACAAAAAAAATGTGAAATGTCATACGATGTGCTATTTACATACACTTTACTATGACTGTAGAGATACAGCCTCAGCTGTGTGACCGACCTTTGCCGTATAGCACTTTCCCTCGCCATTATGGAATGCTTCCACTACGCCGGTGTAGTTCCAGTTCTTGATGATGTTGTAAGGACCATCGTGGATCTCCACCTCGATGGTGTAACCCGCGTTGTTTATGAGAAATATGATGTTGTTCTGCCCCCACCGGATCATCGTCGACACTTCTTGTGCCGTCACCTATATTCCAGTCCAGTTTTTTATATATGTAGCTACATAGACAGAACTTTAAACATAAGATAGAACATTTGGGGTTCTGAATTTTTGGTACCTGAAAGCTGCCATCACCAATGAAGGAAATGACACGCTTATCCTTAGCAGCCTGCGCATATCCCAGAGTTGCACCCACCGACCAACCAATTGATCCATACTGCATCTGAAATTCGTACCTGCCAAAAGAGAATTGTGTTAAATTAAAAATAAACTGAACAGAATACATCCTATACTTAAACAAATATGGGTTGTCCTGTCAGACTGTCAGTTGTCACCAACATAAAACATAGTATAGAATTTTGAAAGGTTTTGAGACTGCTACATGAAACTAGTTGATAATATGATCCCACCCATCATACACACATGGGTTATTTTATCAAAGTTCAAACCACCATGTGGCATGTTGTCAAAATTCCCCTGATAATATTACTTTTGCAAAAATTCAGGATAAGATATCTCAGTATAACCTGATTATACAAAAATTATAAATACCAAGATAAAGGATGTGACTAACAACCAATCCGTGGAGTTTAAAAGAACTCACAAACAGAAGTTAGAGATCTGAAATATTTCAAGGGAGCTTACCCACAGCCTTCAGGTAATTTCAGCTTCTGACAGTTAAACCATGAGTCCCCAGTCTCTGCAATCACAGCTGAGTTTCCAGACAGCATTTTCTGAACATGCTTGAAAAGTACATTCACTCTCAAAGGCTCCCCAGGCTCAGACGAGAGAGGTTCACCCTGGGGCACAAAAATCCGAGAGTAGTTCTCGTACGCAGTCGTGTTCTTCTTAATCCGGCTTGCAAGTGCATGGAAGAAGTCCTTCATCAGAATACACCCAAATGCAGGCCCATTCCCAATCACCACTCGGTCTGGCTGCACAATTATGGCCTTCTCCTTCTTGATGAGAAGCGAGTATCCAACCGAGCTGTAGTCGTTAAATATCGGGCCAGCAAACAGATAGGCATCTGCTGACTCTACGATCTCAGCACAGAACGCAGTGCTTACAGCACCCCAGTAAGTGCCGATAAACCTTGAGTGGTGCTCTGGCACAAGCCCCTTTGCAGAAGGCATCACCGCGACAGGGTAACCGCTTGCGTCGGCCAGCTCTACAAAGGCTTTGCATGCTTTGGCCACCCTCATCTTCGGTCCACCGACAAGGACCGGCTTGACTGATTTATTCAAGAAAGCCGCCGCTGCTTCCACTGCTGCTTCAAGGCTCATCTGGTTTGACAGTCTGAAAAATGAAAAATTCATCCTCATTAGTAGTACCAAACCCATTGCCTGCCACCTTATTATTTTTATGCACGTATAGGGAGCATGCCGGCTTACCTTGGGGAGAGAAAGAAAGGGACCGGATGGCGGCTAAAGGTAGGATGCGGGATGGAGGGGAGGTTGCAGCTGATGCTAATGTAAACAGGCTTGCTCTCCTTCAGTGCAGTGGAGATGGCAGTGTCAATCTGTTCATGTGCATCCTCCAAGTTGTTCACCACTGCCTGTGATATTTAAGATGGTTACGCATGTTCATGTAATTTCCTTTAAATGGAACCTTTTTCCTTCTTTTTCGGTTAATATGAATTTAAGTATGTACAATGAGGCTGTTTCCTGTTGTTAAATTGTCTTAAAGAATTATAACATACACCACCAAGCTAACTTAAAGGTACAAAAGTAATTTCCAATCAAAGGAAAGATTCAAGTCATGTACTAAACACTGAAATGGACTAAATGCTATTGGTACTTACAAACTACAATATCCTGCATAGTTGCTACTCACACATGGGACAATCCTATTTCTGAACCAATAAGCAATAAGTAACAGTTCTCGAACCAGGCTGGCCCCCTTTCCAATTGATTCAGAAATACTTATATTTATCTCAGAAAGCCAATTTTAAGTCGGTGCAAATAACATGACCAACAACCACCCCAGTTTTCTGTCTGAAACACCCGGTTATATCCGCAATGAGGGATTTACATGCACCTAGTCAATGTTCAGAGAACAATTTTACCTTCAGAAAGATCAAGTTTTCGTAATTACAGTAGAAACTAAATCGTCAATTCCCAATTAACGTACGAGCCTATCTACTGCAGGAGAGGCATTCAGGCATTCTTAGGCACATCCCTGACAAATCAAACTAAACCCAAAACCCCGGACAAGAAGAAAAAAATCATCTGTACCTGAACATGCAAAACAGAGGATTGCGAGTTACACCACAGATTCAGTTCACCACCCAACTGCAACTAATATACAGTTTCCCCTAAAATCTAAGCTTGCCAAATCAGAACATTACGACTTGCAAGTTGCAAGGGGAACTTCTGAACCGAACATTTACAGAAAGAGCAAGAAGAAGACGATCTGTGTCTGTGACTGCGCAGGCAGGCGCGTTAGCGCGTACCTGGTAGCAGGTGACGTTCTGGAAGCAGCGTAGCTCCTGCGTGAAATCCGGGAGCCCGATGGTGTGGTGCAGGACGCGGTTGCTGCCGTAGTCGTTGCTGTTGGGCCCCCCGACGACGCAGACGAGGGGCAGGTTCTCGCTGAAGGCGCCGGCGACGGCGTTGATGGCGCTGAGCCCGCCGACGGTGAAGGTGACCGCGCAGGCGCCGACCCCGCGGCCCGCGCGCGCGTACCCGTCGGCGGCGTACGCGGCGTTGAGCTCGTTGCAGCACCCGACGAGACGCACCCCGCCGCCGGACGGCTGCTCCGCCTCGAGCTCGTCGAGGAGCGTGAGGTTGAAGTCGCCGGGCACGGTGAAGACGTCGCGCGCGCCCACCTCCGCCAGGCGCCGAGCCAGGTGGCGGCCCAGCGTGGCGCTCGCCGGGATGGAGGGGTCGGCCGTGGGGGACGGGGACGGCAACGAGCCGATGGCGGCGGCCATGGTGCGGTGGTCTGCTGGCGGCCACTGGCGCGAAGGTTCTTGGTCTCGTTGGAGCTAGGGGGAGAACCGGAGAATGTTCGTGTGTTCGGAAAAGTTGGCTGCTCTGTGTTGGTGATGTATACGTCGGTCGAAGGTGACACATGTATCGCCGGGCGGACACCGGACAGGGCAGGCGGCTTCTAGACAGCGAAAGGGAGCAAGTGTCGCGTGGCGCCATTTTCGTGCTAGACTACTAGTGGAACGACAACATTTGTGCTCCCTCCCTCGCCAGCTGTGACGATGACGCTGCAGTTTCAGGTGGACACTTTTTTTTTTAAGATTACAGGTGGGCACTTTTTAAATCCGAATTTTGACGCTGATTTTACTGTAGAAAATTCCGTGTCAACGTCTTCGACCACACCATGTGTCGTTGCTGCTACCACTCCGATTCCTTCTCCAACTCCGACGAGTACGCTAGGCTGTGCGTGCCATGTATGTTGTATGAATGTTGGCATTGGCCATTTGCAATAAAAATCTTTATTCGACCTTCACATGTATTTACAAAACAAGAGTATAACGGGTAGCCTACGGATCGGCCGACATTAGCCATCTAGCTAGGTGCCACCTACGGGTCGGCAACGCTTCATTCTACGCTGAGGGAGCAGTAGATCGCGCCCTGCGTCTGCAGCTCTTTATCGGCTTGGGCAAGACGGGCATGTAGGTACGCGTCGTCAGGATTGGCCTACAATGCTTCATGGAGTTCGTCACACACTTCCCGAAGTGCAAGACGTCGGCGGTGCTCCGGCAGAAAGACGCGGTTCATCACCTCCAACGATAAGTGTGATACGTTGGAACGTATCTATAATTTTTGATGTTCCATGCTTGTTTAGTATCTACTTTGCTTTGTTTTGTCTACACTTTGAGGTGTTTTTATATGTTTTCTAGAACTAACTATTAACAAGTTGTCACAGTGTCAGTTGCATGTTTTCTTCTGTTTGGTTCCAGAAATGCAGAAAAACAATATTCTCGGAATTAGACGGGACAAAAGCCAAAGTCAATATTTTACCGTGAGCGACACGAAGTCCAGAGGAGAGACAGAGGGGCGCCACAGGGTGGGCACACCCCCTAGGCGCGGCCAAGCCTGGCCCGCGCCTGGGAAGGGTGTGGGCCCCCTGGGCACCCCTTGCCTCGCCTCTTCGCCTATCAGAAGCCCCCGATGCAGAAACCCTAGGCACCCGATCAAAACTTCACGAAACTGTCTGTAGTCGCCGCCACCATCGTCACTAGATCGGAGGGAATCTGAAGTTCTTCCCGACACCCTGCCGAAGGGGAGATCATCCTGTAGGCCTTCTTCTTCGGTATGAAGCGTGAGTAGTTCCACCTTGGACTACGGGTCCATGTAGTAGCTAGATGGTTGTATCTCCTCCTTGTGCTTTCATGTATAGATCTTGTGAGCTCCGTTCATGATCAAGATCTAATCTATTTGTAATCATGCATGTTGTGTTTACGGGGATCCAATGGATATTGAGATTATTATGTCAGTTTGGTCAATGGTTTTGTCTATTTGATTCTATCATGTCTGTGTTGTTTGTGATTTTGCATGCTCTCCGTTGTTAGTAGCTATCTTGGCCAAGTAGTTGCTAGTGACTCCAAGAGGAGGTATTTATGCTCGATAGTGGGTTCACGCCTCTAGTTTCCAAGGGAAGTGACAGAAATATCTTCGGTTGTAGATGTGTTGTTGCCACTAGCGAGAAAACAACGGTATTTTGTTCATGGAACAAGTAGATTGTTTACCTTACACACTTTTTTTAAAGCAGTTGTCTGTTGCTTGCAACTTAATATTGGAGGGGGTTTGGATGATAACCCGGAGATGGACTTCTAGTCATAGATGCAGTTGGATGGCAGTCTATGTATCTTGTTGCATTGTCCAATCAAAACTCATAGGATTTTTCTGACTAGTATTGCATTGTTATGCCTTGCTCAGTTGTTGTCAATTGCCCTGCTGTAATTTGTTTACCCTTCATGCCATGTTGTTTATCTAAGGATAGCACCTCTAGTGAACTATGGACCCCGGTCCAATCTTTACCATTGATACATCTTCCACTATTACTGTTTACTTACTGCAAACCACCATTACCTTCCACACCATATAGTTAATCTTTTGTTACATCAAACTGGTGAGCTTGATAACATCACTGTTCGTTGGGACAAAGTCTTGAGTTTGTGTTGTGCAGGTTTCCCCGTTGCTTACAACACCTTTGAGACGTTTCCTTCCTTATTCTGGTTCGATAACCTCGGTCTCTACTGAGGGAAAACTTGATGTTGTGCTCATCACACCTTGCTCTTGGGGTTTCCAACGAAGTGCACCACGCATAGCCAACAAGGTTTTCTGGTGCCGTTGTGGTGAGGCTAAGGACGTCTTCACAAGGGGAGTCCTTCACCTCCTTTCTCTTTACTTTGTTTTTTGTTTGCTTAGTTTCTTTTGCTTGGTTTTTTTGCCTTTTTTATCAAAAAACTCAAAAAAAATAGTTTAGTTTGGTTTGCTTTCTCTATTCAAAAACACAAAAAAATAGTTTCTGCTCTAGTTGCTGCCGCTGTTTTTGGCTTGCTCACCTTTGCCAAAATGAACTCTGCTGAGAACATCAAGTTGTGTGACTTCACTAGCACAAACAACAATGATTTCCTAAGAACTCCTATTGCTCCACCTGCTCCTGATGTTACATTTTATGAAATTAAGCCTGCTTTGTTGAAACTTGTGATGAGAGAGCAATTTTCTGGTGCTAGTTCTGATGATGCTGATGCCCATCTCAATAGCTTTGTCGAACTTTGTGAAATGCAAAAGTATAAGGATGTAGATGGAAATATTATTAAGATCAAGCTATTTCCTTTCTCCTTGAGAGGAAAAGCTAAAGAATGGTTGCTATCCTTGCCTAAAAATAGTATTGATTCTTGGACTAAATGCAAAGATGCTTTTATTGGAAAGTACTACCCTCCTGCTAAGATTATATATATGAGAATTGACATTATGAAATTTAAACAACTTGATAATGAACATGTTGCTCAAGCTTGGGAAAGAATTAAATCTTTGGTTAAGAATTGTCCCACTCATGGACTCACTGCTTGGATGATTATCCAGACTTTTTATGCAGGTTTGAACTTCTCTTCAAGAAACATGTTGGATTCAGCTGCTGGAGGTACCTTTATGGGCATCACTTTGGGTGCTGCAACAAGACTCCTTGATAATATGATGGTTAACTACTCTAAATGTCACACTGAAAGAGCTCCACATGGTAACAAGGTAAATTCTGTTGAAGAAATCTCCTCTTTGAGTGATAAGATTGATGTTATTATGATTATGCTTGTTAATGGGAAAGCTCCTTTAGATCCTAATCATGTTCCCTTAGCTTCTTTGGTTTCTCAAGAAGAGCAAGTTGATGTGAACTTTATTAGAAACAACAATTTTGGCAACAATACTGTAGGGGTTCGTAGCATGGAAAACAAAAAATTTCTATCGCATACAAACAAAACAAGCCAAGATCTATCTACTAGATTGTAGCAACGAGTCGATGGAATAACTTACCCTCGAAGATTCCAAAGCGGTTAACGAGAGCAGATTCTCGTGGGTGATGTAGTCGTACTCTTTCCGATCTCAAGATCGCGTAGACGATCCTTCCGGCGCCACGTTCCGGCAGCGCTCCCGCAGTCGGTCACACGTTCGGTACTCGGCGAAGACCTTCCTCTCCCTTGTTCCAGCAGGCAGCGGAGGTTGTAGCACTCTCCTCGCGATTCCGGCAGCACAACGGCGTGGTACCGGAAGTAGAGGGGAGATCTCGCAGGGCTTCGCCTTAAGCCGGAGCGAGTATGGTGGAGTATGAGAGAGCTATTAGTGGTCTAGGGTTTAGACACACCAATTAGAAGGCTCTAAACCGAAGGCTAGTGCAATTAGAAGCTCTAAACCAAAACGGCTCTAAACCGGAGATTAGAGGATAGGAACTTCTGTGTCTAGAGGAGGAGGCCCTGCCCCTCCTCTTATAGGTGGGAGGTGCGGCCAAGGGGAGGGGAGTCCCTCCCCAAGTCGGCCTTGGGTGGCGCGCCGGCTTGGAGAGGAGACTCCTCCCCCAAGTCGGTTTCAACCACCTCTTGCTTCTTTCCCACAGTTTCTTGTTTTAGCCGTTTGACTTTCAAACTGGCCATTTGACTTTTCTGTTTTAGGATTCAATTTAATCCTTTATTTGGAACAGCAATAACACTTAGTACATGATGCAATCATTCCAATATGTAATGACACATTCATGTACCCCTCCCCTTTCCCGGAGTGCCGGACATTCCGGAACCTTCTAGAACATTCCCGATGAAAACACCGGAAACATTTCCGAACTCCGAAACGGGACTTTCCTTATATGAATCTTATTCTCCGGACCATTCCGGATCACCTCGTGATATCCCGGATCCCATCCGAGACTCCGAACAACATTCGGTCTCTTTCTCATAATACCATAACTACTCAAACAACGTCGAATCCTTAAGTGTGTCTCCCTGCGGTTCGTGAATTATGCGGACATGATCGAGACACTTCTCCGATCAATAACCAATAGAGGAATCTGGAAATTCATATGGCTCCCACATATTTCTACGATTACTTTGCGATCGAATGAACCACTTACATATGATATCAATTTCCCTTTGTCTCACGATAGTTTACTTATCCGAGGTTATGATCGTCGGTATCTCTGCATACCTAGTTCAACCTCGTTACTGATAAGTACTCTTTTCTCGTTCCCGTGATATGTGATCCCTTGTGAGCAAGTCACATGCTTGCAAGCTAATTGGATGACATTTCACCGAGAGGGCCCAGAGTATATCTATCCGTCATATGGATGGACAAATCCCACGCTTGATCCATGTGTTTCAACCAATACTTTCTGAACACTCAATGCCACCTTTATAGCCACCCTATTACGGTGTGGTGTTTGATGACATCAAAGCATCCATCCGGAAAAGGTGATATGCATGATCTCATGGTCGAAGGAATTAGGTTACTATGTATCAGAAAGCATATAGCAATTGAACTATTGAAATGACTTGATATTTATGCTACGCTTATCTATAGGAGTATGTCCATCACATCATTCTCCTAATGATATGATCATGTTGTTAATAACATCTCTATGTTCATGATCAGGAAACCATGATCATATATTAACCAACAAGCTAGTTTAACAAGAGGCTTTACTAGGGACTCTTATTTTATGTTTACAAATCACACAAGTATTAATGTTTCCTGTTAATACAATTATAGCATGGTATGTAAACATTTATCATAAGTGTGAAGATATGATAATAACCACTTTATTATTGCCTCTTGGGCATATCTCCAACAGTCTCCCACTTGCACTAGAGTCAATAATCTAGTTTCAAACCTTTGTGTATTCAACACCTATGGCTTTCTGGTGTTGTATGTACACGATTGCTAGTGGTCAACTGATCTCCGGATCTGACACTTCCAGGTCCGTGTGTAATTGCATGTCTTTGCGTCTCTACGCATCACTCATTCTCTAATGAGATGGCTTTGTATAAATTTGGTCTTTCGGTGTGACCTTTAGCTCTTTGGGGTTAAAACATGTTGATAATATTGCCGCACAATATATCTTCATAGTATTATCCCACTGTGAACTACACCTAGTTTGATAACAAACTACTTGACACAAATGCCCTCTTTTGCTGCTAAAATAGCAGTCATATACTTTAGCCTTTTGTTGTAGTATCTGTCACAATGTCTTAACTTTGGAACTCATCCAAATCCATTATGGAACTCATCTTCCATTATATTGTGCCACCCTTAGTTTAGATTGAGATAAACTTAATTTGTACTTTGTGACAAAGCTAGTATCAATGTAGTACTTTTACAATGAACTAACCATCTATTTGTCACTTCTAAAAATATTATACTCTTAGTTCTTCCAAAAGATCATAAGAATATCCTTACTATTGTCCAATGATCATCTTACGAATCATTCTGGTATATGCTCACAATATTTAGAGCATAGGAGATATCTGGATTTGTACATATCACAGTATGATTGATATAAATACTCTTTGTGATTTCATACATCAAGTATCAATCTATACTTGATTATTTGTTTCACTTTACCAAATGTCAATACACTTGAATATATCATCAACATTGAACTCATTCAATCCTTTCTGTGCGACAAGAACCTCTCTTGTAGTTTCTATATTGAACTCATTCAATATCTTGTCTATGTACTTCTGGCACAACCATATTAGCGTCTATTGATGCCAAATATTTGGGTTTTTCCTAAGTCTTTCATCGGGATGAAATTCTTAATATGTGTTAATAAAAGATACATTATTTCCAATCAACAATATGTCTTCCACATAATGTATTAGAAACATGTCTTAGCACTCCCACTTAATTTCTTGCAAATGCAAGCATCTTCATCGTCTCTAATGAACTTTTAAACTCCTTTAACAGTTTCATCACAGTGAAGATTCCAACTCCGCGATGCTCACTTTAACCATTGAAGTTTGCATATGCTTTTAGCATCCTTTGAATTAACAAAACCCTATGGACCGTGTTATGCACATGTCCTAGGTAACGATTCTATTAGAAGAACTTGTTTTGTTTATTCAACTACCATATAACAAATTATATGTAGTGGTTGCTACATTAATCCGTCTAGACTAAATATCACTATGAAAGATCAAATCTTGTCATAGTCAACCTTTGAACATTTTGTGAACTCTTTCCCAATATGTCGACTACTTCATAGATGTGAAACATCCATGTCTATTTCTTTATAGATCCAAACACAACTGTAAGGTCTTACACCTTTCTCGAGGGTCATTCAAGTTCAAAACTTGATTCTCGTGCATGGAACTATCACGGATTTTATGGCTTCAAGCCATTTGACGGAGTCAGGGCTCATCATCGCTTCTTTGCATGTAGTCGGATCATTATTGTTAAATAATGATTTAACTCTCAAATCTTGGTATTTGATTGTTCATCCGACCTACTTGTTTCAATAGGAACTTGGATCTCCGTGACCACAACCTTTGAGGTACGTGAGCCATGAGCATTGTTGCTTCCTCCGGAACACTTTTCGGCGCTGCGCAACTCTGCACATATAGCTAAGGTTCTTTTAACCTTATCAAAGTTCTATTGTCCTCCCACTTAACTTTTCACGAAAAATTCCTTCTCAAAGAAACTTGACGTTTTAAGTGACAAAACACTTTTGTCTCCGATGTTATGGAGGAGTACTTAACAGTTATTCGAAATAACATACAAAGACAGGTTCATCCGACTTTGGTTGCAAACATCTTTCTTATGCATAGCATACCAATGTTTAAGAAAGGACAACTTGGGTTTTATCCCAAACCATAACTTTATATGGTGTCATTTCAACGGATTATGATGGAGCTCTTTTCAGTGGAAAAACGGTAATCTCTAAAGCTTTTAATCTTTAAAATATAATGGCAGTTTTATGAATTATACCTTTGATCTAACCATGTTAAACAAGGTTTAATTACATATCTCGAATGTTCCATACTCTTATGGTGTTTCGGAAATGCAAATCCATGGAACGATTCCTTAAATCTTAGGTATTATGCTAAACTTGTAACTTAAATATCTTCCTTTATGATCTTATCATACACTATTCATATTCTTGTTACAATGATTTTGCACTTCATCTTGAAAGTCTTTGAACTTTTCAAGTGTTTCATACTTTATCCTTATTAAGTAAATATTCATATATTCACTCAAATTTTCGGAGAAAGCATATGAAGTTGAAATTCATCGCTCTTGACTACACATAATGGACTTTGTACAACAATATGTACAAGTTCAAATAAGCTAGTCATTCGTTCCCTTTTGGCCTATGAACGAAGTTTTAATTATCTCTAGGAAAGTTTCACAAGCGTTATTTGATCAAAATCAAAAGACTCCAAAATTCCATCCACATGGAGTTTCTTCATGTTTTCTTTCCAATATAATTTAAACGGCGATATCACTTCCTAAGTGATATTTCAATCAATTTGTCTTTCGACATTTTTAGCACTAGTTTTATGGATGTGATTTCTCCAACGAGATTTGTGAATCATCCATCTTTTATGAATTACGGAAATTATTTGAACAACCCTTTTGTTCTCATAATACCTGATAAAACAAATCTTGAAGGCAAGCTTTGATGTTTAACGAGCAACACAATAACCCTTTATTTGTTCTCGATGAACATCATCACATATTCTTTTGCTAGTTACTTAGGCCATTGTAGTTCATGAATTGTGTTGTTTCGTATGATGATTCACACCAACAAATTTAGTATCAAATACTTGAGAACCACATTGTTTAATAAGCAAAGAATATAGCCATAACATGTATATCATCTATATACTTAAGCTGAACAATTCTAGTCTTTTCCTTTCTGCCATATACTTATGAGATTTTCTTTCAATATTTCCTTTTCTGTTTGAAAGAATCTATCAACATCAATAGTGGAGTCATACATATGACACATAGTCCAAAACATGTATAGTTAAATACCAATGTCTTTGGACTTGCACTTTGAAGTAGATCACCATCATCAAATGTTTGGTGTTCTTTCAAATTCCTTTCTTTAGTAATCTCTTGGTGTAGTAAATATTTTACCTACATCAAATATTCACCCTTATCATGGAATTATCCATGATCAAGCTACTTTTAGCTTATAAAGATGAATCGTGAGTATAATGTTGCTATCCAAAACCTTTTGGTGGATTAGGACAACAAGTGTCTCCAACCTTTTGCAAATTCTCATCAAAATATGAGAACATGAACTTTGCTATATTATACTCTATCATGTTGTAACCAAAACTTCGTTTCAGATATCACAATATCTTCCACACATCATGGTTTCTGAAACAACTCTTTCAGATCCTAGATAACCTTGATATTAAGAGAATCCTTTGAATATCAAGAATCATGGAGCCAAACATGATACTTATATACTAACACTTGGAATTGTTACTCTTGATTTAATACTAATTATTAAACTTCATGGAGTAACCGGAACTTACTGAAAGTTTGCAATAGGACTTTTAAACTTTAGATTAACACTTCAAAACAATACGATACCAGTTCGTAAAGTAACTAACCAGAATTCTATAGTTCTATCATCTCAATTATAACTAAGCGCAAGGTGGTAAACGGATGCCAATGACTACAACAACTATGCAAATTCACGTTGATTTAGTTTATGATAAATTGAGTTCTAATTAATAATTAAGTTAATCTACGTGAACTCCCACTCAAAACAATATCCCTCACATTGTTTTAGTGATCACATGAACCAAATCCACCACATCAGAACCGATCATCACGAGAGTTGATATAGCTTCAATGGCGAACAATCAATATGTTCATCATATCTACTATATGACTCATGCTCTACCTTTCGGTAATCCGTGTTCCTGAGGCCATGTCTGTACATGCTAGGCTCGTCAAGATCAAACCTTAGCTTCTGCATGAGCAAATCTGGCTTGCTCACGTTGTATACACTTGCGGAATCTAACACACCCGATCATCACGTGGTGCTTCGAAACAACAAGCTTTAGCAACGGTGCTAACTAAGGGTGAACACTTTATGACTTGAAATTCATGTGCATGAGGGATCATCTTATAATGCTACCGTCGTCTACTAAGCAATACAAGATGCATAAAGGATTAACATCACATGCAATTCATAATATGTGATATGATATGGCCTTTCTCCTTTGTGCTTCCGATCTCCATCTTCTAGCACGAACATGATCTCCATCATCACCGGCATTGCATCAAGGTCAATGACGCCTCTCCATGGTTGTCGTCCACCGGCTTCAACTATTACAACTACTTTGAATAGACACGCGGGTCTTAACAGAAATTAAAGACAACCATATGGCTCCTGCCGGTTGCCAACTTACAATAAGGAACATTGCATACATCATATATAACCACAATCATGGCCATATCACATCACTGCACACCCCTGCAAAACAAAGTTAGACGCTTCTACTTTCTTTGCATATTTTACGTGGTTTGGGGCTTTCAATAAGTGTCGTTCTAACTTACGAATAAGAACCACAACATTGATACTAGTATTGTTAATCACCCGTTGTAAATTGGATCTTAACTATGCTAGGAGAAACAGGCACCCGCAAAGCCACTTATGCAATACAAGTTGCATGTCAAGCGTGGAGCAAGTCTCATGAACGATGTCATGTAAGGTTAGCCCGGGCCGCTTCATCCCAACATACCGCAAGATGCAAAGTACACAAGAAGCAATCAACAATAAAAGCATCAACGCCCACAATGACCATTGTGTTCTACTCGTGCAACAGATCTACATATAGACACGGCTCTGATACCACTGTAGGGGTTCGTAGCATGGAAAACAAAAAATTTCTATCGCATACAAACAAAACAAGCCAAGATCTATCTACTAGATTGTAGCAACGAGTCGATGGAATAACTTACCCTCGAAGATTCCAAAGCGGTTAACGAGAGCAGATTCTCGTGGGTGATGTAGTCGTACTCTTTCCGATCTCAAGATCGCGTAGACGATCCTTCCGGCGCCACGTTCCGGCAGCGCTCCCGCAGTCGGTCACACGTTCGGTACTCGACGAAGACCTTCCTCTCCCTTGTTCCAGCAGGCAGCGGAGGTTGTAGCACTCTCCTCGCGATTCCGGCAGCACAACGGCGTGGTACCGGAAGTAGAGGGGAGATCTCGCAGGGCTTCGCCTTAAGCCGGAGCGAGTATGGTGGAGTATGAGAGAGCTATTAGTGGTATAGGGTTTAGACACACCAATTAGAAGGCTCTAAACCGAAGGCTAGTGCAATTAGAAGCTCTAAACCAAAACGGCTCTAAACCGGAGATTAGAGGATAGGAACTTCTGTGTCTAGAGGAGGAGGCCCTGCCCCTCCTCTTATAGGTGGGAGGTGCGGCCAAGGGGAGTGGAGTCCCTCCCCAAGTCGGCCTTGGGTGGCGCGCCGGCTTGGAGAGGAGACTCCTCCCCCAAGTCGGTTTCAACCACCTCTTGCTTGTTTCCCACAGTTTCTTGTTTTAGCCGTTTGACTTTCAAACTGGCCATTTGACTTTTCTGTTTTAGGATTCAATTTAATCCTTTATTTGGAACAGCAAGAACACTTAGTACATGATGCAATCATTCCAATATGTAATGACACATTCATGTACCCCTCCCCTTTCCCGGAGTGCCGGACATTCCGGAACCTTCTAGAACATTCCCGATGAAAACACCGGAAACATTTCCAAACTCCGAAACGGGACTTTCCTTATATGAATCTTATTCTCCGGACCATTCCGGATCACCTCGTGATATCCCGGATCCCATCCGAGACTCCGAACAACATTCGGTCTCTTTCTCATAATACCATAACTACTCAAACAACGTCGAATCCTTAAGTGTGTCTCCCTGCGGTTCGTGAATTATGCGGACATGATCGAGACACTTCTCCGATCAATAACCAATAGAGGAATCTGGAAATTCATATGGCTCTCACATATTTCTACGATTACTTTGCGATCGAATGAACCACTTACATATGATACCAATTTCCCTTTGTCTCACGATAGTTTACTTATCCGAGGTTATGATCGTCGGTATCTCTGCATACCTAGTTCAACCTCGTTACTGATAAGTACTCTTTTCTCGTTCCCGTGATATGTGATCCCTTGTGAGCAAGTCACATGCTTGCAAGCTAATTGGATGACATTTCACCGAGAGGGCCCAGAGTATATCTATCCGTCATATGGATGGACAAATCCCACTCTTGATCCATGTGTTTCAACCAATACTTTCTGAACACTCAATGCCACCTTTATAGCCACCCTGTTACGGTGTGGTGTTTGATGACATCAAAGCATCCATCCGGAAAAGGTGATATGCATGATCTCATGGTCGAAGGAATTAGGTTACTATGTATCAGAAAGCATATAGCAATTGAACTATTGAAATGACTTGATCTTTATGCTACGCTTATCTACAGGAGTATGTCCATCACATCATTCTCCTAATGATATGATCCTGTTGTTAATAACATCTCTATGTTCATGATCAGGAAACCATGATCATATATTAACCAACAAGCTAGTTTAACAAGAGGCTTTACTAGGGACTCTTATTTTATGTTTACAAATCACACAAGTATTAATATTTCCTGTTAATACAATTATAGCATGGTATGTAAACATTTATCATAAGTGTGAAGATATGATAATAACCACTTTATTATTGCCTCTTGGGCATATCTCCAACAAATACTTATGGTAATAACTATATGCCTTATCCTCCAAATAATGGAAATACTTATTATGGTAGATCTGGAATGCCTAGTGAAGAGAGGATTCTAGAAGTTGAAAGATCCACTAAAAACTTTATGCAGATGCAATATGAGAAAAACAAGATATTCACTAAAAATATGGAAGAACAATCTGAATAGAGAAATTCCTAGTTTACAGTCAAAAAAATTGAGTGCTGAGAAAAATATATCATCTTTGTCTGAAGCACAGAACTCCTTGTCTCCTTGATTAATAAAATGGCTGCTAAACCTAAAACCATGGAAAGTACCTTTGCTGCTACTCATGCCATACAAGTTACTATTGATGAAAATGTTAGACTGTTAGCCCAACTTCATGCTAGGTGGGAAAGGTAAGCTGAAATTGATAGAAACAATAGTGTGTGCACCATCACTACTAAACAACAAGAAGTCCCTATTCCTCCTTCTATAATGCCTAAGCCTAATGAGTCTACTACTACTGATGCCAAGTTTGATTTTGATATAGATGGTTGCAACATTTCTAAAGTGATTATGTTTCTACAAAAGCTTGCTAGAAGTCCTAATGCTAGTGATATGCATGTTGCTTTCACCAAACATATTATAGATGCTCTTGTTAAGATTAAGGAAGAGAAGTCAAAACACAAAGCTTCTATTCCTCGGAAAGTAGAAGATAGTTGGAAACTCGTTATTAATATGCAAGTGAATTACTTTGATCTCAAAGCTTCATGTGATCTTGGTTCTAGTGTCTCTATTATGCCTAGGAAGATTTATGAAATGCTTGATTTGCCACCTTTGGAAGGTTGTTATTTGGATGCCCCACTTAATGATAATGCTAAGAAGAAACTCACGGGAAGTATTAATGATGTTCCCATTATGGTTAACAATGCTTATGTCCTAGTTGATTTCTATGTTTTGAATGTTGAATACAATGTTTCTTGTCCTATTACTTTGGTAAGACCTTTTCTTAGAACTGTTGGTGCCATCATTGATATGAAAGAAGGCATCATTAAATATCATTTTACATTCAATAAAGGTATTGAACACTTTCCTATGAGGAGAGAGAAGTTGTTTTTTGCTCCTCCTTTGAAAGCGAGGTTTGATGTTAATGCTTCCTCATTTAAAAATACTTGATTTCTTGCTTCTTCTGCCTAACTTAAAGGCGTTAAAGAAAAGTACTTGTTAGGAGATAACCCAAGTTTTCTTGAGTTTTGGAAGTTATTACTTCAATAATGACCTCTCCTGATCCTTTTTGTCTGCTTTTTGTGCCAAGAATGACCTCTAATGAGAGGAAAGTAAGATTTGGGGAGTTGCTGCCCTGAAACAGATTTTTGTCATCCACCATAATAATTCGTGGGAGTCTCTGTAACTCGGATTGAGCTGATATTTTACGAATAAATCCCCCAGTATGTTAGATAACTTTATTTAGTTCAACACTTTTTTATTTGAGCAACAGACGATTTTCGAAAAAATCGGTTTCTACCTGCTGGTCTGTTTTGACAGATTTCGGTCATTATTTGCATTTGCTTCTTATCGATTTCTTTTTAAGTTCTATTTTGGGGAATTGATATTTTTAAAGGAAGTTGCTTCAGTAGCTTGTGTTTTTAGTGAAAGTTTTGATGTTCTAAAGCTAAACCCAAATGTCTATTATCTTTTGAATACACTAATGTTGCTAATGAAGATTGTGTGAAGTTTTGTATGAAGGAAAATTTTCAGGTGTAGAGATAGAATGATGTAATGTGATGAAGAATGGACAAAAACTCAAACTTGGGGATTCCACCATGGTTTTACCCCAAGAAATATCCAAGAGGTACAATTGTCAAAGCTTGGGGATGCCCAAGGCATCCCCTTCTACATCAATAAAAAGCTCAGGTCTGTCTAGACACTTTGTGTTTATTATTTCATGCACTGTTGTGTTGTTCTTGGAGCGTCTTAGATTTCGTTTGTTTTGCTTAGTTTGTTTAGTTTGCTTGAATAAAGTAGTTTAACCCCCGTTCTTGCTATGTTATTTCAAATAAGTTGATTGGTGTTGGAAAGGAGTAGAAAGTTCTTGCTTGAAAGTGCAAGAGGAGCTTGCTTTGACTGTGACTTAGACTTTAGGTGACATGCTAGGTGTAGTTTTGAATTTATGCTTAGTGATTATTTTTGTAGCATGACTTGCTCCAAGTCATTGAGATTGCTTAGTGTTCCTTGAAAGAATCATGCGTTGTTTTCGCATACAAAAGAATAGTATTGTGGTATTCTCCTTTGATGCTTTGTTTGGATTGACTTGGCACATGATCACACCATGTTAGACTATGAACAAGTTATCATAGCCTCTATGATCATTTATTCCTTGACTTGTAGTACCACTCTATGCTTTCATTAGTGATATTTTGTCGCTCTGCATGATTATGGCTATTTTTGCTCTCTTAGTTGGTTGCTCCCAGTCTTTTGCTAGCCTCCACTTGTATGGGTAAGATCTACTCATGCTTAAAACTCCCAAGAAACCAAGTTATTCCATAGTGTCCACTATAAACTCCTATGCATGGTGTGTTACACCATTCCAAGTATATTCTTGTTTTTAGCTATCTTCCAATTAAAAAGTAATTTGTTATGTGAAAACTTAGTGATTAAAGCCCTCGCGAACTTGATGGCACACTTTATATTCTTTTCCCCTAATAAATTTGAACCATTGTGTCGTCTATGTTGTATATGCTTGCACTTATACGTTGGAATTAGCAGAACCATGCTGTCATGGGGAACGTTTTCAACATTGCACTTGTACTTTGTACACAGTTGATATCATGCTCTTTTGTCTATGGATGTCATCGGTGTGAAATAAAAAGGGAGCTTGTAAGTCCATGGAGTTATGTATTTTGTGTTAGAGAAACGCCTGGGCTGCTAGCCTAAGCCATGCCTAATCATAGTGGAAACTTGCAACATCACCATAGTGAGCTATCTGTGAAGCATCCTCAATAAAAAGCTATGCATATAGTAAATAAAAAGATCGCTGAGATGCTCATTGTCTGCTTGCCTTGTCATTTTGGTTATGGGAAAGCTCCTGTACCATGTGCAAGGGGTACCCTGTTGGCGGTTGTCTATGATACACATGTACTTACTCTGACAAGAACTTACAGGTGACTGAAGTTGAGTAGCATGAGGCGTGACCCTCATATTCAAGGGACATGAGATTGCCAACTTATACTTTATCAAACATATACTCCATAGTTTGTTTATTTTAACATTAATCACTTCAAGATGCTTATGATAGGGGCAATGAGGGCTGGAAGCTAACAAGTACCATAATTTTTGGAAGCTCTTTTTAAAACTTGAAATCCCTGCTTCCCTTTATGAAGGGCCTTTCTTCCACTATTATATTGAGTCTCCACCTTCTACCTTTAGGCACCATAGAGAGAGCACAGTGGCCATTCTTAGTTCTATGTGCAGTGTCCCAAAACTTATTGATTGATGCATATTATGATATTGCTTATTCTTGTGCTATTTTTATCTAGTCACTCTTATAAACTTTGAAGGTGTCATTTCCATCTATTTGATACTCTATGAGGGACAAGCTGATTGCCACTATGCTATGTTTACTGTTAGAACTCTATCTTTCATGCACATGTTTAGAGTTCTTTAATCCAGCTTTCAATGCTTGCAAATGGTTTGATATTTATTTTGAAGGTGCATGTTACCTCAAAAATAATTATTTTATCACTTACCTACTTGAGGACGAGCAGGAGTTAAGCTTGGGGATGCTTGATACGTTGGAAACGTATCTATAATTTTTTATGTTCCATGCTTGTTTAGTATCTACTTTGCTTTGCTTTGTCTACACTTTGAGGTGTTTTTATATGTTTACTGGAACTAACCTATTAACAAGTTGCCACAGTACCAGTTGTCTGTTTTCTTCTATTTTTGGTTCCAGAAAGGCAGAAAATCAATATTCTCGAGAACAGGACAAAAGCCAAAGTCAATATTTTACCGTGGGTGACACGAAGTCCGGAGGAGAGACGAAGGGGCGCCACATGGTGGCCACACCTCCCCAGGCGCGGCCAAGCCTGGCCCGCGCCTGGGCAGGGTGTGGTCCTCCTGGGCACCCCCTGCCTCGCCTCTTCGCCTATAAGAAGCCCCCGATGCAGAAACCCTAGGCACCGATCAAAACTCCACGAAACCGTTTGTAGCCGCCGCCACCATCGTCCCTAGATCGGGGGATCTGAAGTTCTTCTCGGCACCCTGCCGGAGGGGAGATTATCCCGGAGGCCTTCTTCTCCGGTATGAAGCGTGAGTAGTTCCACCTTGGACTACGGGTCCATGTAGTAGCTAGATGGTTGTATCTCCTCCTTGTGCTTTCATGTATAGATCTTGTAAGCTCCGTTCATGATCAAGATCTAATCTATTTGTAATGATGCATGTTGTGTTTGCGGGGATCCGATGGATATTGAGATTATTATGTCAGTTTGTTTAATGGTTTTGTCTATTTGATTCTATCATGTCTGTGTTGTTTGTGATCTTTCATGCTCTCCGTTGATAGTAGCTATCTTGGCCAAGTAGTTGCTAGTGACTCCAAGAGGGGGTATTTATGCTCGATAGTGGGTTCATGCCTCTAGTTTCCAAGGGAAGTGACAGAAATATCTTCGGTTGTAGATGTGATGTTGCCACTAGGGAGAAAACAACGGTCTCTTATTCATGGAACAAGTGGATTATTTACCTTACACACTTTGCTTAAAGCAGTTGTCTGTTGCTTGCAACTTAATACTGGAGGGGGTTCGGATGATAACCTGAAGGTGGACTTCTAGTCACAGATGCAGTTGGATGGCGGTCTATGTATCTTGTTGTATTGCCCTATCGAATCTCATAGGATCTTTCTGACTAGTATTGCATTGTTATGCCTTGCTCAGTTCCTGTCAATTGCCCTGCTGTAATTTGTTTACCTTTCATGTCATGTTTATCTAAGGAGAGCACCTCTAGTGAACTATGGACCCCGGTCTAATCTTTACCATTGATACATCTTCCACTATTACTGTTTACTTGCTGCAAACCACCATTACCTTCCATACCATACAGTTAATCCTTTGTTATGGCAAACCGGTGAGCTTGACAACCTCACTGTTCGTTGGGACAAAGTCTTGAGTTTGTGTTGTGCAGGTTTCCATGTTGCTTGCAACACCTTTGAGACATTTCCTTCCTCCTTCTGGTTCAATAACCTCGATCTCTACTGAGGGAAAACTTGTTGCTGCGCTCATCACACCTTGCTCTTGGGGTTTCCAACGAAGTGCACCACGCACAACCAACAAAGCGCTCGTCGGTGGTCCTGTTATAGTTGTAGTGAGAGCGTCGTGGCAACAGCGGGTTCGGCAACCACCATGGCCGCTCTGGCGCCTCTTCTCTGTCGGCGTTGGGGTTGGGACGCTCGTTCGGTCGACGCCCGCAGCCAGGCATGGTGGTTTTTTGTGTTGTGGGTGGCCTGGGTATGGTCGAAGATAGCTCGGGGACCTCCCATTTTTATGGCTGCGCCTGGACGTGGCGGGAAACATCGAGAACTTGCGGGAAGCGGCGGGAAAAAAGACGGGAGACGGAGTGGCGGCGGAAAGACGCTGAGAATACACCTGCGTTGGCGATGGCCAAGCGCGGACAAATGGGTCGAGCCACTGTGCGCGGTCGGCCGGACAGGCCGGACCCCCTACCCAAATCGACAACGGCCCGACCCAAACGGACAGAAACAGACCGTTTGGGTCAACCGGATGGGTTGGCCCGGTGGAGATGCCCTAACAAGGAAGGTCCCGAACGACCCGTTTGTAGTACATAGAGAATTACACCAGGATCCAAAGCATAAACTAAAATACTACAAACATGTCCTTGAACATTTTGCAAGGCGGACCTCAAACACAAATTCCAAAACGTGATCAGGTCCTAGGCATCGCTCGGGAACCACCTTTTCGTCGCCAGGGACATGGACACTTGGGGTGACGAGGCTGCCCTAGCACACAACCATGGCTTCCAAGCAGGGGGGTCCAAAATGACATCAAGCCAGGATGTTGAAGCCAGTCGACAGTCCAAACCATTGTCACACACAACTTCCTTCGGCCAAAATAGTCACCGAGTGGCAAAGAGCATCAATCTATCACCATAGAGGGAGACTCCTGGTGAGAGGTGTCTCTGCATCCGAATCCGGTGATGATGAGTTGGATGTAGACCACCCTTCGTCTAGTTGATTCAGAGACCTCTTGGAGAACACTAACCAACAACCATCGCGGGTGGCAAGCACTCCTAAAAATAAATCTCGATGTGAAGCTCCAACTTGATCTTGAGCCGAGGAGATCGATGGAGAAAGCATGTCAAGAACTTGAGCGGACTTACTCGAGGAGATATCGGCCGCACACCCCCACCATAGACCTAGAACGCAGGCCACAGCAAAAACATGGCTGCAAGAAACCTCTATCTGCTGCTCGACTTCAGGAACGACTAACTCCAGTGTTGAGGTAATAATAATTTGTATTATTCTATATTTATTGTGCATTATTAAATTTACTATATATGCTATAATTGTGTTAGTTTTGGATAATGAGTATTTGGAGAAAAAAATCTAATACATGTGTCGAATTATAAATACTATTAAGATATCCCTAGTCGCCTCTAAGACTAGTTCATGTATCATTGATAGTTATGATTTCCTATATATTGGGCAAATACATAAGTGTTGTAAGTTTTCTGGTGATATATGATATCCGAGTTGTTGAAAAAACAACGACGATGAATAGACCCAATTTAATATACAGTGACATTGTTATCGGTAGTTTCTCATAACAATATTACCATTCCTATAAGATATTTGACCATAAGACTTATGTAGACTTGAATACAATATGGACGTGGCAGGATCTTCAAACATTGCTTCGTAATAGGGGTAATTATAAAGTCGGTATTTTCTCTTACGGATAGTATTCCACCATTCTATATGTTACATGAATTTCTACTTATGATGATGGAGAGATACACTATGGGTTCACTCATGTATTATGGTGTTCTTTATTGTTTGGCTGGATATGTGATCAACTTTTTATCATAGAAACATCGATAATACAATATGAGTAAAGAGTACTGCCGGGTAACGAGGATAACTCAAATGTTTCACCTTGGACTATGTAAAGTATCGAAAAGAAATACATCGGGTATCAATGAGTAATACAAAAGGTTCACATGATAAAGATATTCGTGTTATGTGTAGGGATAAATAAGGTTCTCATGCTGATCATTATTGCGGAATGAGTTCCGAACATGTATACATATATGAACCCATAGGGTCACATAGTTAAGAATTTGGCAACACTTAGAGTGCGATTGTAAGATATTTATGAAGTTGTTCTGAAGGATGTTTGGAAAGTCTTGGAATATACCGATGTTCAGAATATTACCAAGAGTGTTCGAAATGAGGTTCGAGCAATTATGGAAAGACAGAGGGGTTTTGAGTGTGTCTCGGATGATCTCAGAATGGTTCCGAGAGGTCCCTGGTCATCCCAGAAGTGTTTGCAATGGTCTTGAGAGTCTGGAAAGGTTTCGAGAGGTCCCTGGTCATCCCAGAAGTGTCGGCAATGGTCTTGAGAGTCCGAAATGGTTTCGATCATATATGAAAGTTTTTGGAAGAATCAGAATGGTCTCCTGGAGGTTCCATAATAGGTTCAACCACTGCCCCAAGGGGCAAGGAAAGTTTTCTAAGTCAAATTCGAATTGGAAAAATGAAGCAGTTTTCTAGTAGGATTTGTTTGACGGGATCCTACCGAAACTCGCTAAACATGTAGGCGCCGAACAACCCCGAGGACTAACCGACATCAAGTTGGTCGAGCGTGCGTGCTTTGACGACGTGCCTCCGACATCGTTGGAGTTTGCCCTCACCTAGTCCAAGGCCAAGGCGAAGCGGGAGGAGGCGGAGCACCAGCGCCGTGCGTTGGAACGCGCTGCGCGCCACCAAGCGAGGCCGTCCCGAGGTGTTTCGGCGATGCCAGCAAGGGTGCTGTAGAGGGAGTGTCCCAACCTTTAATAACATAAGGTGGTGTCCCCTGTGTTTGCAATGCTAGTCCCTGGATCAATAGCTAGCATCCACAGTTAAGATGTAATATCAAGAAACAAAGGTCATAACATAACTTTATAACCAGGAATAACATAATTTTATTACATCATACATAGCTCTTTTGGCTATTACATTACATTGCAGCGGAATATCTATAGTCATGGGTCCTTCATCTTCAAAAGTGCCACAGGGAGATGTTGGTTGTAGACTTTGTAATCCTAATCAAAAAATCTTCACTAAAATTCAATCAAACCTGCAACATTACAAGTTACAGCCACAAGGGTCAATACATTTGAATTGTATTGGCAAGTTTCACTACTATGTATAATATGAGTGGATCCTATCAATACATGCATATTTGGCTAAGTAGAGTTTTAGGCTCATTTGCATAAAGCAATATTTTATCTTATCTTTTCAAAATGGTTTTGGTCCTTTGTCAAATCTCCTTTTCCAAGTTCCTTGAACTCCTTGGTAGAAACTCAAGTGTTCAAGTCCTTGTCAAAAATCTCTTGAGCTACTTGGTAACCCCAAGTGCAACAAGTTTTATCAAAATCTCATGAGTTCCTTGGTAACCCCAAGTGTTCATGTTTTCAACAAAATCACTTGAGTTCCTTGGTAACCCCAAGCACATCAAGTTTTGTCAAAGTCTCTTGAGCTCCTTGGTAACCCCAAGTGCATCAAGTCTTTAAAAGTTTTCTTTTAGAAATTAGAATGTCGAGATCTCCCATAGCTTCAAACTTTAGTTGCTCAGTATTGTCCATAACCGGGGACACGGCTAAGTACTTAGATTTTATTATCTTCTGCAGAAGGAGTATACTTTACCCACATGTCACAATCCCATCCTTTTGCCACCAGTGGCCACTGGATTAGCACTCACCAAGATGGAGTACTGGCAGATTGAGAATGTGACGAAGTCTTTCCAAAGGGTCCTCCCATACACCATTGCTAGCTTGTCTTCAGCACCCATGAAGCATTCCAGATCCCCATGTCCAGTAAACTGAAGACAATGCATGGGTCTTCCCAATGTAGTTGACTAAGCCAGAGCCATAATAGCATGTGGTTGCACACGAAAGCCACAATTGGAGAAACATGTTCAATCTCTAAGTTTCCTGGGTGGTTTCCTTTGGAGCACAACACAAAGAGATTGCCATAGACATGGTTCCTTTTGTTGCTACCTTCTCCAAAACTCAAAGTATCCTTGGCCACCCAGGTGGTTCATTGAGTCCTTGTTTTATTATATAAAAACACAAGTCTTTTCTCAATCTTCATAAAATCTCAACATGTATCTCTTTTCAAAATATAGCATGGCTAAGCATGTATCAACTACAATATTTTCACTAAGGAGTGTATAGGAAATCCTATTAGGATTTAGCATAGCATAAGTATAAAATTTGTTTTCATGCATGTTTTCAAAATCCACTAAGTATAAGAAAATAGTAGGACTTTAGATGATAGCGTAACTTGCCTTTTTGGTAGGGATTGGTGGTTCTCTCCTTGATCTTGCTAGTCTCACACTTTGCTAATTTCACTACAATCAATCAAGCAAACACCAAATCAACTAGCATTCCAAATAATCAACCAAACAACAATTCACACATAAAACTATGGGATCTAAGTCATGCATGTAAGCATGCAAGAGATGGTTCTATTTATAAAGATGCCTCTAGGCTTCTAAACTTTGTAAGTTCCAAATTGGTCATTTTCCAAAGTGGCAAAGTCATTTGCAAAAGGGTTTTGTCCATGAACCATGTTTAAATCCCTTCATTATTTTATGTGGTGGAAAACATTTTTATAACAGCAACAACTCTATGTGGTTCACCAAATAAGTTGTTGTTTCTCAAAACTTGGTGTTTTGGGTCAGTAGGTTTGATCCAAACCATTTTCTCAAAGTTTTCTTTCCATAAACATTTTCATAACAAAAACCATTCTTTTATTTGGCTAGAAATGGGCTAAATCAATTAATCCATCCTAGACATTATTAAATTCATTTTCCAAACTATGGGTTGGTTCCTAGGGGCAGTAAGTTCACCATAAACTATTTTGCCAAGGTTTCAAACTCAAAAACATTTTTGAATCATTTTTCTAGTCTTAACAAGCATTCAAAAGTTTCTGCAAAAACCAACAAGCTAACAGATACTATATGCTAAACCAAAGGCATGGTTGGCTAGGGTTTGCTCCACTGATTCCAACGGTATCAAATTTGTAAATTTTGGACGTGTGGATCGAAAGTTACAAAGGTTTGAAATTGCGACTTAAATCTGATTTCCAAATTCTGTTTTAAACAGACCTGGCCACGCGTCGCAATCTCATTGGATGGTACCGGTTCGGTCGGATCGGGCTCTGCAGTGCGCTGGATCTAATAAAATCGTGCGGTCCAGAAAACATACCTCTTCGCGGTTAAGTGGATCTATCTAGTCTCTCCGATCTAAATCGAACGGCTGCTAATGCCTGGCCAAGAACTGGCGGCGCGACGACGGTGGCGCGCGACGGCGACGGTCTGGCTGCGGGCTAACGGCGGTTCTAGGAAGCAAGGAAGAGAGAGGGGTGCTTACCGTGTTCGTGAGGACGAGGTGATGCTGGACATGTAGTCGGCGTGTCAAGGGGCGCACGGGGTCGGCTGCAATTCCTCGCCGGAGTTTGCAACGACGTCTGGCGGCTCTGGTTGTGGTCGGAGGCGGTGTTGTGGTTCACCCCGAGACAAAACGGAGACGCGGTTAGATCCACAGGATCCAGGCAAAGCTGTGTGCGTGAACTAGAGGGCGCGGGGCGGTCTGAACCTACCGGGGGGAGCTCGACGGAGACGAGACAGACGGCAGCGCTCAGAACTTTGTCGAAGACGGCTCCCTGGGGCGCCCACGGTCAAACGAGGGGCACGGGCAGATGCGTCAGGAGGTGGGGAATCTCCTAGTGTGCTCAGGGAGGCAGGAGGTGGCTGTGGTTTGTCGGATTTCACCGGAGGAGCTCGCCGGAACAGCGGCGGTGCAGGGCCAATTCGAGGCAGCCTGGTGGCGATGTGGAGTTGGTGTTTGAGGGAAAAGACAGAGGGAGGAGAGGTGCTTATGTACGCATGGTCGGGGCAAGATTAACGCAGCCATTATTCGTGAATTGAACGCGCTTTGAATGACAGAGAACGGCAGCGCGGTTTGGGGGAGAAGAGGTCGCGCGGGTGAGGAGGATGAACAGTGAGGTGGGGTCCAGTCGTCAGTGAGAAAAAGGAGTGAGCGAAGGGTCCACTGGTCAGCTTCTCTGTGGGTTGACAAGTTGGTGCGAACCGTTTTCTTTCGGGGAGGGAAGCTGAGCTGGTTCCTGGGCTTATTGGGCTTTGTCGACTGGGCTGGTCCAAACTCTATTTTTTTCTGTCTGCTGGCTTTTTCTTTTTCTATTTTCCAATTCTGTTTTGAATTTCAAACAACCAAACAATTTCCAAATCAAATCAAACAATCACCAAACCTTGCACTAAGAATTTGGTTCTGTTTAGTAGCATAAACCAAATTCCAAAACCAAAATAATAATTTTAATTTAGGTCCATTATTAATTAAATAAATAGACCATTGTTATTAAATCAAAATAGAATTTGATGTTTATTTTAAAAACTCCATTTTGAAATCTAATTGTTTTCAAAACCAAATCAGTAGGTTTTATTTGGGAATATAAAATACTTGGAAAACTTATTTTTAAATAATTAATAAGTTTTGATGTTTTGGAAATAGTAAAACTTTTATTAATAATACTTGGGTATTAAATCCTTACTATTTTATCTAATAAACCTTTACTACTTTTATCAAAACAAAATGTTTTATTTCAAAGGCTTGGCCAAGGTTTAATTTGGCTTTATAAAATAATCTTTATCTATAAAACTTTTATTTCTTTTAAAAACCAAATCCTTTTATTTAAAAGATCCTAAATAGTATTTCCAAAATATTTTATTTTCCTTTATTTAAAATGTTTATCTTTTTAGACCCCTTTAGGATTTTATTTAATCAAATAGGTTTGAAGTTCCAATTGAATTCAAAAAGTTTCTTCTGGCCCTGAAAATCAAACAAAGTTTTATTTTATTCATTTATTTTCACATTACAAGATTTGGAAAATCTTGGGATGTGACAGGTGCAGCGGCACGCCGAAGGACGAGCCACTAAGCTACGGTGACTACACCACGTTCCAGCACCGCATCGGCATGTATAAGATTTTTTTTGTTTTCAATCGTATTTCATTTTGTCTTGTAAAAATCCGTCTACTATATATGAATTTCTTCATACTTCATTCAAATTTCATGGTATTATGATGTTTCAAACATTGGCATCGGGGACACGGCTAGGAACTGACGATCGTCACACCAAAAAATAGCGCAGGCATCCCTCAAAAGGCGCTAGCAAATGGGCTTGGGGGCGCCAACGGCTGGACATGCTCTAACCGTAGCAAGCGCATGAAAAATATTGATATCACAAAAATCATGCCAACTTTGGTTATTATTATTGCATTTACCAAGACCTAAGTAGTTTTTGTTTTGCGTAGATACCTAAGTAGTTTATTAATTGCCAAATCCAAACCATATCATAATTCGTACCGTATTTACAAAGTATAAAAGCCATGCTTACCGAATAACCAAACATACGAAAACGTGCCCAAATACTCTTGCTCACATTTACGCGATTCACAAAGAGTCACCAAACTGACCACAATAAAATGTCTAGCTATGGACGAAAAAAAAGTACGGTACGTTTGTCCGTACAATATGCAAACATCATCTTTGCACCATCAATAATGCCCCGCACGCATACGGTAGTCTTCTTCTTCCTTAGCCGAAGAAACAGAAATTTCATCAGATCATCATAGAATGGACAAAGTAGTACTTCGTTTTAGGACTTAAGACGTCCTCGTTTTGCGTGTTTTCTCTTTGACTAAGAATTACTCTAAATACGTAAAGAGTTTTGGTATAAAACTAGTATCACTGGAAAGTATTTTTCAATATGAATCCAACGATACTAATTATATACAATATAATGAAGATTTTGTTGCTCAATTCCTTCGGTCAAACTTTGCTTTCGAAAGCGTGTGCCTTAATCCTTGAAACGGAGATAGTACGTTAATAACTGGCAACAAGATTTGGCAATTTGAAGAAGAGAGAATTATAATAGAGAAAATTACGTCGTTGCTGTGGTCGCACTTCTTCATCCGGCAGTTGGTAGACCTCGGAGGAAGGCGTGCGTAGCACCTGTATGATATGAATCAATGGGGGAGAAAAGTCAGGCAACATGTCGGGCCGATCGAGATGGGCAAAATCGATGTATGCGCGTACGTACTTTCGGCAGATGAGTTTGTTCTCGATGTAGCCGAGCGCAAGGTCTCGGAGGTTGGGGTCGATGATGGGGTACCACATGCGAAAGCCGCCGCGGAGGCCGAGCGCGAGAGGTGCAGCGTGGACTCCTTGCCGACGCCGTAGTCGGCCAGCGTCCGGCCGTCGTCCGCCTCGAGCTGCTTCCCGGCGAAGACGAGAGACGGCAGCTGATGCCGGTCGTCCTGGTCGTCGGAGGAGGAGGGGATGATGGTTCCTTGCTTGTCCTGGATCTGGGCCCTGACGCTGTCGACGGTGTCGCTGCTCTCCACCTCCAGCGTGAGGGTCTCCCCGGTGACGGCCTTCACGAAGATCTGCATCGTCGTGGGTGGCGGTGGTGTCCGTGGTTTGGGGGGCTGGATCGATGAGCGCCGCTGAGGTACTTGTAGCGAATGACTGGAGGAAGCGGAGTCGCGGCCGGTACGAAACCGAGTAGGACTAGGGATCGATCGGGAAGCAGAAACGCGGACACAACGAAACCGAGTAGGCCCACGGTAACGGGAAACCTAATCGCCACGGATGCTGCAGGAGCACCGACTCTTTTCTTCGTGTGCTTGTTACTGTTAGGCCAGTTACTCATATATACCAGTGTCGCTGTCTGCTGTTTCCAGTCGCTCAGTTTCTGTAGCAGTTCAGGTCTAATCAGTTTCAGAGTTTGCCACTGGTTTTGTCGTGTATGCATGTTCTGTGCTGCTGTTTGTCAAGCTCCCCATGTCAAGTAGTAAGGGCATTCCAATCGATCTCCTCTAGCCGTCCATAGCATTTTCTAACCGATCTTCTAAAGTTAGCGGAATAAATTAAATACCTCCAACTCCGATTAAATTCGACCGAATTTAAACCGAATTTGAAACCAACACATCTATTTAACATATATACATAGTACAACCAAAAATCGTCGAATTTGACTAAATTCAACCGGATTTCAACAAACCTAACCTAATCCTCATCCCACTCGAAGGAGGAGGAGTCGTTGTCGAGTTCGATGACCGTCGGTGCCTCCGACGGGCTAGCGGAGCTGCCGATGTCCTCCTCCCTCACCCTGGCCGGCGTCGGAGTTGTCAATGGCCCCGCAGCATCGGCGCCCCCTTCTTCTTTGTCATGTCCACCTTCCGCTTGGACTCGGCGAATTCCTCGAGCCGCTGCCACCGCACCCTAGCGGGAAGTTGAGCTCGCCGCAGTCAGAGTCGTGGAGCTCGACGTTCTTCACGTCGTACGCCAGCGCCGCCTGATGGCTTGCACAACTTATGTGGAGCCTGTTGGGAACCCAAGAGCAGGGTGTGAAGCAGTACACCAACAAGCCTTCCCTCAGTAAGAAACCGAGGCTATCGAACCGATAGGAGGAAGGAAACGTCATACAGGTGTTGCAAGCAACACGGAGACCTGCACAACATAAACTCAAGACTTTGCCCCAACTAACAGTGAGGTTGTCAATCTCACCGGTTGGTGTAACAAAAGATTAAACATATGGTGTGAAAGGTAATGGTTTGCAGCAAGTAAACAAGTAACAGTGGACGTTGTATCAATGGTAAAGATTGGACCAGGGTTCATAGTTCACTAGAGGTGCTCTCCTTAGATAAACAACATGGCATGAAGGGTAAACAAATTACAGCAGGGCAATTGATAGGAACTGAGCAAAGCATAACAATGCAATTACTAGTCATAAAGATCCTATGAGATTCGACTGGGCAATACAACAAGATACATAGACCGGATTTCAACAAACCTAACCTAATCCTCACCCCACTCGAAGGAGGCACTACAGGACGCGCGCGCTACGCCGAGGGCAAAAAGCCGTCGGCGTAGCCTAAAATGCCCTCGACGTATGGCACGCCGATGGCTGCCCTCGGTGTAGCCTCCTCCGCAAAGGACTCCCTCGGCGAAGCACATAGCGGCCGTCGGCATAGCTTGTCGACAGGTTGCAAAGACTTTTTTTAAAAAAAATCTCAATTTTTGAATCTTTGAATTGTTTGACTCATTAATCTCTCACTTTGACCATTTTTTACACTAACTACACTTAATATTTAATTAAATTGCAGTCTTGGTCGAAGTTTCCGGCCGATCACCCATCCTAATACTACTCCAGCTCCAGCACGCTTAACTTCCTCGTTCCTTTCCGCAAAATAATTCATACATTGTTGTCAATACTATGATATCAATCCTATTAACCCTTATATCAACATGTCACATGTTTGTATTTTTTGAAATTACAAACAATTATTTAAGTAAACATTAATGAATAAGTAAAAATATTATTGAATTCAAATAAAAATATAATAATTTTACTTTTTTGTATTTTTCTATTTAATATGGAATAATTAATATCTTTAAATCTGTAAATCGGAATTTAACAAATAATATGTCTAAATTGATCAGAAAAATGAGAGGAATCCAAATATGATATCCATATCAACTAATCACAAACCCTATGTTTTTGAATTATCTATTTTATGGTGGCTTTAGAAAATTCCCTTTTTGCGCTCGGATAATGAAAAATGGCTTTTTGGTGCGATGAAAAGGAAAACTTGCATTGGATCTTTGATAAAATAGCATATTGTGAACCTAAAAATGATTTTTGTAAAACACATAAGCATCGGATCATGTACCTGTAGTTCATATCTGACTCACTTCCTACCGATTCGGCAGGAATTTGTCTTTTTCACCAGAGAGGGACGGAAAGGTTTCGGATCCCCCTGTTGGGACATTGTCCATATAAGGTGGTATAGTATTTTTGTAAAATGGGGTGATAGCATTTTGAATTAGCCATTTGGTGGTTGCTTCACAAAACCGTCCGTTTTTTGTGCTCGGAAAATAGAAAATGGCTTTTTGGTGCGACGAAAAGGAAAACTTCCTCCTGCAACATTGTTCGTCATCCCATGATGCATGTGTATGCACAATATGGGCACATTATCACAAACTATGTCTTGATTCTAGCCATAACATTGGTCATTTGACCCGAAAGCCAAGAAACCTCGAATGAGATAGGTCATTTTGTGAAGGTTTTTTTGAGACATAATCAATATATCAAGTTTGATATTTTTACTTATAACTATGTCACATAATATGACACCACGCAAGGTTTCGCATTGTTTCGATCGTTTTTGAATTTTTTATGCCCATTTTAAACTATCGTCAAACTTTGTCGAACGGCGGGCATGAAGATTCTTAGATCGGGGCCGAGCCTCGCTAAAGTTGCATTGGATCTTTGATAAAATAGCATATTGTGAACCTAAAAATGATTTTTGTAAAAACACATGAGCATCGGATCATGTACCTGTAGTTCATATCTGACCCACTTCCTACCGATTCGGCAGGAATTTGTCTTTTTCACCAGAGGTGGGACAGAAAGATTTCGGATCCCCTGTTGGGACATTGTTCATATAAGGTGGTATAGTATTTTTGTAAAATGTGGTGGTAGCATTTTGAATTAGCCATTTGGTGGTTGCTTCACAAAACCGTCCATTTTTTGTGCTCGGAAAATAGAAAATGGCTTTTTGGTGCGACGGAAAGGAAAACTTCCTCCTGCAACATTGTTCGCCATCCCATGATGCATGCGTATGCACAATATGAGCATATTATCATAAACTATGCCTTGATTCTAGCCATAACATTGGTCATTTGACCCGAAAGCCAAGAAACCTCGAATGAGATAGGTCATTTTGTGAAGGTTTTTTTGAGACATAATCAATATATCAAGTTTGATATTTTTATTTATAACTATGTCACATAATATGACACCACGCGAAGGTTTCGCATTGTTTCGATCTTTTTGAGTTTTTTATGCCCGTTTTAAACTATCGTCAAACTTTGTCAAACGGCGGGCATGAAGATTCTTAGCTCGGGGCCGAGCCTCGCTAAAATTGCATTGGATCTTTCATAAAATAGCATATTGTGAACCTAAAAATGATTTTTGTAAAAAAACATGAGCATCGGATCATGTACCTGTAGTTCATATCTGACCCACTTCCTACCGATTCGGCAGAAATTTGTCTTTTTCACCAGAGGTGGACGGAAAGGTTTCGGATCTCCCTGTTGGGACATTGTCCATATAAGGTGGTATAGTATTTTTGTAAAATATGGTGATAGCATTTTGAATTATCCATTTAGTGGTTGCTTCACAAAACCGTCCATTTTTTGTGCTCGAAAAATGGGAAATGGCTTTTTTGTGCGACAAAAAGGAAAGCTTCCTCCTGCAACATTGTTCGCCATCCCATTATTCATATGTATGCACTATATGGGCACATTATCACAAACTATGCCTTGATTCTAGCCATAACATTGGTCATTTGATCCGAAAGCCAAGAAACCTCGAATAAGATAGGTCATTTTGTAAAGGTTTCTTTAAGACATAATCAATATAGCAAGTTTGATATTTTTCCTTCTAACTATGTCACATAATATAACACCACGCGAAGGTTTCACATTGTTTCGATCATTTTTGAAATTTTTATGCCCGTTTTAAACTCCTCTAACAGGTTTTTTGGGATCGGTTAGAGATGTCCTAAGAATTTGTTGATCGTCTGTTTATGAATAAGTTTTGCACCTGTGTTATTTTTGTTTTGTCTGTTATAATCGAGAAGGAATGTCCCAGCTGTTAGGTATCGTAAGAGTACTGCACAGTGGCGGAGGCAGCCGAGCCAGGTAGCCTGGGCAGAGTACGAAGGCCCCTAGCTAACGGATACTTTGCCCATGAAAAAGTAGATTAATCCTCATTAGCAGGTAAGAACTTCAGGGAGGGACCACGAGCAAAGCCCGGGCAGCTGCCCAGGCACGCCGGCCTGAAGCTCCGCCACTACTGCATATTCCAGCGTTTATTGCACCGTTATGCTAGCCCGGTACTTCGATTTCATGGCCCAGATGAAACCCGAAAGGGAAAAGGGTAAAACACCAAAAAAAAAAAGTATTAGTACACAGAATCTGACTTAAGGTGAATTGGAAAATCATGCATCTGGCCGATGATTAGACACTCCCAAAAATATTAAAAGCCTGTAGGAAATGCAATACCATGTAACCAATATATATGTTTCAGAATCCATTCCACACATACATGCATAAAGCAAGAAATGCAAGTAATTGGTGCGGAGCAGGCCTATGAATGATGGTATCTATCTATCTATCTATCCACGGGCCGGTCTTTATTTATGGGAGGCTGCTGGCTTCATGATAGTAGTAGTATGCATCAGTGTCCCCTGCGCGCGCGCTGCTGGCATTTCACCATCGAAAAGTTTTCTTCTTCCTTAGCTGGATCGGAGAAGAAATAGAAATTTCATCAGACCATCAGAGAACGGACGACGGTACAATAAAAATAAGCAATTTAATAAAGAGGGAGGAAAATTACGTCGTTGCTGCGGCCGCACTTCTTCTTGCGGCAGTTGGTAGCCCTCGGATGAAGGCGTGCGTAGCACCTGTATGATATGAAATCAATGGAGTCATATCAGGTGATAGTTCAGAGTTCGGACCGAGATGCATGGAGGAAACCGAGCATGATGTACTATACTACGGATAGCTGCACGTACTTTCGGCAGATCATCTTGTTCTCGTTGTAGCCGAGCGCAAGCTCTCGGAGGCCGGGGTCGAGGTAGGGGTAGCAGCCCCGGCCTGGCCGGTAGCCGCCGCGGAGGCCGAGCGCGAGGTGCAGCGTCGACTCCTTGCCGACGCCGTAGTCGGCCAGCGTCCGGCCGTCCTCCGCCTCGAGCTGCTTCCCGGCGAAGACGAGAGACGGTAGCTGGTGCCCGACGCCGCCGTCGTCGGAGGAGGAGGTGACGGTGGTTCCTTGCTTGTCCTGGATCAGGGCCCTGACGCTGTCGACCGTGTCGCTGCTGTCGACCTCGAGCGTGAGGGTCTCCCCGGTGACGGTCTTCACGAAGATCTGCATCGTCGTGGGTGGGTGTGGCGGTGGTGCCGGTCGATGATCTCTGCGCAGCGCCGCGCGCGGGCGTAGATATATAGCGGTCGATTGGAGGAACGCGGCCGCTACGAAACCGAGTTGGCATCGATCGGGGAAAGGAAAGCATCAAACGCGGACGCCACGAAACCGAGTAGGCCACGGTAACAGGAGGACTCAAACTTACAGGCTGATCAGGTTTGTGGACCTTGCCAATTCAAGGGAGATCAAGCTCGGCCTTTGTAGACCTGTCGGGGAAACGGGGTGCAGTGGTGCGACGCTCTAACCAAGTCCACTCCTAAGATTCGCGTTCTTAGCTTACCCTTTTTGTAAGCTTGCTGGCCCCATTTGTACTTCACGTTCCTATTGACCTGGAGCACAACCATTTAATGCTTTGCTCTTTTTTATACTCATCTAACAATAGTTTGCAGAATCTAGTTGTTGTTCAGACAAACTTCTATGGTACTATACGGAATTCTATTACACTGTGTTTGGATGTCCGAAAAAATGAGCTTGGAATTGAATTGGACTGAAGATTCCAAATCTAAGATGGAAAGGAAATGGCCTCTATTTCCAATTCTGGCGTTTGAATATGCAAGGAATTTTCTGTTGGAATCAAAAGGTAGTACCCAATTCCAAAACATGTTTGGATGTACACAACAAGGAATCATGGGACAAGAAGATAAGAGAGGAAATGGATTGCCGGCAGTAGGAGAACCAGGGAGCCACCTCCACCAACCTGATGTGAGGGTCGACCTCCCGCCAGCCCTAGGGGAGCCAGGACACAGGTGCCCCATGTTAGGGTTCAGGGGGAGCCCCCAGCTGTTCCTAGCGGGAGATGGAGGAAGGGAGAGGGAGAGGAGTCCACGTAGAAGGAGAAGACGGCGAGGAAGGGGACGAGTAGGGAAGGGGAGAGGCGGGGAGCTCACCGGCGGCGGCGCTGGGAAGAGGCGGATGGGCGGGGTGCTCTCCAGGGGGATTTCTATCGGAAGCAGGGGTGGGGGTCGCGTTCGATGGGAGCCGGGAAGTTTCCGTGTCTTTCCGAGCTCACAGGCTCGGAAACTTCTATGACAGGCCGGACGCGCGCGGGGGGGGGGGGGGGGGGGGGGCACCTTGGAATTGGTTGGGCTTTCCACGCAGCAATTCTTAGGCCTATCCAAACGGTAGAATTAGGCCGGGTGATTCCGGAATTCCAATTCCTAGCTCATTTTCCGACATCCAAACACAGCGTTAGCAATCTCAAGTCTTTGAAGGGGCTAGACCTTATTAGTGCAGATGGCTTTTGAGGAGAGCTGCCTTTGTCAATCCGTAAGCTCAAATCCTTGGATGCAATAGAGATATCGGGCATGCATAGGACTAGTAGGATCAGTACCATCGTGGGTTGCCAGCCTAAGAGCATCTCCACTCGCCTATCCAGAGGCCGATCCGGACTCCAAAGTTTGGTCCGGACGTCGAAAATCGGCCCAGTCGCGTACCCAAGGACTTGTTTTCGGCCGGATTTCGCCCATTTTTGGTCCGGACTACCCAGGCCGAACCCAGGTTTCCGGGTACGCCCTGAGGACGCCGGACACAGCGATATCGGCGAAAAAAAATCAAAGCGGCGCGTGAACCCGCCGAGTCAGTGAAGGAAGCCGAGTCATCGTCATCCTCGGAACCACGCGGCGACCGCCGGGCAATAACTGCCCATCGCGTCGACCACGCGTCGCCGATTTACGGCGCCACCGTCGCCGCCTCGGCTCCCGCGTCGGACCGGCAGTCACTAACTTCCCTCCGTTTCCACTTTTCCCGCCCTCGCCGCTACACCCCTCCCGCCATTTTTCCAGCCTATATAAAGCCGTACATCTCGTCGTCTCTCTTCACACTTCCTCACACCACCACAACTCCGGCGAACTTCGGGCATTCGCATCTTTCTTCCTCGCCAGCTCCGGCGAGAAGCCATGGCCGGCCACCGCACGCTGTCGCCGTGGGAAGCCCGGCTCCTCCGGGAGGCGCGCTATACGGCCCCGCCAGACACTCACCTCCCCCGAGGTTGGACACTCAGCGCCGGCGGGATCCCTGTTCTGCCGGTGTCTGACGGGCAGGAGCTCGCCGCAGAGATCCAGGCGACTATCGCCGCCATGGAAGACCCAGACCTCGCCAGAGAGATCCAGGCCGCCATCGAGGCCATGCAAGACCCGGATCTCGAGGATCAGGGCAACTTGGTCTTCTGGAGGCAGTTTTTTGCCGACAGGCGCCTCGAGGAACTCGTCCGACACGACGGACCGCCGGGCTCGCCGCCGCCGCCACGTACCAATATGGCTTACCGCCGCCGCTGGTGGAGCGTTCCAGGGCGAACTCTCGCCGGAGTCATGGCGCACATCGAGGCCGGTAACAACCCCCGCCTTGGCCTGTAGTTGCGGCGTCCTGCGTTGACCACGGCGGTGTCACCACGGTGGCGTCCTTTCCTAGTTATAAAACTTGATGTACTATGTACCCCCTCGCCTGCTTTAATGAAATTCCGTCTATATTCGCCCACATTTTGCCGAGTTTGAGTGAATTTAGCCGAATTTGGGAACGCGGCCTGGGTACGCGAGTGGGCGAGTGGGCGTACCCAGACAGAAAACGCGCTTCGTCCGGCCAAAAATCGGTCTGATTTTCGGCCTGAGTACGCCCAACGAGTGGAGATGCTCTAACAACTACGAAAACTCTTCAGTTCTCTGACCGTGGCTTATCCGGACTGATACCTTCTTTTATAGGCGATTTGATGAAATTAATAAAAACATTAATTTTGTGTTACTGCGGTTTTTCAGGAAAAGTACCTTCACCTGTCTCAAATCTAATACAACTTCTAATACTGTCCTTTTATGGAACCAATCCTTTCGGCATAGTGGATGTTACCACTAAGGAAACTTCCACACCTTTATGCATTTGATATCTCTTATGATAATCTAGTTGTTGTAAATGCAGAAGATAGTTCTTCATCAATATCCTTTCCAAACATCGAGATCTTAGGTTTATTAGGATGCATAATTTCCGAATTCCCTACTTTCTTGAAGTACCAATACAATATTGAACCCCTCGACCGTTCCGATCACCAAATCCATGGGGCTATTCCAAAATGGGCATGGGAGAACTGGGATGATCTTTCCTTTTGGATCCTCGTAAACAATAAATTCACCAACATTGGTTACGCGACCCGAGAACTCAAGTGATCTGGTGACACACATTTTATACTCAGGACCATGTTTTAGAATAAATACAACTTTCAGGGGGCTTATGTAACGCCCCCGAATCGGGTCTATGTAGATCTTAGCATTCCCCGCCAAAACCCGCATAGAAGCGATTCAAAGACGCTCACCAAACACTTTCGTGTGGATGAGATTTGATTACAAGTAGTTATATCACAACAGTTTATAACAGAGTCCACAAGAACTTATATATACAACAACGACTCAACGAGTCAAGAATACGAAAGGTACATTACGAAGATACAACTCAAGAAGAAAGCAAGATGGTATCTGAGTACGAACAAGATCCAAATGGGACTAAGAGACCTGAAGAATAACCAAGCGGTGTCCAACCCTGCCCAGGCCAAGCCGGAAGGGTATCCTTGCTAACGTCTTCAATCACATACATGTCAAGTCAAAAGGGTGCCGGCAAAGGGCAAAGGAAAACATAAAGAGAGGGGTCAGTACTGAGGCCAGTACACGGCGAGACTAGAATTCGGCGGTCCTCGCCTACATAGGTATGGTGGGCTCAGCGGCAGCGAAACTTGCACTATCTAACTTATAGAGACACGCTACAACTTCGGATATTAGAGCGAGATAAGAGAGCTCTATACGATAACTATAATATAACACCAAGCATAACTCATCCGAAGATTTCCCCCTCGAAGACCAGTCGAGTAAGTCCCCTTGCGGAACACACACGGTGGCAATTTTAGTTAAGCAGGTATTTAGTTGATAAGATTAATTACTAATCATATTATTAGAGGCAAAGCATTAGTGTCGTTGTCTATGATCATGACACTGTACTCCTGAGGAGCCCATAACCGTGGACACATGGATTTTCGAAAAGATTTACCCTGCAGGGGTGCACTACTGTACCCAAACACATGCCCAACCCTTCAGGCAACATATCATGCGTGCCTTCCAAATCTCACAACAAGAACTGTCCCATAACTACGCGCATATTCAGAGGCATCACCTACTGTGGGGAACCTGTTGGAGATATGCCCTAGAGGCAATAATAAATATAGTTATTATTATATATTTGTGTTTATGATAAATGTTTACATTCATGCTATAACAGTATTAACCAGAAACATTAATACTTGTGTGATTTTGTAAACTAAATTAGAGTCCCTAGTAAAGCCTCTTCATAATACTAGCTTGTTGATTAATAGATGATCATGGTTTCTTGATCATGAACATTTGATATGTTGTTAATAACAAGATCATATCACTAGGAGAATGGTATGGTGGACATACTCCTATAGATAAGCGTAGCATAAAGATCAAGTCATTTTAATAGCTCAATTGCTATAAGCTTTCTGATACATAGTAACCTAATTCCTTCGACCATGAGATCATGCTTATCACCATCACCGGAAGGATGCTTTGATGACATCAAACACCACACCGTAACTGGGTGGCTATAAAGGTTGCATTGAGTGTTCGGAAAGTATGGGTTGAGACACATGAATCAAGAGTGGGATTTGTCCATCCATATGACGGATAGATATACTCTGGGCCCTCTCGGTGGAATGTCATCCAATTAGCTTGCAAGCATGTGACTGGCTCACAAGGGATCACATACCACGGGAACGAGAAAAGAGTACTTATCGGTAATGAGGTTGAACTAGGTATGCAGAGATACCGACGATCAAAACCTCGGATAAGTAAACTATCGTGAGACAAAGGGAAATTGGTATCGTATGTAAGTGGTTCATTCGATCGCAAAGTAATCGTAGAAATATGTGGAAGCCATATGAATTTCCAGATTCCTCTATTGGTTATTGATCGGAGAAGTGTCTCGATCATGTCCGCATAATTCACGAACCGTAGGGAGACACACTTAAGGATTCAATGTTGTTGAGTAGTTATGGAATGATGAGTAAGAGACTGAATGTTGTTCGGAGTCTCGGATGGGATCCGGGATATCACGAGGAGATCCGGAATGGTCCGGAGAATAAGATTCATATAAGGAAAGTCCTGTTTCGGAGTTGGGGAATGATTCCGGTGTTTTCATCCGGAATGTTCTAGAAGGTTCCGGAAGGTCCGGCACTCCGGAGGGGAAGGGTACATGAATGTGTCATGACAATGTGGAATGGTTGCATCATGTACTAGGTATCATGGCTGAGCAAAATAAAGGGATAAATCAAATCCAAGTTTGAAAAGTCAAACGCCAATTTGAAAAGTCAAAGGGCAGTTTTGCTTGGTGGAGGGAGAGTAGGAAACCTACTTGGGGAGGAGTTCCTCTCCCTCCACCCGCCGGCCAAGGAGGCCGACTTGGGGGAGGACTCCCTCCCCTTGGCCGGCGCCCTCCCTCCTATATAAGGAGGGGCAGGGGCGCCCCTCTAGCCAACACCTCTCTCCACCAAAACCCTAGCCCTAGCCGCCGGCCACCACAAGTCACCGCCTTAGGGTTTGCCCTAGCCGCCGAGTTGGGGCTCTCCCCAAGCCCTATCCGCCGTCCTAGCCTCCTCCCTTGGTGCCTCTAAACCCTAGATCGCCAAGGCCTCTCTCATAGTCCACCATACTCGCTCCGGCTTAAGGCGAAGCCCTGCGAGATCTCCCCTCTACTTCCGGTACCACACCGTCATGCTGCCGGAATCGCGAGGAGAGTGCTAAAACCTCCACTGCCTGCTGGAACAAGGGAGAGGAAGGTATTCATCGAGTACCGAACGTGTGATCGACTGCGGAAGTGCTGCCGGAATGCAACGCCGGAAGGATCGTCTACGCGATCTTGTGACCGGCAAGAGTACGACTACATCACCCACGAGAATCTGCTCTCGTTAACCGCTTTGGAATCTTCGAGGGTGAGTTCCTCTATCGACTCGTTGCTACAATCTAGTAGATAGATCTTGGCTTGTTTATTTGCATGCGGTAGAAATTTTTTGTTTTCCATGCTACGAACCCCAACAGTGGTATCAGAGCCGTGTATATATGTAGATCTGTTGCACGAGTAGAACACAATGGTCATTATGGGCGGTGGTGCTTTTATTATCAATTGCTTCTTGTGTACTTTGCATCTTGCGGTATGATGGGATGAAGCGGCCCGGGCTAACCTTACATGATATAGTTCATGAGACTTGCTCCACGCTCAACATGCAACTTGTATTGCATAAGTGGCTTTGCGGGTGTCTGTCTCTCCCATTATAGTATAGATCCAATTTACAACGGGCACTTGATAGTTCAAACATCAACATTGTGGTTCTTGTTCGTAAGTTAGAGCAACACTTATTGAAAGCCCCAAACCACTTAAAATATGCAAAGAAAATTAGAGGCGTCTAACTTTGTTTTGCAGGGGTGTGCTGTGATGTGATATGGCCATGATTGTGATTATATTTGATGTATGCAATGTTCCTTATTGTAAGTTGGCAACCGGCAGGAGCCATATGGTTGTCTTTAAATTCTGTTAAGACCCACGTGTTTATTCAAAGTAGTTGTAATAGTTGAAGCTGGTGGACAATAACCATGAAGCAGCGCCATTGACCTTGACGCCATACCGGTGATGATGGAGATCATGTTCGTGCTTGAATATGGAGATCGGAAGCACAAGAAGAAAGGCCATATCATATCACATATTATGAATTGCATGTGATGTTAATCCTTTATGCATCTTGTATTGCTTAGTTAGCGACGGTAGCATTATAAGATGATCCCTCATGCACATAAATTTCAAGTTTTAAAATGTTCATCCGTAGTAAGCACCATTGCTAAAGCTTGTTGTTTCGAAGCACCACGTGATGATCAGGTGTGTTAGATTCTGCAAGTGTATACAACATGAGCAAGCCAGATTTGCTCATGCGGAAGATAAGGTTTGATCTTGACGAGCCTAGCATGTACAGACATGGTCACGGAACACGGATCACCGAAAGGTAAAGCATGAGTCATATAGTAGATATGATGAACATGTTGATTGTTCGCCATTGAAGCTACATCAACTCTCGTGTTGATCGGTTTTGATGTGGTGGATTTGGTTCGTGTGATCACTAAAACAATGTGAGGGATATTGTTTTGAGTGGGAGTTCACCTAGATTAATTTAACTATTAATTAGAACTCAATTTGTCATAAACTTAGTCTAAAATATTGCAAATATGTTGTAGATCAATGGCGGCCCCTACCATCAATTTTAATGCGTTCCTAGAGAAAGAAAAGTTGAAAAACAATAGAAGCAACTTTGCGGATTGGTTCTGCAATTTGAGGATTGTCCTCAATGCTGGTAATTTGACCTATGTGCTGGATGCACCGCTGGGTGACCCGCCTGCAGCTGATGCTACCGATGAAGTAAAGAACGTTTACCTCGCTCGGAAGAATCATTACTCCATAGTTCAGTGTGCTATCTTGTATGGTTTGGAATCGGAGCTTCAGAAAAGGTTTGAGAACCATGACCCACATGATATTGTCCGTGAACTCAAATTGATATTTGAGACTCACGCGACAGTTGAGAGTTATGAGGCTTCTGAAAAGTTCTTTAACTGCAAGATGGAAGAGGGTAGCTCCGTCAGTGAGCATGTTATTAAGATGTCTGGGCACGCAAACAAACTCCAAAGCTTGGGTATAGTGATTCCTAATGCTTTGGGGATTTACCGTTTCCTCCAATCACTGCCACCAAGTTACAAGAACTTTGTGATGAACTACAATATGCAAAGCATGAACAAGCAGTTGCCATAACTCTTCTCCATGTTGAAATCTGCAGAAGTGGAGATCAAGAAAGAGCATCAAGTGTTTTTGGTCAATAAGACCACCAAATTCAAGAAAGGCAAGTCTAAGCAAAAGGGAAACTTCAAGAAGGGTGGTAAGAAAGTTGTAGCACCGACGAAGAAGACCAAGGCTGGACCTAAGCCTGATACTGAGTGCTTTTACTGCAAGCAAGAGGGTCACTGGAAGCGGAATTGCCCAAAGTACTTGGCGGATTTGAAGAACGACAACATCAAGAAGAAAGGTATATCCGATGTACACGTTATTGATGTGTATCTCACTAGTACTCGTAGTAGTGCCTGGGTATTTGATACTAGTTCGGTTGCTCATATTTGTAACTCGAAACAGGTGCTACAGAATAAACGGAAGCTAGCGAAGAACGAGGTGGCAATGCGCGTTGGAAATGGATCAAAGGTTGATGTGATCGCGGTCGACACGCTACCTCTTCATCTACCATCGGGATTAGTTTTATACTTAAATAATTGTTATTTGGTGCCTGCGCTGAGCATGAACATTATATCGGGATCTTGTTTGTTGCGAGACGGTTACTTGTTTAAGTCCGAGAATAATGGTTGTTCGATTTATATGAGTAATATGTTTTATGCACATGCACCTTTGATAGATGGTCTATTCTTATTGAATCTCGATAGTGGAAATACACATATTAATAACATTGAAGCTAAACGTTTGAAATTGAGCGATAACTCGACCTATATGTGGCACTGTCGTCTTGGTCACATTGGAGTGAAGCGTATGAAGAAACTCCATTCCGATGGACTTCTTGAATCACTTGATTTCGAATCACTTGAAAGATGCGAAGCATGTCTGATGGGTAAAATGACTAAGACTCCATTTTCTGGTATGATGGAGCGAGCTACGGACTTATTGGAAATCATACATACCGATGTGTGTGGTCCAATGAGTGTAGCATCGCGCGGTGGTTATCGTTATGTTCTTACCTTCACGGATGACTTGAGTAGATATAGGTATATCTATTTCATGAAACATAAGTCCGAAACTTTCGAGAAGTTTAAGGAATTTCAAAGTGAGGTAGAGAATCAACGTAACAAGAAGATTAAATTTCTACGTTCTGATCGTGGAGGTGAATATCTAAGTTACGAGTTTGGCGAGCATTTGAAGAAATGCGGAATACTTTCACAATTGATACCGCCGGGAACACCACAGCGTAATGGTGTGTCCGAACATCGTAATCGAACTCTCTTAGATATGGTTCGTTCTATGATGTCACTTACAGATTTGCCGCTATCATTTTGGGGTTATGCATTAGAAACATCCGCATTCACTTTAAATAGGGCACCATCTAAATCTGTTGAAATGATACCGTATGAATCACGGTTTGGGAAGAAACCTAAATTGTCGTTCCTTAAAGTTTGGGGTTGCGAAGCCTATGTAAAAAGGTTACAACCGGACAAGCTTGAACCCAAAGCGGAAAAATGAGTCTTCATAGGGTACCCGAAGGAAACTATTGGGTATACCTTCTATCATAGATCAGAAGGCAAAATCTTCGTTGCCAAGAATGGATCCTTTCTAGAGAAGGAATTTCTCTCGAAAGAAGTGACTGGAAGGAAAGTAGAACTCGACGAGGTTGTTGAACCTTCTCTCGAACTTGCGAGTAGCGCAGCGCCGGAAGAAGTTCCTGTGGCGCCTACACCAATAAAAGAGGAAGCTAATGATGATGATCATGAAACTTCGGTTGAAGTTGCTACAGAACCTCGCAGGTCAACGAGAACTCGTACTACTCCTGATTGGTATGATCCCGTTATGAGTGTAATGTTGGTGGACAACACCGATGACGCTGCGACATATGAGGAAGCGATGATGAGCCCAGATTCCAATAAATGGCAAGATGCCATGAAATCCGAAATTGGATCCATGTACGAAAACCAAGTATGGACTTTGGTGGACTTACCGGATGGCCGGAAGGCTGTCGAGAACAAATGGATTTTCAAGAAGAAAACAGATGTTGATGGTAATGTAACTGTCTATAAAGCTCGACTTGTTGCAAAAGGGTTTCGACAAATTCAAGAAGTTGACTACGATGAGACTTTCTCACCAGTAGCGAAGCTAAAATCTGTGAGGATTATGTTAGCAATCGCTGCATATTACGATTATGAAATATGGCAGATGGATGTCAAAACAGCGTTCCTCAATGGAGACATTGATGAAGAGTTGTATATGATGCAACCCAAAGGTTTTGTCGATCCTAAAGATGCTAACAAGGTATGCAAACTTCAACGGTCCATATATGGGTTGAAGCAAGCATCCCAAAGTTGGAATCAACGTTTTGATAAGGTAATCAAAAGTTTTGGTTTTATACAAACTTATGGAGAAGCTTGTATTTAAAAGAAAGTGAGTGGGAGCTCTGTAGCATTCTTAATAATATATGTAGATGACATATTGTTGATTGGGAATGATGTAGACCTTCTTAATAGTGTCAAAGAATATTTGAATAATAGTTTTTCAATGAAAGATCTTGGCGAAGCAGCTTACATATTAGGCATAAAGATTTATAGAGATAGATCGAGACGCCTAATATCATTGTCACAAAGTACATATTTGGACAAAGTTCTAAAGAGGTTTGGAATGGAAGATAGCAAGAAAGGGTTCTTGCCCATGTTTCCCAATACGACGTTGAGTAAAACTCAAAGTCCAGCAACGACAGAAGATAGAGAAAGGATGAGTAAGACTCCCTATGCCTCAGCCCATAGGATCTCTAATGTATGCCATGCTATGTACTAGACCCGACATTGCATATGATGTTAGTTTAACTAGCAGATATCAAAGTGATCCAGGAGTGGATCATTGGACAGCGGTCAAAAACATCCTTAAGTACTTGAGAAGAACTAAGGATATGGTTCTTTCTTATGGAGGTGATGAACAGCTCGTTGTTAATGGTTACACCGATGATAGTTGGAACACCGATACGGATGATTCTAAATCACAATCTGGATACGTATTTACTTTGAATGGTGCAGCAGTTAGCTGGAGGAGTGCAAAGCAAAGCGTTGTGGCGAGATCTTCAACTGAATCGGAATACATAGCTGCTTCGGAGGTTCACAAGAAGCGATATGGATGAAGGAGTTCATTATAGAGCTCGGTGTGGTTCCAAGTGCGCTGGACCCAATGTCTATCTACTGTGATAACATGGGCGCCATAGCCAATGCGCAAGAACCAAGGTCACACAAGAAGCTGAAGCAAATCAAGCTACGTTTTCACGCTATTCGAGAACATGTCCAAGATGGTGACATAAATATTTGCAAAGTACACACAGATCTGAATGTGCCGGATCCGTTGACTAAGCCTCTCCCGATGGCAAAACATGACCAACACCAAACTGCCATGGGTGTTCGGTATATTACCATGTAATCTAGATTAGTTGACTCTAGTGCAAGTGGGAGACTGTTGGAGATATGCCCTAGAGGCAATAATAAATATAGTCATTATTATATCTTTGTGTTTATGATAAATTTTTACATTCATGCTATAATAGTTGTTGTAATCTAGTTGTTGTAAATGCAGAAGATAGTTCTTCATCAATATCCTTTCCAAACATCGAGATCTTAGGTTTATTAGGATGCATAATTTCTGAATTCCCTACTTTCTTGAAGTACCAATACAATATTGAACCCCTCGACCGTTCCGATCACCAAATCCATGGGGCTATTCCAAAATGGGCATGGGAGAACTGGGATGATCTTTCCTTTTGGATCCTAGTAAACAATAAATTCACCAACATTGGTTACGCGACCCGAGAACTCAAGTGATCTGGTGACACACATTTTATACTCAGGACCATGTTTTAGAATAAATACAACTTTCAGGGGGCTTATGTAACGCCCCCGAATCGGGTCTATGTAGATCTTAGCATTCCCCGCCAAAACCCGCATAGAAGCGATTCAAAGACGCTCACCAAACACTTTCGTGTGGATGAGATTTGATTACAAGTAGTTACATCACAACAGTTTACAACAGAGTCCACAAGAACTTATATATACAACAACGACTCAACGAGTCAAGAATACGAAAGGTACATTACGAAGATACAACTCAAGAAGAAAGCAAGATAGTATCTGAGTATGAACAAGATCCAAACGGGACTAAGAGACCTGAAGAATAACCAAGCGGTGTCCAACCCTGCCCAGGCCAAGCCGGAAGGGTATCCTTGCTAACGTCTTCAATCACATACATGTCAAGTCAAAAGGGTGCCGGCAAAGGGCAAAGGAAAACATAAAGAGAGGGGTCAGTACTGAGGCCAGTACACGGCGAGACTAGAATTCGGCGGTCCTCGCCTACATAGGTATGGTGGGCTCAGCGGCAGCGAAACTTGCACTATCTAACTTATAGAGACACGCTACAACTTCGGATATTAGAGCGAGATAAGAGAGCTCTATACGATAACTATAATATAACACCAAGCATAACTCATCCGAAGATTTCCCCCTCGAAGACCAGTCGAGTAAGTCCCCTTGCGGAACACACACGGTGGCAATTTTAGTTAAGCAGGTATTTAGTTGATAAGGTTAATTACTAATCATATTATTAGAGGCAAAGCATTAGTGGCGTTGTCTATGATCATGACACTGTACTCCTGAGGATCCCATAACCGTGGACACATGGATTTTCGAAAAGATTTACCCTGCAGGGGTGCACTACTGTACCCAAACACATGCCCAACCCTTCAGGCAACATATCATGCGTGCCTTCCAAATATCACAACAAGAACTGTCCCATACTACGCGCATATTCAGAGGCATCACCTACTGTGGGGAACCTGTTGGAGATATGCCCTAGAGGCAATAATAAATATAGTTATTATTATATATTTGTGTTTATGATAAATGTTTACATTCATGCTATAACAGTATTAACCAGAAACATTAATACTTGTGTGATTTTGTAAACTAAATTAGAGTCCCTAGTAAAGCCTCTTCATAATACTAGCTTGTTGATTAATAGATGATCATGGTTTCTTGATCATGAACATTTGATATGTTGTTAATAACAAGATCATATCACTAGGAGAATGGTATGGTGGACATACTCCTATAGATAAGCGTAGCATAAAGATCAAGTCATTTTAATAGCTCAATTGCTATAAGCTTTCTGATACATAGTAACCTAATTCCTTCGACCATGAGATCATGCTTATCACCATCACCGGAAGGATGCTTTGATGACATCAAACACCACACCGTAACTGGGTGGCTATAAAGGTGGCATTGAGTGTTCGAAAAGTATGGGTTGAGACACATGAATCAAGAGTGGGATTTGTCCATCCATATGACGGATAGATATACTCTGGGCCCTCTCGGTGGAATGTCATCCAATTAGCTTGCAAGAATGTGACTGGCTCACAAGGGATCACATACCATGGGAACGAGAAAAGAGTACTTATCGGTAATGAGGTTGAACTAGGTATGCAGAGATACCGACGATCAAAACCTCGGATAAGTAAACTATCGTGAGACAAAGGGAAATTGGTATCGTATGTAAGTGGTTCATTCGATCGCAAAGTAATCGTACAAATATGTGGGAGCCATATGAATTTCCAGATTCCTCTATTGGTTATTGATTGGAGAAGTGTCTCGATCATGTCCGCATAATTCACGAACCGTAAGGAGACACACTTAAGGATTCGATGTTGTTGAGTAGTTATGGAATGATGAGTAAGAGACTAAATGTTGTTCGGAGTCTCGGATGGGATCCGGGATATCATGAGGAGATCCGGAATGGTCCGGAGAATAAGATTCATATAAGGAAAGTCTTGTTTCGGAGTTGGGGAATGATTCCGGTGTTTTCATCCAGAATGTTCTAGAAGGTTCCGGAAGGTCCGGCACTCCGGAGGGGAAGGGTACATGAATGTGTCATGACAATGTGGAATGGTTGCCTCATGTACTAGGTATCATGGCTGAGCAAAATAAAGGGATAAATCAAATCCTAGTTTGAAAAGTCAAACGCCAATTTGAAAAGTCAAACGACAGTTTTGCTTGGTGGAGGGAGAGTAGGAAACCTATTTGGGGAGGAGTTCCTCTCCCTCCACCCGCCGGCCAAGGAGGCCGACTTGGGGGAGGACTCCCTCCCCTTGGTCGGCGCCCTCCCTCCTATATAAGGAGGGGCAGGGGTGCCCCTCTAGCCAACACCTCTCTCCACCAAAACCCTAGCCCTAGCCGCCAGCCACCACAAGTGGCTGCCGCCTTAGGGTTTGCCCTAGCCGCCGAGTTGGGGCTCTCCCCAAGCCCTAGACGCCAGCCTAGCCTCCTCCCTTGGTGCCTCTAAACCCTAGATCGCCAAGGACTCTCTCATAGTCCACCATACTCGCTCCGGCTTAAGGCGAAGCCCTGCGAGATCTCCGCTCTACTTCCGGTACCACGCCGTCGTGCTGTTGGAGTCGTGAGGAGAGTGCTACAACCTCCACTGCCTGCTGGAACGAGGGAGAGGAAGGTCTTTATCGAGTACCGAACGTGTGACCGACTGCGGAAGCGCTGCCAGAACGCAGCGCCGGAAGGATCGTCTACGCGATCTTGAGATCGGCAAGAGTACGACTAAATCACCCACGAGAATCTGCTCTCGTTAACCGCTTTGGAATCTTCGAGGTTGAGTTTCTCTATCGACTCATTGCTACAATATAGTAGATAGATCTTGGCTTGTTTGTTTGCATGCGGTAGATTTTTTTTGTTTTCCATGCTACGAACCCCAACAGAACCAACCAAGAGGTACGACGATTCTCAAGGAAGGCACAGCGTTTGCGCCTACTGGTGGATCGGGTCCTGTAGGGTAAGTTGTACACACCGTGGGTGCCGCTACCGTGTACCGTGATTTATGTATGCAAGTCATTGCAATCCACAAAAACATCAAGTCCGAAGACATATCAACTCACCCATGTCCGAGTATTATTATGCGTATGCAGCAAATGGAAAACCAATTTTGTAACCCTCTGGATATACAAATAGCGTCGGTAGTTGAGGGGGGATCCCAGAGGCCCCCACGTTTAGTTAGCGCGATCAACTCAGAAATGGTATCGTAGAACGAACGGGTCCTAGGTCGGCTCAAGCAGTTCCCAAAGGTGGTCCCTGTCGGGGCCTTATCATTAGGTGAAACCATAACCATAACTAACATCACCAATTTAATTATCTTATCGCCATCAATATCCAAGTATCATGTTCCACCTGTATGAGAGCAATACTAAGCATGCCTACGACTCGCAAGGACAAGACTAGCTAATCAAACAAGGCAATAGGACAACCAAGGCAATATAGTGGAGCAGATAAATAAAGGAATGATACTATATCATCGACAATAAGGATAGCAATAGATCAATTGAAGGAAGTAGAGACTATAAATGCAAAATAGGTAGAAGGGAGAGAATGCTCGCCTGTGCGACAAAGTCGGGAAACCGGAGGCGTGTCGTATCTCACACCAACTCATCGTCCTATCCGGTGAAGAATCAAACACTAGAAAGAGCAACTGATGCAATATTTAATAATAGGGCGGAAGATCCGGCATGTTTATGATATGATGCATGGCATGGCAATATACGGTCCTACCTAGCAATATTAAGCGGAAGCAGGATCCCGGGAATTAAATATTATGGTTCGAGTTGTTTATCTATCCCGCAATTTAAATGTTGACTTAACAAGACAAAACATGGCGGTTCGCTACACAAATTTAAATGGAGCCAATGTTAGACTAGATTCGCCCGCATATGGGCTCCATATTTAATTTAGGTGAATCGGCATAAGGCCCCCAAACCACACAAGATATATGCAAGGATGCCCAATTCATATGCAACAAGTATATTGATATATTATAAAAATATAGGGGGTCTCGGGAAGAGGGGTCACACATAGGAGCAAAGAGCTTGGGGTTCCGAGGGTTTTGGTTCGGTCTTCGGGGATCGGCCTTCGGGTTCCATGAAGGGGACGGCGGCGTTCGGGGAGGAAGACCTTGGAGTTTCGTGTAGATGTCCTTTGGATTCAGGGTCTTCGGTTTTCTGTCGGCGGCCTTGTCGATGGTTCATCGGGTTTGTTCAGCTGGATGTCGATCCTATCGTGTGGCTCCTCTTTCGTAGCAATAGCATCAGTCTGGTAACAAAGCTAGGTAGAACTTGACGGGCATCTCTTAAACCACATCTACAGGATGTTCAACACCACTACCCCCATCCATCAACACACTTCATATGTGTACACACATACCACAACATCACACCAAAACGAGGCATCAACGAATGTCACTAAGGACAAGAAGTTGATGAACGCGGCGTCCATAATCGATCGCGGGCACAACAGAGAGGCACGCACGTGGTGGCTAAGGCCGAGCGAGATCGGGGCAGAACAGGGGCTCGCGCGGGTGGCCAGAGCTATCGCGGCGTTGAGGGTTGGCGGCTGGGGCGCGGACGAGGTACCGCGGCGAGGTGGAGGCGGCTCGGGAGCTCGAGGGTGCACGCGGGGAGGCGAGTAGCCGAGGCAGGGCAGTGTCACGACCAGAGCCCCTGGGCGACGCCGGGCTACAGAGGAGGCGGGGGAAGGCGAGGACGAGGCCTTGCAGGGGCCGGTGATACATCCAAAACACATCTACTTTATCGAACACTTTGCTATTGTTCTTCCTCTAAACTTGTGTGATTTGGATACAACTAACATGGACTAACTTTGTTTTCAGCAGAATTACATCGGTGTCTTGTTTTTGTTCAGAAAATGTTCTATCAGGAAAAATACCGGAAAATATGCCAAAAATTATATTTCACCAGAAGATCCACGGAGCCAAAAGAAGAGATGGAGGGGAGGCCTAGGGGGCCTAGACCCACCCCAGACACGGGCCTACCTGACCCCGCGCCTGGAGGGGATGTGGCCACCCCAGGCACCTCCTCGGCCTCCCTCTGTGCCTATAAGTTGCCTTTTGACCTAAAAACCAAGGGGGTTCGATAGTTTTCCAGAAAGAGTTCCGCTCCGCCGCCGCTACCAGAAACCAAGATTCGGATCTAGAAACTCCGTTCTGGCACCCTGCCGGGACGAGGAATTTGGAGAGGATCATCGCCATCATCATCACCAACGCATCTCCATCAACCACCGATGTTTCCCTCATCCATGATTGAGTAATCCCCCGCTGTAGGCTTGGGGATGGTAGGGATTGGATGAGTTCTATCATGTAATAGAATAAGATATATTAGGGCATAGTGCTTAGTATCTCTATTAGTGATATTTGACTTTGTTGCAACTTGTGCTTAATGCTTGTCACTTGGGCCCGAGTGCCATGATCTCAGATCTAAACTTATTATTGAATCATTATGATAGTATTATTTGTGATCTTATCTGCAAGTTGTGTACACATATCATTGTCCGGATCCAAAGTCCCCAAAGTGACAATAATTGGGACAACCGGAGGGGATGGCTATGGTGTGAGGATCACACGTGTTCATGGAGTGTTAATGCTTTGCTCCGGTGCTCTATTAAAAGGAGAACCTCAATGCCAGTAGTTCCCTAGAGGCCCCGCTGCCACGGGCTGGCTGGACAGAAGATGGTGTGCAAGTTCTCATTGCGAGCACGTATGACTATATTTGGAGCACATGCCTAGGATTGTTTAGTACTTGGATGCTTGTTATTATTTATCTGCAATGCCCTAGATCTTGAAGTTACATGTTTAGACTCGTCCATGCAACGCCCGTCCATCCATCCTTATGCCTACCGCACTCGAATCCCACTGTTTACTGTTACTGATACTATTGCTCCTGTTTCACTGTTGCTGTTGTTGTTGTTGCTTTGTTGTTGCTACTACAAACTGTTGCTACTAATAAACTTCTATGAGCAAGAACTATTTCCAGGTGCAGCTAAACTGACAACTCAGTTGTTAAGGTTTACAAGTATTCTTTGGCTTCCCTTGTGTCGAATCAATAAATTGGGTAATACTACCGGCGAAGACTGTTGCGATCCACTACACTTGTGGGTCATCAATACTATTTGCTGGCGCCGTTGCCGGGGAGCATAGCTTTATTTGTAAGTTCACTTGCATCTATTATTGTTCACTGCTACTCCTTTCATCATGGGGAAGTCTCGTGATGGAAAGTTCCCTACCATCCACTACAAGAAGAGGTACTGTCCTAAACACCTCTGCTGCTCTTGATTCATCGTCTGTTATAAGTAAGCTTGTCACACCACCACCACATACACATGCTACACACACTTCTACTACTGTGAGTCTGAAACTGCTTTCGATGCTCATGATGTTATTTCTACTGTGCTTGGTGTGAATGGTTCATTAGGTCCTTTTCTAGATGCTACTATGGCTGGTCTAGAAAATACCGAAACTCCTAGTGAATACACCCTTACACCTGTTAGCTCACATGCGGCTAGTGAGAGTTATGATATTAATGATGGTTACGTTGAGTTCACTGATGATTTTGTTGAAGGGTGCCGAAACACACATGGTACTAGTGCTATTAAGAGTCTCCTTGCTAGACGTACTATCATGCCTAAGTTGTCCTCTGATCCTAAGTTTGCCACCTCTCCCATAGATATTAAAGATAAAGATTGTGATTTCTCTCTTGATTTATGTTATTTAGATATTATTGAGAAAGAACTTTTTTGTGGAATGAAAATGAGAGTGTCGTGGCTCATATGAATGAGCTTTCTACTATGAGTGCTTTGCTCTCTGATGATTTTAAGATGCGCAAATACTTTGTTACTAAGATCTTCCCTTTTCACTAAAAGGAGAAGCTAGGGCTTGGTTTAATAGATTACCTCCTGGTTCCATTGATAGCCCTGATTGCCTGATTGCTTCTTTCTTCCAGAAATATTTTCCTCCCAGTGCTAGACATGGTGCTTTGCAGAGACTTTTTGATTTTAAACAGGGAGAAGAAAGAGAAATTGTCTGAGTCGTGTACAAGGTTTCGTGCCTTGATTTATGCACATCCTGGATGTCCATTACCTAAGAATGAACTTCTTGATATTTATTATAATGGACTAATTAATGATTCTAGGACTTACCTAGATAGCTTTGCTGATTGTGTTTTCAGGAAAAGAACTCCTATAGATGATGAAGAATAAATGACCAAGATAAGCAAGAATTATGATGATTGGACTTCAACTGAGTTGAATGTACCTGAGCCTATTACTCCTGAACCAGCTGTTTCTGAACTAGTTCCAGCACCAACAACAAAGAAGAGGGGACTTATTGCATTAAATGATGAAGTGATGAAGGAAGCTAAGAAGTGTCTAAAAGAGAAAGGTATTAGAGCTGAAGATGTGAAGAATCTACCTCCTATAGAAGAATTATGTAAGTCAATTCCCCACTCATCTACTATTGAGGTACACTCTCTCCAACACTTTGATGAGGGTGATATTCCTTATGGTAAGCCTCCTGATCAATGTTTAGAGTAACTTGACACATTTATTGTTAAACAAGGGTATTTTAATAAACAAGTTCAGAATCATTTATTGGAAAACTCTAGAGCTATCCATGAGTTGAAAGATGCTGTGGAAAGAACTTCTAATGATATTAAAATGCTTTGTAAACACTTTCAAATGGTTCAAACCCAACTTGATCAACTTGCTAAGGTGCAAAAGGATACGCTAGTTAATGCCTCAGGAGATAAACATGCTTATGGATGATGCAGCCCGTCCTACGACCGCTACTACATCTACTCCCACGAGCTCCCCAACTGGACCCATGACTCGCGCCCGAGCTAAGCTCCTTCAAGCCAAGGTTAACTCGCTCCTTTCCTTGTGTGACTTCGACACACCCTTGGATGGTTTGCTACTTCATTCGCATACACTGTGCATCATCAGGTTCGAAGAGAAGGACCCAAGGGACGGAGGAAACAGAGCAGAAGCAAACAGTCACTGCCAGACGCCAGCGGTACTGCCGACCGGTACTACCGGTCCAAGCGGTACTACCGGTCCATCAACCAGTACTACCGGACAGCGGTACTACCGCCCACTCCTACCGCTCGCCACAGGCGCCTCCGACGGAAGCTCTAGTCGCTGCCAGACGCAAGAGGTACTGCCGACCGGTACTACCAGACCAAGCGGTACTACCGGCCCAGCAACCGGTACTACCGGACAGCGGTACTACCGCCCTCTCCTACCGCTCGCCACAGGCGCCTCCGACGGAAGCTCCAGGCCCTCAAGCGGTACTACCGCTCCCGAAGCGGTACTACCGGTCACCACTGGTACTACCGGTTGCAGGACCGGTACTACCGGCCCCGACTGATTCTGAATGCCTAAGTTCGGCCCTGTGCCTTGTAACCCTACCTATAATTTACCTTTTCGTTCCGAAACTACCCCTGTTTTGTTGCTGGACTATATATAGCCCCCACCCTCCATTGTAAGCCCTTAGACTTGGATAATAATAGATATTAAGGAAACCCTTTGAGGACTTATATCTATTGGTCTCATGCTCCTACCAAGGAGCACCGGATTATCCACCCACCTCTTGGATCTTGCCTAGTGCGTTCAAGTTGTACAAGGCCTTGGGTTCTCGGTGTCTCGCCCCCAAGTCGTCAAGATCTCACAAAGCACCTCATCCCCCGTTGTTGGCGTGGAGAGCGAGCTTCGCCCAACACCGATCCTAGAGATTATGTTGGACCGGTTGCCACCGGCGTGAGGAGCAGGCGTATATCGTGCTTTGGTGTGTGCGTGTTCGTGGTTTTCATCGTCTTCCTCAATTTCATCCTCCGACCACCGCTTTCCCCTCGTTTCTCGTGGAATTCGTGAAAGATCGGGCCAACCCCAGGGTTACCCCATAACATATTGGTATCAAGAGCACGGTTGATCACGAATTTCCCCCCAATTTTTCTTTTATCCGCCTTAAAAACGAAAATCCTACCAAAAAGAGCCCCAATTTGCCTTCAGATCGATCTCTGGATTTTGTGAGTTTTTCGTGGTTTTGGTCCATAGATCTGTTGCTTTGGGAGTCGATCTATAGCCCCTGTTGTTTCTAGCCCAGCCGTTCGGTCAGATTTCCCACGAATTTGAGGTTTTTGGCAAGATCTTCTCGTTCCAGTCCTGTGCCAAGCGGTACTACCGGCTGTGCAAGCGGTACTACCACAAGTAACCGGTACTACCGGTAGTACAAGCGGCACTACCGCTCACCGGTACTACCGGTTGTTGCAAGCGGTACTACCGCTCGCCTCTGACCGTTCTTCCTCGCCCGTTGACGCCTCAGTTTCGTTTGCTGACCTTTCCTCCTCGCTTGTTCGTGTATCGCGTGTTTGTCGCCATTTTCACAACAGCTTCCGCATCAACGTCATCCCGCGCTCAACGACACCGCGACACTCGAACATTATCCCCCACCAACGGTTGCAAGTCGTCAACAATACCAAAGGTATAACTTGCACCACCTTGACAGCCCCATATCTTCCTTTGTGTGTATCTATCCTATGAGAGCAACTCATTTTGTGTTTGTCTAAGCATTGTGCACTTGCCTTCGGAAAGTGAGAGTGTGAGGCCAAATACAAAAGCTAACATAGTAGCATAGCAAGGGAGAAAAAGAAAAAGAAAAAGAATCAAAAAAAAGGAAAAGAAAAAGATAGAATAGAAAGATACATAGTCTCCCAATACAAAGAGAATACCAAGCTTGTAAGCCAACAAGAGAGAAGAAAGAGCGCACCGAGGCAAGTGAACAAATCTATTGCTTATCCTCTTTTGGCAAACGAGTTGTGGTCTCTCCTTGTGTTGGCACGACAACCGAGCGTAGTCTTCGTTAGGACCTTTTGTGCTCATTTTCATAAGTCGTGCTAACCCCGTTTTTCTCCACGTGTGTGTTTTCTGTGTTTTTGTAGATCGTTTCCTTTTGCTTTTTGATCTTTGGTTCTTTACCACGTAGGACAATAACCTTTTGCTTGGATCATTTCGTTTGGTTTCCCACAATCCTAACCTTCCACCAAAAGCTTTTGAGAGTTCTAGCATCTTTGTGTGTGAGTTTCTTGCCCATTTCACTTTGCACGCCTTTTCGATCATTTGTGTGGCAATTGGTTTGATATAATCTCCAAGGTGAGGTAAAAGGCTAACTCTCCACACCCTTTCTATCCCTATACAACCCTTATTGGCTTTGCATCATGGACAGGCATGGAGAGCCATCCCAACCACCACAACCTCCGGAGGATGACACACAATTCATGACAAGATGGGACCATTGGAAGGTCCGAGGAGAATTCAACTATCGTTGTGACGCTCTCGAGCGACGCCAAGATGAAAAATTTAGCGAGGCCCGTGTGGAATTCAAGAACATCGACAACCGCTTCGAAGAAGTCTGTGGCCAAATGCATGCCATGCAACACAACCTCGGTCATCAAAATGAAGCTCTTGGTCGGGCACTCGCCTCAACGGATGAGAAGCTACAACGCCTCGTTGATGGACTCGCAAGGACACGCTCGCGCGAATCAAGCTCATCTCAGCACTCCTCAAGTGAATCAAGTGCACCCCGCCGTCACGCTTCAAGGCACCGGATGGACCCGTTCTTCAATCCATGAGCTCTTCGCAAGCGGTACCATCTCCGCGTCACGCCGCAACGTCAAGCTATGATGGTGACCTCTCCGCAAGACCTCCAAGACGCGAAGCGAACCGGCCACAACAAAAGGCACTTGTGATTCAACAAGAACAACCTCGCATGGACCATCAAGGCCATCGACGTCGACATGCCCCTTCAACAACAAGTGAAGCATCCGAAGAGGACGAACAAGGTCACCGTCGACGTGAAGCACTCGAAGATCCTCCAAGGCGTCATCATCGACATGATCGTCCACGTCGGCAACATGATGGTCATGACGAGCCTCCCCTACACCAAGAAGAAGAAGAGCAGCCCATTGCGCATGTGGCTCGACGTCCTCCTCGCCACAGGACGCAAGACAATGCTCCTAGACATCAACCACGACAGGAACAAGAGCAAGCTCCCCAAGCTCGTCGTGAGGACCATCAACCTCCTCCTCGTCCTCAACCGCGTCAACAAAACGAGCAAGCTCCCCAAGCTCGTCGTCAACAACAAGTTCCACCACCAAACGCGGCACCTCAACAATCGCAAGAGCAACGCAACAATCACCAAGCAAGACATGAGAGCTCGGATGATGATGATGACCGCCCAAATCATGGCAACCACCGCAACCGGAACCGCAATGGATAAGAAACTTTCGGCAAGCTCAAGTTCACCATGCCAAAGTTCACCGGTTCCAATGAGCCCGAGGAATATCTCTCTTGGGAACTCAAGGTCGACAAGATCTTCCGCATGCACAACTATAGCAATGAGAAGATGATGGCCATGGCATCCCTCGAGTTTGATGAGTATGCCAACCTTTGGTGGGAACAAGTCCAACTCGCTCGCGAAGCAAAACAAGAGCCTCCAATCGCAACTTGGCAAGATATGAAGGCTCATATGAGATCCCGCTTTGTTCCTTCACACTACACGCGTGACCTCTTCAACAAGCTTCAAACGCTTAGTCAAGGGACAAAGACCGTGGAAGAGTACTTCAAGCAAATGGAGCTCAACATGATCCGTGCCAACATTGAAGAGCGAGATGAGCAAACAATGGCACGTTTCCTCAATGGCTTGAACCATCCTATCAAGCGCATCACCGAGTTCCAAAGGTACAATAACATGGTTGAGCTTGTGCACATCGCATCCAAGGCCGAACGCCAAGTGCAAGAGGACATCAAGTACAACAAGCCAAAGACGTATTTCACCTACAAGCAAGCATCAAACACTACTCCAACAACACCAAGTGGAAGCTCCTCAAGTACAACCAAGCTTCCCTTCAAGCCAACTCTCCCTCGAGGAAAACAGCCCCCAAGTGGCAAACACACAAGGGATGATCAACCATTCACCGGTGAATGCTACAAGTGTGGAGGCAAAGGGCACAAGTCTAATGCATGTGGGAGCAAGAAAGTTTTGTTCATCCATGACAACGGTGATGAAGAATACTTGAGTGAAGAAGAGTTTGATGCAAGAGTCAAGGAAGCCATGGCAAGGCAACATTTGGAAGAGGACCAAGAACTTCTTGTGTGTGATCATGACGCAAGTCCATCGCTTGTGGTCACAAGGGTCTTGACTACCCAAGTCAACGAGAATGAAGACCAACGCTCGAACATCTTCCAAACTCGTGCCGACATCAATGGGAAGTCCATCAAAGTTGTCATCGATGGAGGGAGTTGCCACAACCTTGCAAGCAAGGAATTGTGTGAGAAACTCAACCTCACCCTTCATTCGCATAAACACCCCTACCATATCCAATGGCTAAGTGACCAAGGATCCGTCAAGATCAAGCACACCGTCTCGGTGACGTTCTCAATTGGGCACTACAAGGACACAGTGGAATGTGACGTGGTCCCCATGACGGTTTGTCACATGTTGCTCGGAAGACCGTGGCAATACGATAATCATGCTTTTCACAATGGTCACTCAAACACTTACACCTTCAAATGGCTTGACAAAACTTGTGTGTTGCAACCAATGACTCCTAGCCAAATAATTGCGGACAATGCAAAGGCTTTAGCGAGGGCGCAATACGCAAAAACACCTTGTGAGAAGAGTGGTGAGCGAGAGAACCACACCATAGTGAGTGAGAGCTACAAGCCAAACTCGAGTGGAAAAACTAAGAGTGTTCTTCTTGCCACCAAAAGTGAGATGAGAGAAGTGCCGAACAACCCATCCATTTTGCACTATGTCCTCATATGCAAGGGACTAGCGCAAGGAACTAACGACTTGACAAATGTTCCTCCTTCTTTGATGGCTATTTTGCAGGAATTCCAAGATGTTTTTCCCGAAGAGCTTCCTCATGGCCTTCCTCCTCTTCGTGGAATCGAGCACCGCATCGACCTCATACCCGGCGCACCACTTCCAAACCGCGCCGCGTATCGCATGAACCCGGAAGAAACGAAGGAGATCGAACGTCAAATCAACCAACTCGTCTCCAAAGGTTTGATCCAGGTAAGCACTAGCCCAAGCGCGGTTCCCGTGATTCTAGTCCCAAAAACGGATGATACGTTGCGGTTATGCATGGACTGCCGTCCAATCAATGCTATCACCGTGCGTTATCGACATCCTATACCGCGTCTTGATGACATGCTTGACGAGTTATGTGGAGCCACTATATTTTCGAAAATTGATCTTCGTAGTGGCTACCATCAAATTCGCATGGCTGAAGGTGATGAGTGGAAAACCGTCTTCAAGACCAAGCTTGGTCTCTATGAATGGTTGGTTATGCCTTTTGGCTTATCCAATGCCCCATCTACCTTCATGCGCCTCATGAACCATATTTTGCGATCTCTCATTGGAAAGAGTGTAGTTGTTTACTTTGATGACATTCTTGTCTATAGCAAGTCACTAGAGGAGCATGTTACTCATGTTAAGGAGGTCCTTCAAATCCTTCGTCATGAAAAGCTTTATGCTAACCTCCCAAAGTGCACTTTTGCAAGAGACAAGCTGATTTTCCTTGGTTTTGTCGTGTCTTCTAATGGCATTGAAGTGGATGTCTCAAAAGTCAAGGACATACGAGATTGGCCCATCCCAACAAATGTTAGTGAACTTCGTAGTTTTCATGGGTTGGTTGGCTTTTACCGCCGCTTTGTGAAAGATTTTTCTACAATTGCTTGCCCCCTCAACGAATTGACCAAGAAAAATGTCATGTTCGTTTGGGGAAAAGCACAACAAAAGGCTTTTGATGAGCTCAAAAAGTGGCTCACCGAAGCACCACTTCTTGCATTGCCGGATTTCACAAAAACCTTTTAGATTGAATGTGACGCTAGTGGTATTGGCATTGGTGGCGTCCTTATGCAAAATGGGCGTCCTATTGCTTACCATAGTGAGAAACTTGATGGCGCACGCCTCAACTATCCCATTTATGACAAAGAACTTTTTGCCTTGGTTCGAGTCCTTCAAGTGTGGCAACACTATCTTTGGCCCAAAGAAATTATCATCCATTCCGACCATGAGTCGTTGAAGTATCTTAAGGGCCAAGCCAACTTGAGTAAAAGGCACGCAAAATGGGTTGAGTTCATGGAGTCTTTTCCTTACATTGTCAAATAGAAGAAGGGCAAAGAAAATGTGGTAGCGGACGCCTTGTCTCGCAAAAACACAAGCCTTCTCACACGACTCGAAGTCAATGTCTTGGGTCTTGATGACATCAAATCTTTGTACGCGTCCGACTCTTTCTTTGGACCAATATTTGCACAATGTTCAATAGACAAAGGGATTGATGATTTCTATTTGCATAAGGGTTTTCTTTTCAAACAAAACAAGCTTTGCATTCCGAAATCGTCTCTCCAACTTTTGCTTCTTCAAGAGTCCCATGGTGGAGGCCTTATGGGTCACTTTGGCCGTGACAAGACATATGACATGCTATCCACTCACTACTTTTGGCCAAAGATGAAGCGCGACGTGGAGCGCCACGTTCAACGATGCACTACATGTATCCAAGCTAAGTCTAAGTCCAACCCCTTTGGTCTTTATATGCCATTGCCTATTCCTCATGCACCTTGGTCGGACATTAGCATGGACTTTGTGTTAGGCTTGCCTAGATCTAAACATGGTCATGATTCCATATTTGTAGTAGTGGATCGCTTTTCCAAAATGGCACATTTCATTCCATGCCATAAGACCGATGATGCTTCACATGTAGCAAATTTGTTTTTCAGGGAAATAATTCGGCTACACGGTGTGCCAAGAACAATCGTCTCCGACCGCGACGTGAAATTCATGAGCTACTTCTGGAAGACCCTCATAGCCAAGCTAGGCATCAAGCTCCTCTTCTCATCCGCCTCGCATCCTCAAACCGATGGACAAACCGAGGTCGTCAATCGAAGTCTCGGCACACTGCTCCAGGTGTTGATAAAGAAGAACCTTAAAGACTGGGAGGAATGCATTCCACACGCCGAGTTCGCCTACAACCGCGCCAAGCACTCCACCACCATGAGGAGCCCGTTCATGATTGTCTATGGCTTCGAGCCTCTCACCGCGCTCGATATCCTTCCACTTCCACTTCATGAACGTGCCAATATGGACGTTGTCAAGCGTGCCCAAACAATGATGAAACTCCATGAAGACACACGAGCTACTATCGAGCAACAAGTCCTTCGCCAAGCATCAAGGCTAAACAAGACCAAGAAAGAGATGATCTTTGATGAAGGCGACCTTGTGTGGATACACTTGAGTAAAGACCGCTTCCCCAAGGAACGCGACTCCAAGTTAAAGCCAAGAGGCGATGGACCATTCAAGGTGCTAAAGAGGATCAACAACAACGCCTATGTCATCGATATACCAACATCGAAGTATCTTGTGAGCTCGACATTCAATGTCAAGGACCTCTCACCCTACCATGGCGAAGAGGAAGTTGTGACGGTTGAAGAGTCGAGGGCGACTATTTCCCAAGGGGGGGAGCTGATGCAGCCCGTCCTACGACCGCTACTACGTCTACTCCCACGAGCTCCCCAAGTGGACCCATGACTCGCGCCCGAGCTAAGCTCCTTCAAGCCAAGGTTAACTCGCTCCTTTCCTTGTGTGACTTCGACACACCCTTGGATGGTTTGCTACTTCATTCGCATACACTATGCATCATCAGGTTCGAAGAGAAGGACCCAAGGGACGGAGGAAACAGAACATAAGCAAACAGTCGCTGCCAGACGCCAGCGGTACTGCCGACCGGTACTACCGGTCCAAGCGGTACTACCGGTCCATCAACCGGTACTACCGGACAGCGGTACTACCGCCCACTCCTACCACTCTCCACAGGCGCCTCCGACGGAAGCTCTAGTCGCTGCCAGACGCAAGCGGTACTGCCGACCGGTACTACCGGACCAAGCGGTACTACCGGCCCAGCAACCGGTACTACCGGAGAGCGGTACTACCGCCCTCTCCTACCGCTCGCCACAGGCGCCTCTGACGGAAGCTCCAGGCCCTCAAGCGGTACTACCGCTCCCGGAGCGGTACTACCGGTCACCACCGGTACTACCGGTTGCAGGACCGGTACTACCGGCCCCGACTGATTCTGAATGCCTAAGTTCGGCCCTGTGCCTTGTAACCCTACCTATAATTTACCTTTTCGTTCCGAAACTACCCCTGTTTTGTGGCTGGACTATATATATCCCCCACCCTCCATTGTAAGCCCTTAGACTTGGATAATAATAGATATTAAGGAAACCCTTTGAGGACTTATATCTATTGGTCTCATGCTCCTACCAAGGAGCACCGGATTATCCACCCACCTCTTGGATCTTGCCTAGTGCGTTCAAGTTGTACAAGGCCTTGGATTCTCGGTGTCTCGCCCCCAAGTCGTCAAGATCTCACCAAGCACCTCATCCCCCGTTGTTGGTGTGGAGAGCGAGCTTCGCCACACCGATCCTAGAGATTATGTTGGACCGGTTGCCACCGGCGTGAGGAGCAGGCGTATATCGTGTTTTGGTGTGTGTGTGTTCGTGGTTTTCATCGTCTTCCTCGATTTCATCCTCCGACCACCGCTTTCCCCTCGTTTCTCGTGGAATTCGTGAAAGATCGGGTCAACCCCAGGGTTACCCCATAACAATGGAATTAGAACTAGGAGTGGTATAGCTACTCAAGATCCTTTATATCCTGAAGGACACCCTAAAAGAATAGAGCGGGATTCCCAACAAGGTGAAGATAGTGGTAGTCCTCGTAAGAGAAAGAAAAATAAACATAAGATAGTTGAGGAGCCACTTGAACCTGCTATAGATCCTAATAGTATATATGTCTCTGATGCTGAAACTGAGAGTGGTAATGATAAACATGAGTCTCCTAATAAGGAGGAAGGTGAGGAAGAACCTGGGAAGCACACTAAGAACACTAGGTACACAAAGGAAGATTTTATTGCTAATAAACATGGTAAAGAGAGAGAACCTTGGGTGCAGAAACCTATGCCTTTTCCAGGTAAGAAACACAAGTCAAAGGAGGAAGAACACAACAACAAGTTTTGTGAGTGGATGAAACCTTTATTCTTGCAAATTCCTTTGACTGATGCTATTATATTGCCTCCTTATTCAAAGTATATTAAGGATATTGTCTCTAATAAAAGGAAGATTCCTAATGAGGAGATTTCTACTTTGCTTGCTAATTACTCCTTCAATTGTAAGGTTCCAAAGAAACTTGGTGATCCAGGTATACCAACTATTCCTTGCTCCATTAAGAATAATTATGTTAGAACTGCTTTATGTGATTTGGGAGCTGGAGTTAGTGTTATGCCTTTTTCTCTCTACAAGAGACTCCAGCTAGAAAAGTTGATACCAACTGATATATCTTTGCAAATGGCTGATAAGTTAACTACTATTCATGTTGGTATATGTGAGGATGTTCATGTTCAAGTAGCTCATGATTGCATGGTTTTAACTAATTTTGTTGTGCTTGAAATGCCTGAAGAGTTACTCTTCAAAAGGATCCATAGGAACATAACATTCATCCTCCTTTGGTAAGCATGGGGGTCAATCAAATAATATAAGGGGTAAAGAGTTACGCTCATTAGAAGGTAGGCATGGGTAGATCCATTCTTCCTCATTTTGTTCATCACTCTCTTCCTCTTTTTCATCTAATGAGATTATTGTCACTTCCCTTGGAAACTAGAGGCATGAACCCACTATTGAGCATAAATACCCCCTCTTGGAGTCACTAGCAACTACTTGGCCAAGATAGCTACTAACAACGGAGAGCATGCAAGATCACAAACAACACAGACATGATAGAATCATAAAGACAAAACCATTAATCAAACCAACATAATAATCTCAATATCCATCGGATCCCCGCAAACACAACATGCATGATTACAAATAGATTAGATCTTGATCATGAATGGAGCTCACAAGATCTATACATGAAAGCACAAAGGAGAAGATCCAACCATCTAACTACTACATGGACCCATAGTCCAAGGTGGAACTACTCACGCATCATACCGGAGAGAAGGCCTCCGGGATGATCTCCCCTCCGGCGGGGTGCCAGGAAGAACTTCAGATCCCCCCGATCTAGGGACGACGGTGGCGGCGGCTACATACGGTTTCGTGGATTTCTGATCGGGTCCTCAGGGTTTCTGCATCAGGGGCTTCTTATAGGCGAAGGGGGAGACCGGGGCGGCGGCCAAGGCCACCAAACCCTAGCCAGGCGCGGGGCTGGGCCCACCCGCACCTGGGGTGGGTCTGGCCCCCTGGCTGGCCCCTCCGGCTCCCCTCTCGACTTCTTGTTCCCCACGGAAAGTAATTGACTTTGTTGTTTGTCCCGTCCAATTCCGAGAATATTTCTTTACTAACTTTTCTAAAACCAAAAACAGCAGAAAACAGGCATCTGACACTGTTGCAACTTGTTAGTAGGTTAGTACCAGAAAACATGTAAAAAGCACCTCAAAGTGTGGACAAGTAATGAAAAGTAGATACTAAACAAGCATGGAGCATCAAAAATTATAGATACGTTTCCAAAGTATCAATGAGTTCTATCATGTAATCGAATAAGATCTGTTAGGGCATAGTGCCTAGTAACTCTATTAGTGCTATTTGACTTTGTTGCAACTTGTTGTGCTTAATGCTTGTCACTAGGGCCCGAGTGCCATGATCTCAGATCTGAACTTATTATTGAATCATTATGATAGTATTGTTTGTGATCTTATCTGCAAGTTGTGTACACATATCATTGTCCGGATCCAAAGCCCCAAAGTGACAATAATTGGGACAACCGGAGGGGATGGCTGTGGTGTGAGAATCACATGTGTTCACGGAGTGTTAATGCTTTGCTCCGGTGCTTTATTAAAAGGAGCACCTTAATTGCCAGTAGTTCCCTAGAGGCCCCGCTGCCACGGGCTGGTTGGATAGAAGATGTTGTGCAAGTTCTTATTGCGAGCAAGTATGACTATATTTGGAGCACATGTCTAGGATTGTTTAGTACTTGGATGCTTGTTATTATTTATCTACAATGCCCTAGATCTTGAAGTTACATGTTTAGACTCGTCTATGCAACGCCCGTCCATCCATCCCTATGCCTATCGCACTTGAATCCCACTTTTACTGTTACTGATACTATTGCTCCTGTTTCACTGTTGCTTTGCTGTTGCTACTATAAACTGTTGCTACCGATAAACTTCTGTGAGCAAGAACTATTTCCAGGTGCAGCTGAACTGACAACTCAATTGTTAAGGCCTGCACGTATTCTTTGGCTCCCCTTGTGTCGAATCAATAAATTGGGTAATACTATCCGCGAAGACTGTTGCGATCCCCTACACTTGTGGGTCATCAAGAGCTGGCCGGAGGGGTGGTGGTCAACGACGGCGAAGGTTCGTGGGGCCGGCAAAGGACGTAGGGAATGCAGCAAGGGACAGGGGGCCCGCAACGAGGAAGGGTGCCCGTGGCGGCGGCAGAGCTTGAAGGAGAAGAGCGGCAGCGACGGGTCTGGGAGCGGGGCGAGAGGGAGATGAGTGTGGGGATTGCGCGTTCGATCGAGAGGATCACGACGCGGGGTGGGACCTAAACGCGGAAGCGGACAAGCAGGTGGGAAGGGGTTGTGTTACGTGCCCGTGTGGTGTGTGCGCCAGGGAGTGGGGGGGCGTGGCTGTGCGCGGCGTGTGTGTGTTGTGTACAGGCAGCGGTGCGGTATGTGTGTGGGTTAGGGTTAGGACAGGACTAGGGTTAGGGTTTGCTAGGGATTTAGGGTTTTTGGGGTAGTAAGCCGGCTGGCTGGGCCTGCCAGGCTGCCTTCCCCGTATAGTAAAATAGTTTTGTATTTATAATTTGTTTTTCTTATTTTAGAAATACTTTTGCAAATACTTTTTTAGACAAATACAACAATCCGGAAGAGACTGGAGTTTTAAATTTGAATAAAAGAGGCGATAATTAGAAAACGAAAATAGGGTTTTCGCAAAACTATTTTAGACAAAGATATGCATGATGTCATGATGATGCACATAATAGAAAATAACACACAATTTTATTTCGGAGTATTTTCCGAGGCATTACAACTCGACACCACTAAAAAGGATCGCGTCCCGAGATCCAAACAAAGGCACCGGGAGGGAGAGAGGTTTGATGATCGGATCTTCTTGCGTCGGGTTGATGGTTGCGACACCACTAACAAGGATTCTTGTTCCGGCTTGAAATCGTCGACACCACCAACACGGGTTGTTGCTCACATTCTTCGAGGAAACACTCCGGAAAGGCAAAGGCGGAAGTAGAGGTATCAAAGATAAGGCCACCTTTAACTTCCGTTGAACGAGTTAAAGTCACATGGATCCACCACTTCGATGTAACAACAGCTAATGATAAGAGTAGTGGTATGGTCATGACTCTATTCCGCACTCAAAGCATTACTATGTACATGAATAGAAGGATCATGCAACAAACTCTCGGATTCACACTGAAGATCTTGACAATCGGTATTAACAAAAGATTCAAGTAGATGATGTCATCGCAGAAGTTGCAGGACACCGGGAAACATTTGAAGAGGGATCAAGTAGAATGAAATCCAGAAGTAGGTCCACCGTTACAAAAGAAGGAAAACGTAACCCTAAAGGTACGACGGAAAACCCATCCACAAGAATCCTATACTTGAACAAGGTAAGAGAGAAGATTAAAACACGCAAATATAAGAGGGAAAAGAATGGAGGTAAGAAGTAAAATCAGAGCTAATCAGATCTATCCAACACATTTATAGCAAAATAGTTTTGACACTAGACTTCGTCCGTTAGCTAGGTTATCCTACAGGCTGGACTAGTGGGGTATCGTAAACCTTTGCTCTGATACCACTTGTAACGCCCTCGAATCGGGTCTATGCAGATCTTAGCATTTCCTGCCAAAACCCGCATATAAGCGATTCAAAGACGCCCACCAGACACTTTCGTAAGGGTGGGATTTGATTACAAGTAGTTACATCACAGTAGTTTACCACATAGTCCACAAGAACTTATATATACAACAACGACTCAACGAGTCAAGAATACGAAAGGTACAATACGAAGATACAACTCAAGAAGAAAGCAAGATAGTATCGAGTATGGACAAGACCCAAATGGGACTAAGAGTCCTGAAGAATAACCAAGCGGTGTCCAACCCTGCCCAGGCCAAACATGAAGGGTATCCTTGCTAACGTCGTCAATCACATACCCGCCAAGTCAAAAGGGTGCCGACAAAGGGCAAAGGAAAACAGAAAGAGAGCGGTCAGTACTGAGGCCAGTACACGACGAGACTAGAATTCAGCGGTCCTTGCCTACATAGGTATGGTGGGCTCAGCGACAACAAAACTTGCACTATCTAACTTATAGAGACACACTGCAACTTCGGATATTAGAGCGAGATAAGAGAGCTCTATATGATAACTATAATATAACACCAAGCATAACTCATCCAAAGATTTCCCCCTCGAAGACCAGTCGAGGAAGTCCCCTTGCGGAACACACACGGTGGCAATTTTAGTTAAGCAGGTGTTTAGTTGATAAGACTAATTACTAATCATATTATTAGAGGCAAAGCATTAGTGACATTGTCTATGATCATGACACTGTACTCCTGAGGCGCCCATAACCGTGGACACACGGCTTCTCGAAAAGATTTACCCTGCAGGAGTGCACTACTATACCCAAACGCATGCTCAACCCTTCAGGCAACATATTATGCGTGCCTTCCGAATCTCGCAACAAGAATTGTCCCATAACTACGCGCATATCCAGAGGCATCACCTACTGTGGGGAACCAACCAAGAGGTATGACGATTCTCAAGGAAGGCATAGCATTTGCGCCTACTTGGTGGATCGGGCCCTGCAGGGTAACTTGTACATACCGTGGGTGCCGCCACCGTGTACCGCGATTTATGTATGCAAGCCATGGAAATCCACCAAAACATCAAGTCCGAAGACATATCAACTCACCCATGTCCGAGGACATATTATGCGTATCCACCAAATGGAAAACCAATTTTATAACCCTCTGGATATACGAATAGTGCTGGTAGTTGAGGGGGGGGGGGATCCGAGAGGCCCCTACGTTTGGTTAGCGCGATCAACTCAGAACTGGTATCGTCGAACGAACGGGTTGTAGGTCGGCTCAAGCAGTTCCCAAAGGTGGTCCCTGTCGGGTCCTTATCATTAGGTGAAACCATAACCATAACTAACATAACCAATTTAATTATCTTATCACCATCAATATCCAAGTATCATGTTCCACCTGTATGAGAGCAATACTAAGCATGCCTACGACTCACAAGGACAAGACTAGCTAATCAAACAAGGCAATAGGACAACCAAGGCAATATAGTGGAGCAGATAAATAAAGGAACGGTACTATAGTATCGACAATAAGGATAGCAATAGATCAATTGAAGGAAGTAAAGACTATAAATGCAAAATAGATATAAAGGGGAGAATGATCGCCTGTGAGACAAAGTCGGGAAACCGGAGGCGTGTCGTATCTCACACCAACTCATCATCCTATCCGGTGAAGAAGCAAACACTAGAAAGAGCAAGCGATGCAATATTTAATAATAGGGCGGAAGATCCGGCATGTTTATGATATGATGCATGGCATGGCAATATACGGTCCTACCTAGCAATATTAAGCGAAAGCGGGATCCCGACAATTAAATATTATGGTTCAAGTTGTTTATCTATCCCGCAATTTAAATGTTGACTTAACAAGATAAAACATGGCGGTTCGCTACACAAATTTAAATGGAGCCAATGTTAGACTAGATTCGCCCCGCATATGGGCTCCATATTTAATTTAGGTGAATCGGCATAAGGCCCCCAAACCACACAAGATGTATGCAAGGATGCCCAATTCATATGTAACAAGTATACTCATATATTATAAAAATATAGGGGGTCTTGGGAAGAGGGGTCACACATAGGAGCGAAGAGCTTGGGGTTCCGAGGGTTTTGGTTCGGTCTTCGGGGATCGGCCTTCGGGTTCCATGGATGGGGATGGCGGTGTTCGGGGAGGAAGACCTTGGTGTTCCGTGTAGATGTCCTTCGGATTCGGGGTCTTCGATTTTCTGTCGGTGGCCTTGTCGATGGTTCATCGGGTTTGTTCGGCTAGATGTCGATCTTATCGGGTGGCTCTTCTTTCGTAGCAATAGCATCAGTCTAGTAACAAAGCTAGGTAGAACTTGACAGGTGTGGCATCCCGCAAAACCACTACTAGAAAATCGCGTTGAATTTTGCGCATTGCATCATCATGACATCATCATACACATTTTGTTTCAAACTATTTTGCTAAGAACCCTATTTTACTTTCTATATTAATCCCCTCCCTTTTATTTCAAATTAACACCGGTGCTTCCGGATATCTCAGTTGTCTAAAAACAATTTGCAAAAGGCTTTTAAATTAAATTATAAAACCCTAGTCAAATGTCTAAACCTAAATCTATTCCCACCCAAATCTATCCTACCCACCTCTCACATCTCGCCACCTCACCCTCTCCCCCAATCCCTACCCACCCTGCCACCTCACCAATCCACCACCCCTTTTCTCTCTTTCTCACACAGCCCCCTTCTACCCCTCTCTCTCCCTCTCTCTGTCCCTGGGCCCCACCCGCGCCGGCCCACTCGTCAGCCACTCCCTCCACCCAACCGGTCAACCCCACTCTCCAGCCCTGGCCCACCCCGGTCCCACCACCCACCAACCCTCCCGTCTCCTTCCTCTCTCTCTCCCACCTCCCGCCTCGCTCCCTTTCCCCCACGGCGCCGGCCTCATCCTCCTCCCCGCCTCCGGCCGGTTCCACGCCACCGCCTCCTCCCGCCGCTCCGCCCTCCCCGACGCGCTCGCCGCCTCCACCTTCCTCCCCTCTCCGGCCACCGCGCGTCCCGCTCCCTCCTTCTCTCTCTCTCTCGCCGCCGGCGACCCGCCCCCGTCCCTCCTCGGCCCCCACCTCTCCGCGCTCGCCGACGACCCCCTCCCCTCTACCGCCTCCCCGCATCCTCCCCCCTCGGCCTCTCCGGCCACCGCCACCAGCTCGCCCCCTCCCCCACCTACCGCCTGCTCCGGCAGCCGCGACCGCCCCCTCCATCGCCACCGCCGCCCTCGCTCCCTCCCGCAGCACCCGCTCCCCGCCGCTGCTCGCCCCTCTTCCCCTCGCCGCCGGAGCCTCCTCGCCGGCCCCGCGCCGCCGGACGCCACCCTCGCCGCCGGCCTCCGCCTCTGCGAGCCCGGCCTCTCTCCGCTCCGCGACCTGCCGCCCGCGCACCCCGGCGTCGGCCCCGCCACCGAGCCGCGCCCCCCGGCCTCCTTCCTCCGGCAGCGAGCTCTGCCCCGCCTGCCTCGCGCCGCTCCCGCCAACGACCACCGCGGGTCGGCCCTGCCTGCCGCCTCCCTGCATCCTCCCCATCTTGGAGCCTGCTGCACATGCTCCAGCAGCCGCCCGTGGCCTCCTGTTGGTGCTGCCTCTGCCCCATCGTCATGTTCAAGATCAACGGCGTCAGGTGCATTGCCGGGTTCCTTTGGCGTTCATGTGACCTGCACAAGCACCCGACGAGCTAACCGCGGAAACTATACCAACGCCAAGATCCCCGAAGTATTCATATCATGCCAAGAGTGACCGAAGCTGGAACCCCGAAGGCCGTCGACATGGAAACCGAAGATATCCGACACAGACGCCAAGATTGTTTTGGTTGAACAAGGTCGATCCTGGAGTGGTAAAGACCATCTGCCAAGTTCGCCATGGAAGAAAGACGACCGTTGTGATCTCCAACACGGTCCGCTAGTAACCTCGGCATGGACCCCAAGATCTTCTGCCGAAACTCGTGGAACCCTGAAGACCCCGGTGTCGAGCCCCAAGTTCGCCTCCGATAATCAAGATCGAACCCCAAGATCTCCATCGTATGTGTCGAGACCAACACCAGAGCGATGACAAGATCTACCGATGACCGAGAACCCTGACGCCAAGATCGCCACGGGACGCCAAGATCGCCACGGAACGCCAAGTTCGCCACCTTGAACGCCATGACCGTCTACACGGACCCGAAGACCACGAAAGCGACAAGATCGACACCGACCAGGGCGAGACCGATGCGCCCCCGACACCGAACCAAGTCCTGCTTCCCAAAACGCCAAGATCTACTCCGTTATCCGAGGACGATCCCGCCGAGACCGATCCCGTCGAACCCTGAACCCTGAGACCGAACCCCGAACCCCGGAAACACCAAGCTCGCCGAACCCTAATGTGTGAACCTTTTCCCGAGCCCCTATTTTATAAATGCTAAATATAAATTGTTGCATATTGAATTGTCATACTTGCATGCATATTGTCATGTGGTTTGGGGGCCTTATGCCGATTCACCTAATTAAATATGAGGCCCATATGCGGGCAAATCTAGTCTTATATTGGCCTCATTTAAATTTGTGTAGCGAACCGGTGATATATTTTGCCTTGTTACAACAACATTTAAATTGCGGGGTATCTAAACAACTTGAACCGTTCAATTAATTGTCGGGACCCCGGTTCCGCTTAATATGGCCTAATTGCATCGCATGCTTGCCATGTCATGCATCATACATGCATCATGCCCGATCTTTTGCCGTAGTATTAAATATTGCATCCGGTGTTTGTTCTAGTGTTTTGGTTCTTCGCGGATAAGGCCGTTGAGTTGATGTGAGCTTCGCCCCGATCTTCGGTTGAACCTTCGACAATGTTTTTCAGGCGAGCATCTCCCCCTTTCTACCTATCTTACTTTTATAGTATTTATTCCCTCCTGTTGATCTATTGCTATCTGTGTTGCGTTGCTCTAGTTTTCGTACCCGTGATATCCCTTGCAGCCTATATTGCCTTGGACACACCCTATTACCTGTTGTTTGGTAGATAGTTGGACTTGCGCGTCGTAGTCGCTTGCTCAAGTGCTGTTGCGTGTCGTCAAGTGCCACAGTTGTTGGTGTATTGCCGCATGTTGATGTTGGATATGATCTTGGCTTTAATTATTGTTCACTTTAATTATTGTTTAGCAACTAAAATTGAAGTAAGTAAGCAGAGGCACAGGTGGGCAATAGATGTTATTTGGTTGTTAACCGTCCACTTGTGTCCCGTAGGACCCCGAGTACTTGATACCTGTTCCTTGAATATTCGCGCTATCCACATCCGGGAGGCTTATGGGACTCCCCTGAGCCAGAGCTTGATTCCGTCTTATTTCTTGGGGCCACAAACTAGTTTGAGGTTTTATTTACGATCCTGTACTTATGCCATGCTTTACTGCTTTATCTAAATTGTGCGATGGATAGCACACTGTACTGTTTAGGAAAGCGGAGTGTTTTCGCGGTATCGACAAGCCCGAGTTTTCGGGTTCCCAGTCGTTTACAGCCATTGACGCAAACCTTGAGTCCGTCTCGGAGTCAGCTAGCTTCGTTGCGGGTCTACTCAATGGGGTGGCCCCCTGAAATATTTCTGAATCTTGTGATTGCTTTGTCGTGAAGGCCTCGTTGGGTTTTGATTTGGTTTTTCCGAGGTTGATCGAGTGTGTGTTGCTATTGGTGCACCCCGGCCGGGTAAAACTTTCTGAAAGCCGTGTCCGCGGTTATGGACGACTTGGAGCACAGTATCTCGATCATAGACAACTATAACTAAAGTAGTGCTATAAATTTGACTCTGCAATGACTAGTAATCAGCGTCACTATAATGGAATGGCTAATTAAAACTGCCAACAATTGCTTGCTTGGGTTGTCGCTTGCGACCATTGTATCTGACTAGTAAGTATTGCAACTACAACGGAATGGCTAATAAAAGTACCAACAACTGCTGGGTTTTGGGATATCTCATGCTTATTGTATCTGACTAGTAAGTGTTGCAACTACAACCGAATGGTTAACTAAAGTTGCCCACTGCTTATTATATCAGGATGATTATCTATACTTGACTAGTAATTGCTGCAACGATAACTGAATAAATAAAACTGCCAACTGTGTGAGTTTCTCGGTTGACTTCCTCGTTTGGTCTCGAGGGGGAAACACCAGGACGGGTTTGTTTGATGGTAGCATCAAGTTGGTTCCGAATAGGTCTTTCTTATCCCTCTCTGAAAGCCGACAGTTGTATCGAGTCTCTATAGGTTGTTTAGTGCATGCTGCCGCTGCCGCTCAGTCCACCATACCTATGTAGGCGAGGACCGCCGAATTCTAGCCTCGCCGTGTACTGGCCTCAGTACTGACGCTCCTCTTTTTCCTTTGCCCTTTGTCGGCACCCCTTTTGTTTAAGCAGGTTTTGAGATCGACGTCGTTAGCAGGGTTACCCTTCCGGCTTGGCCTGGGCAGGGTTATGGACGCCATTGGTTATTCTTCAGGGCTCTTAGCCCCATTTGCATCTTGTCCGTAGTCGGACGCTCTATCATTTCAAGGTGATTTGGATCTTTGTGTTGTATATCTGTATTCTTGACTCTTGGAGTCGTGTTGTATATATATCTGTTCTGTGGGTCCCATCGAGGACTGTTGTGTAATGTTATTACTTCGTTTTCCACCCGCACGAAAGTGCCTGGTGGGCACCTTTGAATCGTTTCTATGCGGGTTTGGCGGGAAGCGCTGAAACTTGCATAGGGTCGATTCTGAGGGTGTTACAACAGGCATCTCTTAAACCACATTTGCGGGCATATCAACACCACTACCCCCATCCATCAACACACTTCATCTGTGTACACACATACCACAACATCGCACCAAAACGAGGCATCAACCGATGTCACTAAGGACGAGAAGTTGCTGAACACGGCGTCCATGGTCGGTCGTGGGCACAACAGAGAGGCACGCACGCGGTGGCTGAGGCTAGGCGATCTCGGGGCAGAGCAGGGGCTCGCGCGGGCGGCCAGAGCTGCCGCGGCGTCGAGGGTTGGCGGCCGGGGTGCGGACGAGATACCGCGGCGAGGTGGAGGTGGCTCGGGAGCTCGAGGGCGCACGCGGGGAGGCGAGCGGCCGAGGTAGGGCGGGGTCACGACCAGAGCCCCTGGGCGACGTCGGGCTACAGAGGAGGCGGGGGAAGGCGATGATGAGGCCTTGCAGGGGCCGGCCGGAGGGGTGGTGGTCGACGATGGCGAAGGGCCGCGGGGCCGGCGAAGGACGCAGGGATGGCGGCGAGGGAGAGGGGGGGCGCGACGAGGAAGGGTGCCCGTGGCGGCGACGGCAGAGCTTGAAGGAGAAGAGCGGCAGCGGGTCTGGGAGCGAGGCGAGAGGGAGATGAGTGCGGGGATCGCGCGTTCGATCGAGAAGATCACGACGCGGGGTGGGACCTAAACGAGGAAGCAGACAAGCAGGTCAGCGGGGGTTGTGTTACGTGCCCATGTGGTGTGTGTGCCAGGGAGTGGTGGGGGAGTGGCTGCGCGCGACGTGTGTGTGTTGTGTACAAGCGGCGGCGGGGTATGTGTGTGGGTTAGGGTTAGGACAGGACTAGGGTTAGGGTTTGCCAGGGATTTAGGGTTTTTGGGTAGTAGGTCGGCTGGCTGGGCCTTTGGGCCTGTCAGGCTGCCTTCCCCGTATAGTAAAATAGTTTTGTATTTATAATTTGTTTTTCTTATTTTAGAAATACTTTTGTAAATACTTTTTTAGACAAATACAACAATACGAAAGAGACTACAGTTTTAAATTTGAATAAAAGAGACGATAATTAGAAAACGAAAATAGGGTTTTCGCAAAACTATTTTAGACAAAGATATGCATGATGTCATGATGATGCACATAATAGAAAATAACACGCAATTTTATTTCAGAATATTTTTCGGAGCATTACAGCTTGTTCGCAAATATGCAGGGTGACTTATATGCTTTGTGGGCCTCACCATTGATGTGGCACTAGTTAACGCGGGTCAAACCGATTTAGGACCTTAGACTAATCACTTACAAGAGATATATGACCTAGATGTGCAATTCAAAGAATAGGGACCTAAGTGGAGGTGCGGACAATAATTAGGAATGCCCGTACGATTTTACACTTTAGGCAGTGTGCCATGAAGAGAACAATCAATTTTGGCAGTAAAGCAGCATACAAGGCAGCTCTAGCCTCCACTCTGAGGAGGGTTTCAGGGAATGTAGATCGACAACACATGGAAACATGGCAGTAGAGACATGCGAACTCAATGGCGCATGCAAGACGATTGCGAAGTGTTTGTGGGAGTAAGGCATCAGCGTTCCGAGTTCCGACCTGCGGAAATACAATCGAGATTTTAAGCGCTGAAGTGGAGGGGCTATTGAGGCGGAAACGACAATTCAGGACCAACGAGCCTTGACGGATGGGGGAGATGGGAGGGAACGTCGGGGGAGGCACCATGACCATGCCCACGGAAAATTCGTTGCGACGCTGATGGGGGTGACTCGGCATTCGACGCCAACATCTTGATCATAGTCTCGGTGCTCTTCACCTTCAGGCTCAACTCGCTGGCGTGATGTGCTCTCCGGTACGACAGAGGCCACGCGGGCATCACAGCAGCCGGTCGACGAGGACGCGTTCGGCGGGCACGTGCCGAGGAGCGTCCCAGTTGATGAACTTCCACAAACGATAGATGTGCCACAATTACCATCGATTGGAGTTGACTAGTGGTTGATGGATGACCATGGTGGATGTGGGAGCCTAGGGGGCGACACGCCTGCAGATGGGGAGTTTCCGCGAGGAATGTGGAAGGCAACACTCGAGATGTTGGAGGCAGTGCACCGATGGATAGAAGCGGTGATGAGTTGATCTAGGTGAAAGAGGTTTTTTTTGCAGGATGGGAGAATTGTACGGTGTACCAACCATTGTGTACTCTTTTTTTTTAGACAAAGAGGGGCAAAAGCCCTGGTTCCATTAAAAACAACCAAGAGAGTCATAAGGAAAACGAGCGGTGAACTCGTCCATAAACGCTTACAAGGACAAAAATAAAACACCAGCTAACACACATCTTGAAATTTAGAACAAAACAATATCTTACAGGAGCCAAGATTATAAGAGAACCCAAAACAACAAATTACCCAACCACCCTCTCACTGGCAAGCTCCTGACGCCAACTGCGAATCAACTCATCCGCCGAGCCATTAGATTTTTCAACAACGCCTAGCAGAAGCAAATTTAGGTCCAAGCTATCCTCAGCAGCTCCCCCCGTGATGATCCAGCAGCAGCGGATTGGAGTCTAGCAGAGATGAATTTTTTTCCAAAGACAGAAGTTGCCAGCTTCGTATCGTCGAATATAATTTTCGAATCAACTCTTTAACACCTGGCCGACTTTTGCCCTGAAAACAGAGATCATTGCGAGTCGACCACAAGGTCCACAATACCGCAGAAGAGAAAATATTCAGTACAGAATTATTATTCTCACTAATCCACCATCTGGCCACTTATTCAAAACCGGTACCAATTTGTTTACCAAAAATGTCAGAGATAATTTGCCAAAGCACTTTAGCCACCACACATTCAAAAAACATATGACTAATAGTCTCTGCTTCACTACAAAATAAACATGACATATCATCCACATTTGTATGTTTACCTAAGTTGTCTCTTGTAAGCAGTTTGTTATTAGTCAACAACCACAAAAAAACATGAATACTGGGGGGAATATGAAGCTTTCACACGGCAGGTGTATGAATAGGGATAACTCCACCATTATTAATAACACCATAAAAATATTTGACAGAATAAGTACCAAAGATGAAACAACCAGACATATTTGTCCTTACTTGTTAGTCAACTAAAAAGTTTGAACAAGAGCTACCAATTCAAGCCATCTATCAAACAGAGTAGCAGACACTGTCCCAGAAACCCCTTTCTACACCCGGTATAAAAAAACATATTTCAAAAATTTGAAAATTTTGAAAAAAAATATGATCATGTGTAGCTTCATGTTTGAGGTGCACACGAAGTCATTCCACCGAAAACCGATATGTTTTGTGTGCTGTGTGAAAAAGACAATTTTTTCATCGTGGGGTACGTTACTTTAGCATCAATTTTTGTCTTTTTTGCACAAGCCATCCAAAATATTTATTTTTCGTGAACGACTTTGCGCGCACCTAAAACTTGAAGTTCTACATGCACATATTCTTTTTGAATTTTTTTAGCATTCAAATTTTGACAAAAACCAAATTCAAATAAAGGGTGCATATGCACCCGAGAGCAAAAAAGCCACGTTCACACTGTCCTCCTCAAAGTACACTTGAGATCATTCCCATCCCACACATCAGCCATAGTACAACATTGTTCATTCACAATAGTATAAAGGTTCCAGAAAAGGATAGCAAGGGAACAAAGACCAATCCAAGTATCTTCCCAAAATAAAAAAATTCTACCATTACCAACCATCCAAGTGTAACCAACCTTTACTGTAGAGGCAACCCACGTCATTCATTTCCAAAAAGGTGAGCAGTGGACAGGATTGTCCTAAAAATATTGGGGAAAAGATTATACTTAAAATCAACAATCAACTTCCATATTTTGTTATCATCTAAATGATACCTCTTGATCTAGGAAGCTAATAAACAGAGATTAAATTCCCTTAAATTCTGAATCCCCATACCCCCATATTCCTTTTTCCTACTAATAGAAATCCAATTAGCAAGGTGATAATACTGTTTTAATATAAGTACTCACTCTGTTTTAAAAATAAGTGATTAAACTTTATTTAAACATGTATTTATCTTGATATTTTTAGTGTGCAGATACATGCTTACTAGAAAAAGTTGAGTCAAAAGATGAAACCTTTTCATATCCGCGTATAGGTATTTGGTAGCGAATTCTTAAAAAAGTACAATATTTGGTAGCAAAATACGGATCACGAAGAGCACACAGGTACTACTTCCTCATGTTCATATTAATGGGCTCAATTTTTTTAGATACGAATGCATCTAATCTAAATATTAAACTAAATACATACAAATCTATATAAAGTTGAGGCCAATAATATGAAGGAGTAGAAAAAGTTTAGTCAAAAGATGAGAAATCTTTTCATATCCGTATATAGGTATTTGGTAGCAAATTCTTAAAAAAAGGTACGGTATTTGGTTGCAACATACGGATGATAAAAAAAATTGATCACACGTGTACTAGAAAAAGTTGAGTCAAAAGATCAGAGCATTCTGCTCTAGAAGAAGGGGCGGCTATGGGAACTTCAACAGCAGAGGAGGATATGTGGAAATCTCTATGGAATTACAAGTGTTGCCTAAGATCAGAGTATTTTGGTGGCGGGTATTGCAGGGCATCTTACCCGACAATGCTACTCTGTGCCGCAGGCATATCAAGGAGCTTGGGAGGTGCGAGGTTTGCCTTCATTCTGAAGAGAACCTTATGCATGCTCTGATTAGTTGTACACATGCGCAAGGATACTGGAACGAAGGAAGACGGATATTTGATTTAAAACTGCCCGGTCTACACCAGAACTCATGGGCAAAGGACATTTTATGTGACCCCATGTTCTCCGACGACCAAAGGTGTATTATTATCAGCATTATGTATGCAATTTGGTCGTCCATGAACCGATGGGTTCATGATGATGAGGCATACAATCCAACTCTATCAATGAGGAAGATTAGAGAGGAGTTGTATATGTTAGAGTTGCAGGAAAACATGGTGAAACATGTAACTGGGCAGTCTTAGCGGCCACCTGACCTGGGCTGGATTAAAATTAACATTGATGGCGCCACTAGTGCACATGAAGGGAAGGGAGGTGGCGGTGGAGTTTCTAGGTCTCACCTATCCTTTATTGGTGCTTGGAGTAAACCTTTCATGGGAGTGACTGATCCATTGATTGCTGAAGTGTTGGCCTTAAGAGATGGTGTGATCTTTACAAGGCTTCGAGGCTTTTCACATGTGGTGATGGAGATGGACAGTCTAGAGGTTGTAAACCTCTGGTCTTCGTGCCAAGATGATCTTCTATCGTGGCGCCTATCCTAGATGAAGTTGGTGTCAGGACCCTGACGCTGATGCACACCTGAACCTCTACTGGGCAACTGAAGACGCGACTGTTGAGTGGGACCGTCCAACTAACGACGACCCGTGATCACCAACGGCTACCTGTTCCTTGCCGTTACACACCATTAGCTGCTCAAGTTTCTCTTCCTAGTTGTAACCAGGCTATAAACCGTGGGGATGACCAACTTGTAAGGCACACAAATATTATCTCTCGCCATTCTGGCTAGTTCTAAGTAGTAGTAGTAATAGACACACCTGTACTCGTCAATATGCGTATCTAAGAGTGAAATCGGCTACTACCTCAATTTTCCCTTAGTTTATCGTTCAATTCCTTATTGCTGTTTCAAGTAAGATCGATCGGGGTCTTACAATTGGTATCAGAGACAGTCGATCTGAGCGGGCGGCGAGTCAGATTTGATTTGCAGTGGTTGGGTTCTCCTGTCAAATCCCACCGTCGATCGATTTCTGCGCCGGCGGGCGTATCATCAGCGGAGGCCTAACTTGGCGGCGGTAGATTCTTTGGCTACGGGGGCGATTGGTGGTGGTTGAATTCGACTCGGCCAGCGGATTTCTCTCACGGCGGCGGATTACTTGGCGGCGGTAGATTCTTCAGCTCCGGGGGCGATTTGGTGGCGGTTGATCTCGTTCGGCAAGCGGATTCTCTCTTGTGGAGGCGGTTTACTTGGCGGCGGCAGGAGTATTGATCACTGGAAAGGGTTCGAGGTTCATCCTCTGGTAAAATTCCGGATCCGTGCTTGATCTAGTCAGATGGCGACTCGCACCAAACACCAGGAACTCGAGGATGAACTGGGCGTCCTGCGAGCAGAGGTTTGAGGCTTGAGTCATCAACAACATACAATTCAAGAGCAATTGGAAGCAGTCCATGTTCGTTTGGATGTGTGGATACACTGGAGGCTAAGATGGTCAAAGTGGAGACTCTGTTAGTCAAAAACGACAAGATGCAGGGCGACATTCTGGATTATCTGAAAAGTTTGGAAGGTAAAATCACCCGCCCACCCTCTCCTGATCCAGTTACTCCTAGTGCCAACTATATGTTGCAAGAACAAGAGTTGATGTTGAAACAACATGAAATAGCTCAAGAGATTCAGCGCAATCGTATCTGCAACAATGTCCATGTTAACCCTGTTAATCCCATTGTGATAGAGGACAGTGCACCAAAACCTGCTAATGCTACTGCTCTGGTTACGGTTCAACAAGGAAAAAATGTCCAGTACAAGTCTGAGCGAGCAGCTCGATTCATGAAAAATATTGCAAAAGGGCCTAAGATTGATTTTTCCTGTTTCCATGGTGACAATCCACTTGGCTGGATTCGTCAGGTTACCAAATATTTTGAGTTGTCCCAGGTTCCTGAGGAGTGCAAAGTGGATTTGGCTCAGACTTACATCACTGGCAGAGCAGACAATTGGCTTCGCAGTACAAAAATCTTGGCAGAATCTAAAGTCAGTTGGACACAATTCTGTAGGTTAATCTGTGACCAATTTGCTCAAGCCAGCATCTATGAGCTCTTGGAACGTTTCCACTCTCTTAGACAATACAATTTGTGTGTTTCTGATTACACTGACAAGTTTGAGGAGATCATGGCTGTTATTCGAGAAGAACATCCCTATTTGCAGGAACATTACTATATTGTCAGTTTTGTGAATGGTTTACGACCTGCAATTAAATGTAATTTACGCCCTCAACGGCCTAAAACATTATCTGATGCTTATCGGATGGCTAGAGATTATGAGAGTGGATTGGCAGCTGCAGCAAGAGCAACAGGCCATTCTGGTTACGTTGCTTGGAAAAATGGCCAACCTCTGAAACTGCTAGGCCCAATCCCAGGAGATAAACAAGGAGATGCACAAGTGGCTGCTCCTGCACTTGCTAGACAACCAGTGAGAAACCCAGGGGAATGCTGGCGCTGCAAAGGCCCCTGGAAACCTGGCCATAAATGTCAGCAGGCTCCCACTATCCATGCTCTTACTGCTGAGCAACCTGAGTTCACTCCTACACCTGATTTGGAGGAAAATGTCAGTGAGGAACACCAGTCAGGAGAAAACCCAGCTGAATTTATGCACATTTCTTTGAGAGCATTGTCTGGGACAGCTTCTGTCAACACCATTACAGTCTAGATTTGTATTGGGGGAAAGATGGGACTGGCATTAGTGGATACTGGAAGCATAAATACCTTCATTGATGTTCATTTTGCTCTTAAAACATCATGTGAAATTTTGAACACTGGAGCAAAAACAATTCAGGTAGCTGGTGGAGGCATCTTGCAATCTGGTGGTCACATTCCTGAAACAACATTCAGTATAGCCAACTTTTCCTTTTCACAAACTTTTATCCTGTTGAACCTCAAGAGTTATGATGTGGTGTTGGGCTGTGATTGGATGCAGAAACATAGTCCTGTTACTTTTGACTGGCAAGATAAATGCATCCAGGTCTATACCATGAACAAAAATCTGGTTACTCTCCCTGATGCTAGTCAGAAGAAGCTTTCTCAGTTGATCAGTTCAGAGGAAGTGGACAAATTACTGAACAAGGGTGGTAAGGGATATTTAATGCATATGCAAGTTCCTGAGCAACCTTCTAAGATCCACATAGTACCTCAGGAGTTAACTCCAATACTATCTCACTATCAAGAAATGTTTCAGCCACCTACTGAACTTCCACCATCCAAGCACTGTGATCATTCTTCTCCCTCAAGGATGATGCCAGACCTCCCTCTGCCAGACCATATAGAGTTCCTCATTTGCAGAAGGATGAAATTGAGAAGCAAATTAAAGAACTCTTAGACAATGGAGTAATACAGTTGAGTAACAGTCCCTATGCTTCACCTGCTATCTTGGTCAGAAAGGAAATTAAATGCTATCACGGTCAAGAATATATTTCCTATTCCAGTAATAGAAGATCTTTTGGATGAGTTACATGGAGCAGTCATTTTTTCCAAACTTGACTTGAGATCTGGGTACCACCAGGTGAGAATGCATCCTGATGATGTGCATAAAACTGCTTTTACCACCTATCATGGTCACTTTGAGTATCTTGTTATGCCATTTGGACTCACAAATGCTCCAGCTACATTCCAAGCATTAATGAATTCCATTTTTGAGGAACACTTGAGGAAATTTGTCCTAGTTTTTTTTGATGACATGCTGATATATAGTAAAACAATAGAAGAACACAAACATCATCTGATTATTGTGATGGAGTTACTCAAGGAAAACAAGTTATTACTCAAAGAAAGTAAATGCACATTCGGGACTGACAAAGTTGAATATTTGGGCCATCTTATATCTGCTCATGGAGTTTCCACAGATCCTAGTAAAATATCAGCAATTGCTGAGTGGACCACACCCACCACAGTAACCCAGCTGAGGAGCTTCCTGGGCCTGACTGGTTACTACAGGAGGTTCATTAAAGGTTATGGCCTGATTTGCAAGCCACTGTATGATCTGTTGAAGAAGGATGCTTTTGTGTGGACTGAAGAACAAACAAAAGCCTTTTGCACCCTCAAGAACTGTATGATTTCTGCTCCAGTCCTGGCTTTGCCAGACTTTTCCTTACCATTTGTGCTGGAATGTGATGCTTCTGGTACTGCTATTGGCTCAGTTCTGATGCAAAACAAAAGACCAATTGCTTATTACAACAAAACATTGGGACTCAGGGCATCTTCTCTCTCTACTTATGAGAAGGAGGCCATTGCTATCCTAGAAAGTCTAAAGAAATGGCGCCACTACCTCTTGGGCACACCATTGATTATCGAGACTGATCACCAAAGTCTCAAGTTTATGAATGAGCAGAGAGTAAACACTGGAATTCAACATAAACTGATGTTGAAATTGCTGGAATATGACTACACCATTGAGTACAAGAAGGGTCAGGAGAACAAAGTTGCAGATGCCTTATCTAGAAAGGATCAATTAATGGCTATTAGCACAATCACCCCTTCTTGGACTGAAGATATTGAGGATACTTATAACTCTGATGATTTCTGCAAAGGACTCATTGCCAAATCAGTGGCGGGGACAATAACCTTGGATAATTATACCTTCTCTTCAGGATTGTTGAGATACAAAGGCAGAATCATGGTAGGCAACTGTGCTTCTATGAAAGCCAAGCTACTTGAGGTATTCCACTCTTCTCCTGTGGGAGGACATTCAGTGATAAGAGCCACCTATCAGAGAATCAAAAGAATCTTTTACTGGCCCAACCTTAAGAAAGAAGTAGAAGAGTTCATCAAAATTTGCCCAATTTGTCAGCGTTCCAAGAATGAACATTGCAAGTATCCTGGCATGCTGGTTCCTCTCCCCATTGCTGATATGGCCCGGCAACATATTTCTATGGATTTTGTGGAAGGGCTGCCCAAGTCAAATGGCAAAGAAATTATTCTGGTGATTGTTGATCGTCTGACTAAATATGCCCATTTTGTTCCCTTAGCTCACCCCTACACAGTCAACACAGTTGTGCAAGCATTTGTTGATACAGTGTTCAAACTACATGGTTTGCCCATCTCCATTGTCACTGATCGTGATCGCATTTTTACTAGCAAGTTTTGGCAGCAAATATTCAAGGCCCTAAAAGTTGATTTGCGCATGAGCACTGCTTACCACCCACAATCAGATGGTCAGACTGAGCGTGTGAACCAATGTTTGGAAACTTATCTGAGGAGCATGACTTTTGCTGAACCCAAGAAGTGGAGTTTCTGGCTGTCTCTGGTTGAATGGTGATATAATTCCACTTTTCACACTGCTACTCAATTCACCCCCTTCCAAGCACCCTATGGATTCCCTGCTCCAATTATCAGTGAAATTTCTATCACTGGCCCATCTGACCTTGATGCTGTAGCATTTCTCCAAGCTAAAGAAAACATGTTGCAACAACTGAAAGCTAACCTCTTAAAAGCTCAGAATCGCATGAAGAAATATGCTGATGCTGACCGTTCTGAGCGACAGTTTACTGTTGGAGACATGGTGTATGTCAAACTACAACCCTATCGGATGGCAGCATTCAATGTTCAACATGGACTGAAAATGACAACAAAATTCTATGGTCCATTTCGAGTCTTGGCTAGAATTGGACCAGTTGCTTACAAGTTACTACTACCTGACAGCACAAAGATTCATAATGTGTTTTACCAGACCTGCCACTAGTTGACACTGAAGGTAACATTCAAGCTGCACCTTTCTTTATTCTGGACACACGAGCAGTCCCACGCCACCCTGTGTTGGTCACGCAATGGCTCGTTCAATGGGAGAATATGTCTCCGGATGATGCTACTTGGGAAGATGCAGAATTCATCAAATCTACTTTCCCTGAATTCTATTCGGCAACAATTCGTCGCTGGTTTTCTACTACTGATCCTCGGGGACAAGGATCTTCTTCAGGAGGGAGCAATTGTGAGCACCCTGACGCTGATGCACACCTGAACCTCTACTAGGCAACTGAAGACGCGACTATTGAGTGGGACCGTCCAACTAACGACGACCCGTGATCACCAAAGGCTACCTGTTCCTTGCCGTTACATGCCGTTAGCTGCTCAAGTTTCTCTTCCTAGTTGTAACCAGGCTATAAACCGTGGGGATGACCAACTTATAAGGCACGCAAATATTATCTCTCGCCATTCTGGTAGTTCTAGGTAGTAGTAGTAATAGACACACCTGTACTCGTCAATATGCGTATCTGAGAGTGAAATCGGCTACTACCTCAATTTTCCCTGAGTTTATCGTTCAATTCCTTATTGCTGTTTCAAGTAAGATCGATCGGGGTCTTACAGTTGGGGAGCTGGTTTCTGATTTTGTGTCCTTTTCTATTCAATTTGTAAGGCGTTCGGCAAATAATTCTGCGCATACTTGGGCAAGGCTAGCTTGTTCGCTAGAACAGGCTAGTAGCTGGTTAGATGAAAGTCCGAGCTTTCCAGCCAAGAGCCTGCGGGCTGATTGTATTGAAAACCAAGTTTAATAAAGCTTCCGAAGTTTTAGAAAAAAAAAGTTGAGTCAAAAGATGAGAAACCTTTTCATATCCGTGTATAGGTATTTGGTAGCGAATTCTTAAGAAAAAGTACAGTATTTGGTACTAGCAAAAGAAATACGGATGATGTTGAGTTGAGCCTTGAGCCCCAAATATTTGGTACGTTGGACACTTGGACTTGGACCAACACGACGCTCCGCCGCCGCCACCACCACCAGCTCCACCGCCACCGGTGCCAGCGACCGACCTCTTCCGCCTCTTCTCACGAGCGAGCGGAGAAGCAACGGCCGGCTCGTCCCGCTGGTAAGATCTGCGTCCGTTTTGCTCTGTCTCCCCACCCACCTCTCCCGGCTTTGGCTCGATCGATCCCTAACCCTAGCCGCCGCCTAGCGCCTCCATCTACTTGACGCCGGAGATGTCGTCGGGCGCTTCAGCTCGCTTGACGCCGGAGATCCCGCAAGAAACATTCCCCTCAAGCGCCCAAACAAGCGCATGGGATATTCCTTCCTTCTGTCCCATGAAGCATAATAATAAAAAATTAACCAGTCCATGCATTAAAAAAAAGACCAACATTGACTAGCCCCTGTTGCTTTTAATTATAGAAGAATCATCTAAGCACCATGCAAGTCGGGCACTCCCCAGTCCATGCATTAGATTAGAGATCTTTATTTATAATCAGCCAAAGTCTAGCACAATAAAATAGTCAAAGGGCCTGTTATATATAGCTATGCACACCACAGTCCTACTTTAGCAAATGAGCATTTTAATTTTGTTTCTGGGTGCATGAGAATCAATGGAAGTCACTTAGCAAATGCTATTTTAGTGTCTCGTCAGGTAGCGCAGCAGCCAGACTCCTTTTCGTTCAATCCATTTTCATAATTCCATATAGGGTCATCTTTTATCTAGGTTCAGTTTTGGACAATCCATTTTTTTTCTTAGCAAGTACTAAAAAAAATCTTACATGTCAAAACGCAACTCTGTACTTCACTAGGGATTTTTCTCTATAAAAAGTTAGTTTTCAATTAGTTTCGCTGAATCCATTCTTTGTATCTGCATTACAGAATTGTTTTGTAATAATATGGTTCATCTTTTGACAAACTGTGCGTATGGTATTTTACATGTACTCCCTCCGTTTGGAAATATAAGATGTTTTAGGTTTGTGAATGAGATGTATCTAGACACCTTTTTGAACCTATACACTAAAAGGTGTCTAGATACATCTCCTTCACAAACCTAAAACATCTTATATTTCTAAACGGAGGGAGTAGATGGCATTGTCCGTATTTTTTTCTATAATGAACTTTGTGGTTGGAGATATTGTCAAGTTCTTCTTTTCGTTTAATTATTGTACTTTCTTATAGCGTAGGCTGCATAGACACTTTCTGGGCATTGGGACCTGTGCTCCACTGTAAAGATTGTAAAAAGGCAGGCCTACACACAAAGCTGTTAGCGTACCACATAAGCTAATCTCTCCACCTTAATCAGGTCCATGCATATATATGCTTCTTGGGGTTACATCTGAGTGGCTGGAGCTAAGGAGCACCTGGACCATGCTCCAGAAACTCCTCTCTCTGGGTGGGAACAGTTTTTGTCTTTGCATTTTTACACTCTTTAGCTTAGCATACTACTACTAGAACTTAACTCAGCAGCATGCTATGAGCTTATATACATGGCTCTGTTCACCCAAGGAACATATTGCTCGCTGGATTTTGGATGCCTAAATGGCTAAATCTCCACTTGCAGTTGTCGTATATGAATTATCTGGCTTAGCGATGGTGGTCTATTGGCGCCATTCGTGGTGCTGAATTTTTTACATCTTAGAATTTGCTACACAGATCTTTTAACGTAATATGTAACTGTCCTGTCCTTACGTGGTTCTCATCGAAAAAGTCTGACTAAGCTATGTCAAATTTGTCTACTGGCCCTTAGGATGGTTACCATTTTCTTTGTTTTTTTAACAGCTCCATTTTCTTTGTTAGTTTGTGTGTAATTGCTTTCTTTTTTCTCTAACTGAAAAATTCTGCTTATTTGATGTTTGCCAGGACAACATACGGTTAGTAGCAGCAGCTCATGGATATAGACATGGGTACTTTCACTAAGCTTCTGCTAGATGCTCAGGATCCGGATGACAACATACGCTTAGTAGCAGAAGGCAGTCTCAAGCAGCTCCAGGATCTTGATTTTCCCAACTTCCTCCTATCATTATCAGCAGAGCTCTCCAAGGATGCAAGTCCAGCCAAGTGTAGAAGTCTTGCTGGCATTATCCTTAAGAATTCAGTGGAAGGAAAGTATTCTAAACAGAACCACCTAAACATCGAAAGATGGTTCAACCTGGATCAACTTACCAGATCCAAGATTAAGGAGTCATTGCTGACAACACTAGGGTCTTCGGCTGCTGAGGTGAGGCATGCCTCGTCACAGATTATTGGCAAGCTTGCATGGATTGAGATACCCAGCCGGCAATGGCAAGATCTCATTGGCAAATTACTGGGCAACATGGCACAGCAGGGTGCATCTCCTCTGCTGAAGCAAGGAACTCTAGAGGCGCTGGAGTATGTGTTTGAGGAGTTCGTGGGGTTGAAGCAGAATGAAATTGATGATGTTCTGGATGCTGTCATCCGGGCAATGAAACGGGCAGAGCAAAATTATGAGGTCCGTCTTGCAGCGGTTAAAGCTCTACAGAATGTTCTTAAGTTTGCCAACTTCGCAAATGAGGATTGCAGAAATCGTTTAATGACTGCAATCTGTGATGCAGCTAAATCCGATGAAGGGGAGGAGAAGAAGAAGATCAAACAGGGAGCATTCAGCTGCCTTACTGCGATTGCACCAGAAAAGTATATGGCATTAGAACCTTATATGGAAACCATACTCAGCCTTACAAGCGAAGCTTTGGAAGAAGGTGAGGAAACAGTTGCACTCCAATGTATCAAGTTCTGGAGTACTATTTGTGGAGAAGTAATAGAACTCCGAGAACAAAAAAAGCGTTTTGCTCACGCTAGCTCAACTGCAGATTGTTGTTTTATTGAGAAGCCCCTCTGTTCACTTGTTCCAGTTCTGCTAAAAATTGTGTTAAACCGAGAGGGAGATGTTGATGCACTGAAAATCTTCACGAGTGCTACAACTTGCCTAGGCCTCGTCGCTAGAACTATCGGGGATGCAATTGTCCCACTTGCAATTCAGTTTATTGACTGTAACATCGAAATGGCAGATTGGCGGAGTCGCAAGGCAGCTACTTCTGCACTAGGCGTTATCCTTGAAGGGCCCTCTGTTGAGAAACTTGCTCCTGTGGTCGGTATGTTGATCGACAGGATGGAAGACACAAACATGGAAGTAAGAAGAACCGCTGTATGCACCCTTGGACGGGTGTTTGAGCTTCTGCATTCTCCAGCTCATGCAAAAAGATTTTTCACAGACGAAGACTTTTGTCGTGTCATGGCTGTGTTGTCAAATTGTGGTAAAGATGGTCCAGAAGTGTTCAAGGAGTTCTGTGGAGCTATATATGTTCTTGCCCGAGGTTATCAGTCAATCTCATCTGAGGTAGACCATTCAAAAAAGAAAATCTCATCTGAGCTTTCACCTTTTCTTAGTGGTTTTATCGATGTTCTCCTTTCTGCTTCAGAACTTGATAAGGAGGCCCCTTTCGGGCTTCCAGCATCTGCATATACTTATAAAGCATTGATTGAGCTCGTGAGAGTAAGCAACATACAGGATTATAAAGCTGAAATTGCTATTAGAGTCTTAATGCCTCGCATCATGAGAAGATTGAACACTGCGCTTGATGCTGAAGCAATTTCACCAAGCGACAAGAGTAACAAATACAATCTTCAGGCGTTGCAGTGTGACGTACTGCATGCCATAATCCAGAAACTGGGCAGATCACTTGCAGCGGACATGGTTAAGGAGTCTCCTCAGTTTGTGTTGCTTTTGTTTTGCCGTGTCTTAACTTGCGACTGTTCTACTGCACGTGATAAAGCAGCGCTTGCCATTGGTGCTCTGGCTCATACCGTCGGTCCAAAGTTTGTGGCGTACATGTCTATATTATTGCAGTATTACAATGTGAAGGTATTCTCCCCAATCTATATAGAGGTGATTGGTAATATCTTTCATGTCTTGGGCGATGAAATCCTGCCATACTGTGATTATATGATGGATGTTCTTTACAAAGGTCTCTCAAAACAGAGGCTTAAACCTCAGATTTTGGCATGCTTTGGAGAGATTGCTCTTGCTATCGGCGAGGATTTTGAGGAGTACCTGCAGGTTGTCATGAAAAAGCTGAAAGAAGCTGCTAACCCAAGATATTATGCCAATGTTTTTGATGAGGATAAGGTTAACTACGGTAATCAGCTTAGACAGGGAATATTCAAGGCTTACTCTGGCATATTGCGAGGTATAAAGGACCCAAAATCTGGGTTGAAGGTAGCAGCGGATCTAGTTGAGTTTATTGAAACTGTCTGCAAGGACAAGAACAGGTGCACATGATATTCAATGCCTCCTTTTTGATTGACTGTTCCATTTGATTAACATGCCATCATTTTAGTTATTTGCCCTGCTCTTGTTTCTTATATTGGTGACTGTTCCATACAATTATTTGCACATGCCATCATTTTAATTAGTTGCCTTGCTCTTGTTTCTTCTATGGGTGACTGCTCCATATGATTATTTGCACATGCCATCATTCTAATTAGTCCTCTTGCTCTTGTTTCTTATATGCGTGACTGCTCTATATGCTTATTTGCACATGCGATCATTTTAATCAGTCGCCGCGCCCGTTTACATAGCCCTAGTTGCTCTCCCATAGTGGTTACTCAGCAAGGGACTCTAGTTTCCCTTTTACAACAACTTATAATTTCGTAACAGTGTAGAGAAAAGTAGATATTATTAATTCGTAAATACATTTCTTTTTCAGAGAGCGCAGGAAAACCTGGTTAGAGAAAAGTCTACTTGCTGTGTACTTAGAAGATCTATTTTACACTGCATGATGCGCCATGCCAAGTTTACATTGCGTTAGTGGGTACCCACTGTTCAGGAATAGAACAAAAACATGAGGGCTAGAAAAGCCATATAAGATATCTCTGGTAGATAAAACACTCACTATCACAAAACATGGCATTGTACATATGCAAAATAGTCCATCCGTCCGGAAATAAGTGACTCGGATTTGTCTAGATTCACATGTATCTAGATGCGTTTTAGTGTGTAGATACATGTGAATGTAGACAAATCCGAGCCACTTATTTCCGGACAGAGTAGGTAATATAAATGGAAATTGTTTGCACAAACGATTATCCAAAATTAGCACTTCCAATCAAGATAAATGAAGAAGGTTGGCAGACCAGGCAATTTAGTACTATTAATCTGCAAAGAAAAGAACCACATTCCTGTTAATCCCAAATAGGAGTATATCAAGATAATCAAAATGTAAATTTATATTGTGGTCCATGACTGATGACAGAATGTTGATTCCCTATTACCATTTCTAGACATCAAGGCTATCACAATGTGAAATCTCGTCATGTCTCTACATATGCATTTGCATAACTGACATTTCTCCCTACTGCTCTGTAAGATATGATTTTGCAATCCGGGCACCATTGTCATCTAAATTTCCTCTTGCAGTTCCGGTACACCCAATTCCACTCACAGACTGCAAGATAAGGAATTAAAAAAGGGTCATGTAAAAAAAAAGCTTGCGACATCTAATAATACTTATGTATAGAAATCCTGCAAATTTTCAGTCTATTTTTTGTGCTAAAAGTGAGAAGAATAAGTTGTTTCACCATGACCTTGAGAAAAAGACATCACCCAACTACCTGTAGGAGACGAACGGAACAAGGGCCTGGCGCAAGTGTGCAACAACTCTGAATTTAGGCGCATGTCCTCTTCTAGTCCTGAAAAGGAAAAAACATTTGAGCAGAAGGCATAGAAAAAGAATAGCCCAATTTACAACAGTACCTCTATGATTTACCTCGACTAAAAACCCAGAAAGGGTTACCTCAATGTAGAAAAATATTCTTGGACCCAGCCTGTAATTAAGGAAGGTAAGATGCACACAAAATTGGATAAGAAATAGGCGAGTAATACTCACATGGTATATACCTTAGTTGTCTTGCTCTTGTTTCTTACATGGGTGCCTTGCTCTTGTTTCTGTACGATTATTTGCACATGCCATCATATAAATTACTCCATTTGTCCCATAGTATAAGATGTTATTGCAACCAATATATGAGTATATTGGTCGTGATAACATCTTATATTCTGGGACGGAGGGAGTAGTTGCCTTGATCTCTTGTTTCTCATACATAGTTCCATGTTCCTGTTCCTTATCAATATGCGCGTCTTTCAGGGATGCAAGCGTGACATCCACCGCAGTTGCTCTGTTGTCCGAGTTCGGTTCGACGGTGGAGACATGGACAGATGGACTGATTTCGAAACTAACAAATGATTGATATGAGGAAGTCGAACTTGTTCTTTCTTGGCCAGTTGTGGCGGTGCCAGTGCCACAGACGCATCAAAAGGACAGCAGCATCTGTGTGGCGTCGGTAGCATGCTCTATTTTGGTGGATTCTGGCAATTGGATGGACAACCAAACAAAACTCGTCTAAGTCGTTTATTTTGCGTCTGTTGGCGTTGAGCAGATTGTGATTAACCCTGATTGGTGCGCTCTCTCGGAGGTGGTAGATTTTTTGCTGTGCTGTTAGCATGAACCATATTCCTAGGGTTTTTGTTTAAGTGCTTTAGAGTATATGTATGCCATCTGAACCACCTCACTAAACTGTATGATGTTTCCTCGGTGATGAGTATCGCCCGGCAGCGAAGGGCGTGTGTTTTTCAGGAGAACCTGGTGCTATATATGCATAGTTTAATTGGATTTGCTAGTTCTCAAGCGCCCGAGAACTTCTTATGTCTCAGTCACTTCTGACTAATACTAAAGAACATACCAATTACCTCAAATTCTCCTTTTGATTACTGTCCTAACTACCAAGAACCTCGTTAACAATTTTCTGCTGGATACAACTTGAATAAACATGAGAACGAAATTATGAACATGGATTCCACAGTCTCCACTGAAGGATCCAGAAACCATATGCAGTCTGGCTTCTCGTGGTGTTGAACTCAAAATCAGTGAAGGATTAAGGAGGAAAAGGCACAATATTGCTTGATAAAATTGAATATATTAGGGAAACCAATATCAACAAATTACTACTTCAGTTTAGATGTTCCTGGCATTAATTAATCATATACTACATTAATATGTGAACCAATACAGGCAACTATCAGTGACAAAGGTAAGTAAACTGATCAAATGTATCTTGGGCAGATGCTCACCACTCCGCCGCCTTAGTGGATCGGGGGGATTCGGCCAGGAGTCGCGCACGGCAGCCGACGGGCAGCCGGCGGGAGGTGCTTGCTCACTGGACCTGCTCGAGCCGCATTAAGGCGTTGGCGTCTGCTTCGTGGTTGGTCCCACCCCAAATCGGATCCTAGCGAAAGCAAGAGAGCAAAATCCCTAATCCTAGGTCGATGATGGCGGCGGAGTGGGAGGCGGAGTCGATGCTCTCGTCGTCGTCGTCGGAGGAGGAGGTGGAGTGGAAGATGCCGGGGTGCACTGTGCACGATTGCGTGTGCCACTGGCATTTTTACGGCTCGCCCCAGACCCCCCGCGTCGCCCCGGGGACGGACTGCTTACGCATCCCCGCCGGCGCCGACCCCAGCCCCGCCTGGTCCCTGATCGTCGGCGTCAAGGACGGCGCCGCCCTACGTCTGAGACGACTCCGCGTGGCCCGATCCGGGCGGATCCTCGGCCGGAGCGACGGCGAGCTCGAGTTCTTCCACGACATCCAGATGCCGACTAGGCAAGGGTTCAGCGCCAGCGCCGCCCTGGCTCCCGGCGGCCGCTCGCTCTGCGTCCTGCACCAGGCCGACAACGAGAAGCCTCAGACCGTGCGGCTAACTCTGCAGCCGCAGACCGCCGACGACACCGATGAGCTGCATCTGCCGGAGATTCAAGAGACCAGTCGCTGCATACCCATCTCCACCGGCGGCCAATTCTGGGCTCTGTCCGCAACCGTGAGACATGGGTTCGAGTTCAGTGTCCTCATGCGACGCCTCGTCCCCGGGGACGGGGACGGATGGCAGCAGGTCGGCGAGACCTACACGAGCCCACACGTCCGCGACGACTCCCCAGGCGACTGGTTCCTCCAGGGCTTCGCCGTGCTCCCCCTCCCCGAGGCTAAGCAGCTCATCCTCGTCTCCTTCAAACAAAAAGGCCTCTTCTTCACCTTCGCCCCTCATTCTGGCGACTGGACCCGGGTGCCCACCGACGCAACAAGGCTGCTAGATTACGTCCCTATCCCTGGCCGTGCCGTGTACGTTGAGCAAGACCAAGCCGTCTACATGCTTCGCCACAACACCATCTACGCCTACAAGCTCACCGACCAGGATGATGATCAGGGGAGGCAGCAGCTCAGTCTGGATCCGCCCATCAAGATGGATACTGTCTGTCCTTTCAATTCCTGCCAAGGGTATGGCTTCCTCGCCCGTCTCGGCGATCGGCTCATGTGCTCTGTCTGGATCAGCCTGGCGTTGCTTGAACCATGCCTGTGTGACAACCTACATGCCATCGTCACCACCTTCCACCTCCGCAGCCCGGCTCAGGGAGGAATACAGGTGCTGCATTCCTCTTTCCGCCGGGTAGACATCGAGCCCAAACGACGAGAGGACCAGGAATTCTGCTTTCTACTGTAAGCAAGCATACTAGCTACTAGTTTTTTTCACAGATTTTGAGCATTCATTCATTTGGTCGCCTTGCTTATACTGTATATTTTTATCTGTCAACCAATCATCGATCAATTAGGGCGTATGAGGACAAGGACTCGCCGGTGCTGCTCCAACACGAAGGGCAGGAGGATCTAACCAGTTCCCAGCACGTAGACGACCCCTCCAAGATGCTTGATTGTTGCAGGTCTTGCTTCATCTGAATTTAGCTTCATGTTTGATCTCAGTTTTCTATTTTTGTACCCCTATGGACATCTAGCTGTGGCATCACAGGTGCTGAATCCTTGATCTACTAGGAAGAGGCCTTTTAAGCCTTTGTATCAATGCCCTGTTACGGTTGTCGTATTTTTTACTTTGGTATTGATCAACATGTCTGGCTGCTCTGCAATTTAACTGCTGCTAGCATTTTGCTTCTTCATATTGAGTTCAGACCAGTCCCATCTGTTGAGTGGGTCGTTTTTTGCAAATTGTCCATTTCTACAGCAGTATGCCCTTCTGGTTCAGTATTCTATTTCTTAGGATTTTTCTATATAGAGCTTATTTGGGTTCAAAGCCCATGGACCATGTTGCTGGCAGTTCGAAAGTATAGTTAACAGCGGTTTATTATGGCTGATTTTGCACTGTGAGTTGATTATTATGACTAGTTTTGCACTGTTATGCAGTATGAACTGATTATTATGACTAGTTTGTACTGTTATGCACCCTTTATTATAACAGTTCTGAACTGATTTTTGGGGGCACTATCCAAAATTGCCTCAAAAGATCAGTAATTTTGCAGGCACTTTCTAACAGTGAATTGCTTGATCTGAATTTAGCTCCATGTCTAACCTTGTCTACATCTAAGTAAATTCCCCTTGGTGAGTGCATGACATGTTTTCTTTCTTTTATGCAGACAGAATCTCCCACGAAAAAATGACCTACGGATGTGCTATCTCTGCGGCAGCGACGGTCACATTGCCCGCGACTGCTCTCTCCCGCCACAGGAGCGCTCCTCGGCAATGGTGTTTGAGCCTTCATCAATTCTACAGCAAGCCAGTTTTCCAAGTCGTCCTGTTGCCCGTCCGAAGCCTGCTACAATGAGTATCAAGAAACACCTGTTTATCATTTCCCAAATTGGCTCACAACCAGTCATCTGCCCGACGGGCGTCAGGGATGATGAGAGTTTACTGTTAGAAGGAGACAATGGCACACCTCTCGAACCGTGTTATGCTGCAGACGGTGGTGATGGCAATTGGCACTTTTTTCACATTGGCTCAAAAATGCACGCAGTCTCGTCCATAAGAGATGACATGCTTGAGTTTAATCTGAACAAGGACTGGCCGCTGCCTAGCAAGCGATCTGTTCGGAGGCCTAGTGCTGCTGATCCTTTCGTTATGGTTATGAGAGTTGGTGAAGAGACCGTTGCTCTTACTGACACTCTGCAAGTTTTCCATCAGAAAGTGTCCAGCGATGGTTCCACCACGTGGTTGCGTTACGTCACAGATCAGTCGCATGTTCTCCGCAGGAAGGTTGTGATCTCAGGATATGTGGAACTGAATGATTATTCCTTCATGGTTTGGGATGCTGTCACATGTTCGTGCCTTCTGTTTGACCTGGGTGTAAAACAATGGCGTGTCGTCATGCCTTGGGCTGCATTCGAAGATGACCTGTTGACTAACCCTACATACTGTGCTTTAAATGGTAGATGTGTATTTGTGGATGGCTTTATCTACACATGCTGCGATGGAGGCCTTTCTGCTTATCAACTACTACATAAAGATCATTCTCTGTACCTCAGAAAGCCGATCTTTTTGCCATTCTCATGGGTCGAATATTGTGAGGGTGAAGCCATGTGCTTGGATTATGCTGGCAAAGATGTGGAATCTGGTGCCATCTTGTTTTACGTGGTGCAAGGTGAATAGCTCTCTCTCTCTATATATATCTCTCTCTCTGATCAGTTGTCAGCTCTAATGTGTTGTATTATATGTGTATGCTAGGTGGATGTGTTCCGCCTGAGAATGATGTAGACATTTTCATTGTCGAGGTCAAGACTAAACCGTCTAAACGAACTCCCAGCAACAAGATGAGGCCAGTGGGAGTTGACCTTGTGGACCGTATCACACGTTCCTCACGTCAAAGGGAAGTCTTCGATCCCAGATGCTGCTTTGCAGTCTCTTTGTGATGGATGCATGCCGTATTATTAGTACTAATATAAGCTCTGTAATATTTGTGACCTCTAATGCTCCCATGGCACTGGACACCTCTTTAGGAAGCGGATGGGAGGATCTGCAGGACTTTAGCTGGCACTCTCCTGTTAGGTGCAGTCAGTTATATTTTGGTGGTGGTAAAACTTAAATTTCTCTAGAGGGCCTGTATGTAATGACTGGTGACAACCTTGGTTAGTTATTGACTGTACTAGTGCTTTTGCTCGTAATAGTTGAGCTTGACTGTAGTAGTATTTATGCCAGTTCATGATGGACATATTTATCTGTGAGAAGAATAGCACATTATGTGCCATGTCCTGGTGCTGGACTTAACTTACTGGTGTCAAGTGATTATTGTGCTGGAGTTGAAAGTCACAAATGGCTTGTTTTATGTTGGAACAAACAAGCTATAATAAGGATGCAGGTGGCAGCTCAGATTAGTGTGGCCTTTCTTGCCGTTTCCTTTGCTTGTTCCTCTGGAGCAGATGCAGTTTTGGATCAGCGTTTCTTCTCATTCTTGACGATGGTGAAGCTGCCACTGCATCCTCCATCCTGATTGACCAACCAAATTGTAGCCATTTCCACTGTCTCCCGGGTCTTGATACGTGCATATATGGGTTTGGCTGAAATCCATCTGCAATGCTTCTGGCAATGCGCTGCTTCTTGATGTTGGTCTGTGGTTATCTGATATCTCAGAATATAAATGTGAGACTAGTAGAAATATGATTTGCATCTTCAGTTTGTCTACTTGATTGGGTTTGACATATTACTTCTCTTAGCTCATTTCTGTGTCAGACGACACTATTTCTACTATATGCCTCATTACACGTCTGGTCTGAATAGACCTAATGCTCAAAACAACGACACTGACACGATCAGAATAACACCACGAGTCCTCAACTCCAATAACAACGCCTTCAAAAAGGAAATAATGTCCAAACGCCGTCGTTGCCCGATCAAAGATCATAGGTTTTCATCCTTGAGAAAGTCCTCGCTCACAAAACAATGCCTTCAACAAGATCATTGCCAGGCACAACCAGTTAAGGCCAGACCTTGGATTTTCACCCTGCAAGGTAAGACTGGAAACTTCCCTGTGTTGTCTTCCCGCACCAACAGTCGCTGCAACGAGTCTTAGATCACGCAGCAAGATCTCCGTCGCCACAAGAACTAAAATCACCATCGCTACCCTCATATTTCCGCTTTCCTGATATTCTCCGCATCTGACTTCACCATGGCTCTAAGAATGACACTTGGTGGGAACAAACAACAGAGCTTCGCAACGCTCCCGCTGAAACCAAACAGCCAGAAAAACAAGGTGCGCACGACCAAATACCTTCCGATCCAGCAATCTCCAGGCATGATACGCCCATGGGATTTCGCCGGCGGAGCCTTCCGGAACCTGCCTCTCCAGTCTAGATCAACGAGGGCAGACATCAAGCAGACCTTCGTCTTCGTGCGAAGAAAACCAAAGGACCACCTCCTTTATTAGATCCGACACAACGATCCCCACACCGCCAGCCGGTTACTGGAGAACGGATCGAGCAGGCCGACCATCGGTGCCAATGAGCACGTAGGCTTAGCACCGCCGCTAAGGTCGCGCCTTCGCCTCCATCCTGCAGCACCACGTCTGCCGCTACCTCTAGATCCCAGCCAACGCCGCGCACGGCCCTCGTCGCCCCGGTCCAGCAGCCGCTGGCCCCGAGCACGAAACCACCGCTCCACGTAGCCCTCCATGCCACATCATGGTGTCGCCACCGCGGCAAGCCGCGCCACCAAGCCGGACGCCGTCGCTCCCCGCGCACGCGCGCCGCCGCTAGTCGTCGATCTTGGCATGCGCCTAGATCTGGCGAACCAGGGGGAGAAGAGGGACCCCGCCGCCACCGACGCCGAGCGTCTTTGCCGCCAGCGCGTCCCAGCGGTGGCGAGGAGGGAGGAGCGGAAGGAGGCGGGCGTCCCGGCGGTGGCGCAAGGGATCCCCCCGGTCGCTCACGGGAGCGACGCGGGAGGGGGTTATCTGGAGGCCCTCTGAATATTGCGCTTAGTCTTCCTTGATTATGGGTGGCTACTGGAGAGAATTTGTGGATCCATCTAATTGTCCAATGGTAACTGTCAAATTTCCTTGATTTTCACCCCTTTTGATCCATTGAAGGCTCTTTTGTATATCTTATCGGCTCTTCTTTTGGTGCAACTTCTGAACTTCTATGCCATGTTATTCTTTTTAGTCTAAGCATTTTGGGAATGACTCTTTTCTTGATATGTGAAACTAGCATGGCCTGTAGCAAATATTTATGTTGGTTTGAAATACTTGACATCCAGAATTATATTGATTTTATTGTTCTTTTTAACTTGGCACTGCTAAATAGTTTACGATCTTATAAAACAATTTTTTAATATTCAGTAATGCCTGAATAAAAGAATAATTCTGAAAAGATCCAAGAGGACGAAGCGCGCGAACCCATCTAGTACAAAGTAACTTTAGTCCTTAGACCATGAAATCATGTCAATCACTAACATATGAAGAGTGTCTTGATAACATTAAACGTCACACCGTAATAGGGTGACTATAAAGGTGGGCTCAGACACTCCGATAATGTTATGTAGAGGCTCATGGATCAAGAGTGAGATTTGTCCATCTAAATGACGGAGATTTTTACTCTGGGCTCTCTCGGTGATATCATATTGATATAACTTGCAAGCAAGTGATGGAGATCACTAGAATATTATATCACGGTAACGAGAAAAGAGTACATGTTGATAACAAGATCAAACTAGGTATGAGGATACCGATGATCGAATCTCGGACATGTAAAATATTGTGAGACAAAAGGATTTAGTTACAAATATTAAAGATTCACACGATCACAAGAAGTCATCGTTGAATGTGTAGGAGTCAGTACGGATCTCCAGGTCCCGCTGCTGATTATTAATCGAAGAGGGGTATCGATCATGTCTGCATTATTCTCGAACTGTAGGGTGACACACTTAAGGGATACCAACACCATTTGGAGCAAATAAGATGCCATAGAAAGAATATCAAAACACTGGAATTATTTCAATGAAAACCGGAATTGTTTCGGGTGAAATTGCTGAAACTGGTTCTGCATGTGATATCTCTTGAGGTCAAAAAGGAAATAATTGCTTTTGATGAGTTCATGAATAACTTGCAAGGGGAACACAAGAGACATTTTGTGGACCTCTTAGATCAACTTTCTCACACCCAAGAGCTTCTTAATGAGAGATATAAACAAGGGAGAGAACACATGATTGAGGTAGAAGCTCTAAATAATGCTCTAGAAGAAGAACAAGAGACTAGGATGTCTCTTGAACTAAAAATTGAAGGGCTTGACGAGGATAATGACTTAATTGTTTATAGACTTGTCAAGGAACGATACCATGCTATTGCTAAATATAAAAAAGCTAAAAAGGACAAGATTGAGTTTGGTGTTGTTCATGAAAAACTTGCCGAGGACTTTGGTATGCTTGACAAGGCTCACAAGGCCTTGGAAATTGAACTCTTGTTACTCACAAAGTCACATGAAAGGATTCAAACTCAATTGACCAATATTGATTCACCTAGTACTTTCATTCCTTCTAGTACTACAAATATACTTGAAGAAAATGCTAGGTTGAAGGGGGAGCTAGCTAAGGCCACCTTTCCAAAAGGAAACAAGTCCATTGATGACATCTTGAGTAAGCAAAGGCCAAATGGTGAGAAAAGAGGCCTTGGCTTTGTCTCCAAAGATAAGAAGAAGAAGAACAACAACAACAATAAGGCCAAGCCCGCACAAGAAAAAGACAAGGCCATTGAGGGTAGTAAGACCACAAGTGGCAAAACTATGTCTCATGATGATTTTGCGGGAAGTGCTAACCCTCACTATGTTTTAATGCGTGATTATTATGGTGAAGTGTATGCACAATATGTTGGCCCATTTGATGGTTATATTTCTTGATCTATTTGGGTTTCCAAGACCCTTGTTGCTAACAAAAGAGGACCCATTGAAAAATGGGTACCTAAAAACTAGCTTGATCTTTTGTAGACCTATGCTTCCAGAGGGTCAAGGTGCTTGATAATGGTTGCACAAGTCATATGACTGGAAGCTCATCTATTGTCAAGGAGTTAAGACCAAATGACGATCAAATATCCGTGACATATGCCGACAAGTCAAAGTCTAAGGTAATGGGTCTTGGCAAGGTAGTGGTTGCCCATGATATCACACTCGTGGACGTCATGCTTGTTGAGACCCTTGGTTATAATTTACTTTTCGTCCGTGCTCTTGGAAAGATGGGCTTTGCCGTCTTTATTGATGATGATATTGTGGTTCTCATGTGGAGAAAGTCTCTCAAGATCGCTTTCGTTGGGTACGTCGAAAATGACTTGTATGTGGTGGACTTTTCGGGGCAAACCACTACAAGTGTGATGTGCTTATTCGGAAAGGCCGATGTGGGTTGGTTATGGCATCGCTGTCTAGCCCATGTCAATATGAGAACTTTGCAAAGTCTCCATAAGGAGGCCCATATTGTTTGACTAAAAGAAAATGTTTCCTTTGCCTAAGATCATGTTTACAGGGCTTGTGTTGAAGGGAAGATGCATGATTCTCCCCACAAGCCAAATAACTACATCAAGTCCGAGAGGATCTTGGAGCTCCTTCATTTGGATCTTTTTGGTCATCCATCTCATGCAAGTCTTGGTGGGAAGAAATATTGTTTGGTGATTGTTGATGACTATTCAAGATACTGATGGGTATACTTATTCAAGGTGAAGAGTGAGACCCAAGAGAACTTCATCGACTTCATCAACATGGTTCAACGTAAACACAATGTCCCTGTGTTGATAATAAGAAGCGAAAACTGCACCGAGTTCAAGACACCTTGAATGGATTTTTTAGTGATGAGGGGATAAAACACCAATATTCCGCTGCATATACCCCTCAACAAAATGGTGTAGCCGAGAGGAAGAACCAGACTCTTATTGATATGGCAAGGACCATGTTGGCAGAGTTTAAATCTCCATATAAATTTTGGGCCGAAGCAATCTCCACCGCTTGCCATGCATCAAACCGGCTCTATCTCCGCAAGAAATTGATCAAGACTCCATATGAAATACTTACCGGTAACAAGCCCAACGTATCTTACTTCCGGGTGTTCGGTTGTAAGTGTTTCTATCTCAAAAAGGGTGCTTGTTTGTCCAAGTTTGATTCCAAAGCATTAGAGGGTGTTTTTGTTGGCTATGGTCACGAATCCCACACTGTAGAATCTATGATAAGATTTCCGGAGCTGTCATAGAATCTTGTAGTGTGGTTTTCGAGGAATATGATGGTCCCCAAGAGGGGCGTGTTGATGCTTGTGATGCAGATGATGAAATGCCTCAGGATGCCATAGGAAGAATGGGTGTGGGATTTTTCTGCCCCATTGAGGAACCCCTTATGGCGGATCGAGAAGAACTATGCTCCACTCAAGTGGAGCCCTCATCTTCACAGCAACAACAAGCTCCATCTATCGAGGAGGACAATGACCCAAGCCAAAGAGAAGCTGTAGACCCTCAACATGTTGATCAGGGGGATACTTCTAGTGAGGAGGAGCCTGAGTCGTCATTCTCCAGAATGTCTAGTGCTGCTCGGTCTATTACACAAGGAAGATCTATACAATCTGCCGTGCGAGCAGCTCAACTCCAATCTAGCAGTGTGCCTAATCAAGACCAAGGTCAATCGTTTCCTCTAAATGAAGAGAATTATCCTGATGATGATCAAGGTAAAGCTAATGGTCAAGACGGGGACCAAAATGATGAAGAGGCCCCCCCAAGAAACAACAAGGAGATCGAAACTCGTCGCAAAGCTAGAATGGATAGAATGTTGGAATTAAGAGACCATTCTCTAGAGAATGTGGTTGGAGATGTAAGGAGAGGAATGTCCACAAGAGCACAATTGAAGAGGTTTAGTGAACACCAAGCATACATCTCCATGATAGAACCAAAGAAAGTATGGGAAGCTCTTGAAGATTCAGATTGGTTGGAAGCAATGCACAAAGAGCTCAAAAACTTAGAGAGAAATAAAGTATGGAAGTTAGTTGAGAAGCCAAAGGATTGTCGCGATGTTATAGGAACCAAGTGGATATTCAAGAACAAGCAATATGAGAATGGAATTGTTGTAAGGAACAAGACAATATTGGTTGAACAAGGGTTCTCTCAAATTGAAGGCATTGATTATGGAGAGACATATGCACCCGTGGCTCGCCTTGAGTCCATCCGTATCCTTCTTGCTTATGCGGCACATCATAACTTTAAGTTGCAACAAATGGATGTAGAAAGTGCATTTCTTAATGGTCCATTAAATGAGTTGTTATATGTAAAGCAACCCCCGGGGTTTGAGGATCCCAACTTCCCAACCATGTCTACAAAATTGATAAGGCGCTCTATGCGCTCAAACGAGCCCCACGCACGTGGTATGAGCACCTTAGAGAGTTGTTGTTTGACCATGGGTTTGAGGTTGGGAAAATCGATCCCACTCTTTTTACTAAGAAGGTCAACGGTGAGCTTTTTGTATGCCAAATATATGTTGATGATATTATCTCTGGCTCTTATAACAAATCTTTTAATGATGAATTCTCAAAGCTTATGACTAATAGGTTCCGGATGTCTATGATGGGGGAGTTGAGAGTATTTCTTGGTTTTGATATCAAGCAAGTAAGAGGAGGAACATTCTTCAACCAAGCCAATTATACTCAAGATATGCTCAAGAGATTCAACATGAAAGATTTAAATGGAGATCCTACCCCCATGGCAACCAAGACTCATCTCGAACTAAATCCAAATGGTAAAGATGTGGATCAAAAGGTATACCGGTCTATGATTGGTTCGTTGATTTACCTTTGTGCATCTAGAACCGATATTGTGTTGAGTGTAGGAGTGTGTGCAAAATATCAAGCCGCTCCTAAAGAAAGCCATTTGATGGCGGTCAAGAGAATCTTTTGATATTTGATTGTGCTGGTGATAAGGATGATAGAAAATAAACATTCGGGGATTGCCAATTCCTTGGTAGGTCCTTGGTGGGTAGGTCTTCTAAGAAGCAAAATTGTATATCTCTCTCCACCGCTGAAGCTGAGTATGTGGCTACTGCTAGTGCTTGCACTCAATTGCTATGTATGAGGCAAACTTTAAAGGAATACGGTGTTCATTGTGAGAAAGTGCCTCTTATATGTGACAATGAAAGTGCTATCAAGATTGCCTACAACCCGGTGGATCACACAAGGACAAAGCATATTGAGATTCGTCATCACTTCATTAGAGATCATGTCACTCGAGGTGATATTGAGCTATCTTATGTTTCAACCAAAGATCAACTTGCCGACATCTTCACGAAGCCACTTGATAAAGCAAGGTTTTGTTATTTGAGGAATGAACTAAATATCATAGATTCAAGGAGTTTGACTTGATCACCTTGCATACTCACCTATGCCTTGACTATTATTTGGTTTAGGTGCAGGCATGGAAATAGGGGAGTGTTCTCCTAATACGTTGGGATATCCCTCCCCCATAATGCCAAAATTAAGAAATTCAATTCTCTTAATATCATTTTGTGATATGTGAGCTTCATTGATGAGTAGTGGATATGAACCCAAGGATAATTCTTCACGGTGTCATGCCACAAACTCTTCCTCGGCCACCACCCTCTTCTTATTGGAGAGTTGGTTCTTAGTTCGTGTTTATTTGGAGCTCTATTGAATATTTTAGTGGATTTCTATGGTTCTTTTTAATTCTTCATAGTATGTCATCTTAACCCAAGCCTATTCCCTGTCTTAAAACACACACTCTCTCTCATATATGTCCCCAAACACAAAACCTGGAGTTTTTGGTCGAGGAGAACCGGAGTCTCCGGTGTGCTCGCACTGGAGTCTTCGGTGCAGACCGGAGTCTCCGGTCCAGACGATTTTTAGGCCATTTAAGGGAGGTCGGGGTGAATTGAAACAGACAGTTTCATTCATCCACCCGACCTCCCCTCTCAACCCCGTTGCCTCCTCTTCTAAAACTCCTCCTCGGAGGTCAAGAAGCCCCTAGGATCCGCCGTGCCGCCGGCCAGCTTCCTCCCCTCCACCGGTGACCATTCCCACCGGTGGAATCAATCCCATGGATAGATCTGGTATCTCCCCTCACCTTTTTCACCTAGGGTTCATCCCTTGATTTGTTTTTGAGGCTTGGTACTGATTTTGCCCATGGGAATCACTTGTATGCGTGCACACTATCACATTAGCCTTGTTTCCTTTCCCGATCTATTTGAATCACCCCTCCTGCAGCCTCCCAGTTCATGCCCGAGCCTCCTAACTGTAGATTCCGGTCCCTGATGACCCATAAGTATAGGGGATCGCAACAGTCTTCGAGGGTAGTATTACCCAATTTATTGATTCGACACAAGGGGAGCCAAAGAATACTTGCAAGCCTTAACAACTAAGTTGTCAATTCAGCTGCACCTGAAAATAGTTCTTGCTCACAGTAGTTTATCAGTAGCAACGGTTTTGTAGTAGCAATAGCAAAGTAATAGTAGCAGTAAAACAAGAGCAATAGTAATAGTAGTAGCAAACAATAGGATATGAGTGCGGTAGGCATAGGGATGGATGGACGGGCGTTGCATGGACAAGTCTAAACATGTAACTTCAAGATCTAGGGAAATTGCAGATAAATAAGATAAAGCATCCAAGTACTAAACAATCATAGGAATGTGCTCCATATATAGTCATGCGTGCTCACAATGAGAACTTGCACAACATATTTTGTCCTGCCAGCCCGTTGCAGCGGGGCCTCAAGGGAACTACTGGCAATTAAGGTTCTCTTTTTAATAGAGCACCAAAATAAAGCATTAACACTCCATGAACACATGTGATCCTCACATCATAGCCATCCCCAGTGGCGCAGCAGAACTCTTTCTGGAAAAATGTCGACCCCCCCTGAGTTTTTAGGTCAGAAGACTACTTATAGGTGAACAGGGAGGCCGAGGGGGTGCCTGGGGCGGCCACACCCCCTCCAGGCGCGGCCAGGCCTAGCCCGCGCAGCTGGGGGGTGTGGGCCCCTCAGGCCTCCACTCCGTCTCGTATTCTGGCTGCGTGAGTCTTCTGGTGAAATAGGATTTTTGGCATATTTTTCGGGATTTTTCCTGATAGTTGATTTTCTGCACAAAAACTAGACACCAAGGTAATTCTGCTAAAAACAGCGTAAGTCCGTGTTAGTTGCATACAAATCACACAAGTTTAGAGGAGAAACAATAGCAAAAGTATTCGGGAAGGTAGATACGTTTTGGACGTATCAGTCCCCAGGGCCGGAGACTCCGGTCTGAGCCGGAGACTCCGGTGTGAGCTGTAGAGACTCTGGTGTGGGGTGACTCCAACTGATCGAGTAATGTCCCAAGGCTCTTGTGTTGAATCTCTAGGACATATATGCTTATCTCCATGCTATCTCCCTCATTGCTATTCATAGGTGCTGGTTCTCGTTGTCCCCCTCGCACTAAGGCCATGTCAAGGAGAGCTGATCCACAATATGATGAGTCAGAGGGGCAGTATATTATGCCCCCATCCAATCGGAAACAACATGCTCGTGATGCAACATACATGAGGAGGGAGCTAGATAGGATTGAGGAAGCAACGACAATCTCCAGTCTTTGGCCCACATGTCAAAGAAGAAGTTCCGTGAGCCGCGGAAGACAGATTTCTATGCCTTGCCACGGACCAGCGAGGACCCATGCTATTGGAGGAAGGAGCAAGCTATTTTTATGAAAGACATTTACAACATGCTTTGGAAGTCACCTGTGTGCCCACAGAAGTACATGAGTGTTGAGAAAATGAGGACCATCCCATACTTCACTGATTGATACGTCCAATTTGCATCACCATTCTATATTGTAATTTGCCTCTATTTATTGATATATTTCATATTAAGAGGTGTTACTTATGTATTTTCATCTGTTTTTGCATGTTGGATGATTCTTGGAGGATGAACTGCTGGAGTCAGGATTCTGATGGAAAAAGAGGTGTTTTGATGCAATTTCATGAAGATCAGAAAAATACCAGAAAAACTATGAAAATCCTATTTTCCCGGAAGATGAAGAATGCCAGAAGGGGAGGCGGTGATGGGCCATAGGGGGTCCACACCCCTAGGCGCGGGCCACCCTCGGTCGCGCCTATAGGTGGTGTGGCCACCCTGGCCCACCTCTAGATCCGCCCTCTCGCCTATATCTTCTCCTTGAAACCCTAAAGTCGGGGGAGCGAACACATAAATATTCCGCCACCTCTGCAGGGCGGAAACAACAGAGAGAGAAAGAGCTCTCCGGCAGACAGATTTCCGCCGGGGAAATTCCTTCCTGGAGAGGGGAGATCGTCGCCATCAACACCGTCATCAATATAGACTTCATCGGGATCATCATCATCATCATCCACACCACCATCATCACCACTCCATCCCCCTGTAACAATCGTGTTGAATACTTGCATAGTTCTTAGGGGAAACTTTCCCGGTGTTGATTACTATTTTAGTTGATGCTTGTGAGTGAAACCATTGGATTATTGTTTATGTTCAGATTGTTATTCATCACTATATCATCTTTGATCTTTATCCATATGATGTCTCGTGAGTAGTTTGTTTAGTTCTTGAGGACATGGGATAAGTCATGTTGTTAGTAGTGGATTTGTGTTGAGATATTATTCAATGACTTAGTATTTAAGTTGCGGTGCTATTCTTCTAGTGGTGGCATGTGAACGTCGACTACATGATACTTCACCATTTATGGGCCTAGGGGAATGCATTGTGTATTTGTCTAGTAATTGTGGGGTTGTCGGAGTGACAGAAACCTGAACCCCTGTTAGGACACCATTGCACAAGAGAGTGTAGGATCTCAGAGTTTAAGGCTGTGGTTAGGTTTATACCTTAATTCTTTCTTGTAGTTGCGGATGCTTACAAGGGGTTTAATCACAAGTATGTATTAGTCCAAGTAAGGTCGGTACATTAGCACAGGTTCACCCACACAACACTTACAAAACCAAAGAAGACTACTCAGCTATTTGAAGCGAAAGCACTTGACAGAATTCCCATGTGTCCTCGAGAACGTTTGGTCCTTATAAGTATTTCCACCGGCTTGTCCTTTGATAATAAAGGATTGGCCCATTTGCTGCAATCATTTGCTGTCTTTATTACTTGCACTTTATTTCCTTGCTTTATCAGAAAACCCCTAAAAATCCGTTTGCGAAGTATTTACAGAGATTTCCTACTCCATACCACTAGTCTACACCTTCCGCTCCTCGTTGGGATCGACACTCCTATTTATCAAAAGTACTACGGTACACCCCCTATACTTGTGGGTCATCAAGACTATTTTCTGGCACCGTTGCCGGGGAGTGAAGCGCTATTGAAGAGTGGAACTGGTAAAGGAAACTTCTACTATGAGTATTGTTTTTTATTTTTGTTTGTTACTTTGTTTCCAATATGGATAAACAACTTGGTTTTCTGTTTAGTAAAACTACTACCACTGTTAGGGTAGTATATGAACCACCACCAGTTGAGATAGATCCTTTTAAGATACCTACAAATATTGATAATCGTGTTATGGATAATTATTATTTAGGGGATGGAACTGTCCATCCCGGCGATCATTTGCTTTTTATCCATAAATTATGCGGGTTGTTTAAGTGTGCAGGTATCACCACTGAACAGGTGAAGAATAAGTTACTCTCTATATCGTTGAAAGGAAGAGCCGAAGAATGGTATAAACTGCGGAAGAATGGAAAATCCATGGAATGGGAGGAAATAGTACCTCTCTTTAATTCTAAAATCTATCCTCCCAGTGAGATTCATAAGGATAGGAATCTGATATATAATTTTTGGCCTCATGATGGAGAGAGTATAGATCAAGCTTGGGGGAGATTGAAGTTACTAATGCTTAAATGTCCTATTCATGAACTCCCTAACAATATTATTATCAATAACTTTTATGCTAGGCTTTCTCTTCATGATAAAAATCTACTAGACGCTTCTTGTGCTGGATCATTCACACATATGAAGGAAGAAGCTAAATGGGATCTCCTAGACCGTATTCAAGAGAACACTGAAGCATGGGAGAATGACAAAGGAAGAAAGTCGGGTATAAACTATGATTATGAATGCATTAAATATTTTATGGGAACTGATGACTTCCGTGATATTAGTACCGAGTATGGTCTTGATTCTCAAAGTAAGTCCAACTATTTTAAGGCCTTTGCCTCTTACATAGAAATTCGTAAAAAGAAGTGGAATAAGTACCATGCACCTTATAAAGATGTTGTTAATCATGCTCCTGTTAGAAATACCGAAGTTTGTACTACTAATCATATTGTGCCTGAATCTTATATTCATAAAACACCTTTCCCAGCTAAGGTAAAGGAGTATTGTATGATAATTAGTGCGAATAACAAATGTCCAATGAAAACCGTGGAACCTGATGAGAAAATAAACATTGAACCTATGGTAGCTATTGTGAATGATCTTGTCACTATAAATATAGAGGATGAGCACATTGTGTGAAGACGCTTCTAATATTATCTCTCATCCTATAAAAGCTAGAAAAGCTAGTGTCCCTATGCTTTCTGTTAGAATTGGTGATCATTGCTATTATGGTTTATGTGATATTGGGGCTAGTTCTAGTGCTATTCCTTATGAGCTTTATAGGGAAATTATGCATGAAATTGGTCCTTGTGAGCTTGAGGACATTGATATGGTTATTCACCTTGCTAATAGAGAAACAGCTTGTCCAATTAGCATTGTAAGAGATGTGGAAGTTCTTTTTGGTATGATTAAATATCCTGCTGATTTTCTAGTACTTGGTTATGAAACTAGTAAAACCTATCCTATTATCTTTGGTAGACCCTTCTTCAATACTTATGGGGCTATCATAGATTGTAGGAAGGAAAAGGTTTTGACTAAGTTTGATGGAGAGTCTTATGAGTTTAATTTTTCCAAATTTGCTAAAACTCCTTATGAAAATGAACTGCCTAATGAGGATTTCAGGTTTGAACAACTTTATGCTATTTCTCTTGCTCCTAACAATGCCTTGCAACAGTTTATGGAAGATCATGAAAGCAAGGTCTTCATGAAGGAAAGAAATGAGATTGACGAGGTTTTCCTTCGTCAACCTGAGTTACTTAAGCATAATCTGCATGTGGAAGATTTGGGTACCACACTACCACCTAAGGGGGACCCTGTTTTCGAATTAAAACCTCTACCTGATTGCGGTGACCCAGCATACCACTGCATGTGTAGTACACTATAGTCGTTGACATGACATCCACAGAACACCGTTCCATAAATATCACATCCCTCAGAGTGGTACAACAGAAACATTGCGGGTCCATATCACAAACATACACACATTATTATTATTACAATACCAGAAGTTCAAGACTTTAAAAGATTCAACTTACAAACCAAAATATAAAGTGTTTCAGCGGAAGTTGAAAGTAACAACTCCATCTCAGAGTTGAGCTCAATAGCGTATTATATAAGGTTCATGCTGCTCAGCTCAGTTGATTACTAATAACTAAGGCAACTAATCCGACTCGTTGCCGTCCACTCCATATCGGATCTCGTAGTCCACTCCTTCAACACCTCCTGGCAGGTCAGGCTCCTCATAGAAGATATCATCTTGACATTCTGCTGCATACATTGGAGTATCTTCTGGATCCTCAGAGTCTAAGAAGCGGATGAAAGGAAAGGGTGAGTAACAACGTTACCCAGCAAGTTCATTATATGCAAGGTAGGAAGTTTGATGCTCTATCTACCACCTCAGACTATAAGTCCTTGGCACTATGCAGTTTTCATAAATCTTTCTTCAAAGATTGATTTTATTGTGAAAATCTATGCCCATCAGCCTTCACAGGTTTACCGGAACTTTCATGAAGTTCCTTTCCTGCCGTGTTCGTAGCTCCTTCCCAGAACAGGGAGTAACAAGTTATAGTTCTTACACTCTGCAGAGGTTCGTTACTTTACCAATGAGAGATCAACTCCTTGTTGCACAACCGGGCGTACTTTCTCGTCCACAATTCCATGATGTAGGGCCTAGTAGGTGATCCAAGCCAATTAATTCCCCCTTCGCGACCCTGCATGCCTCCTTGGTGTACACCATGCCCACCCATTGAATTACAGCAATGGTTTGTATAGACCGTTGGATACCAAAACTAACATGGGATGTTGAGGGTTCCCACCCATATGCTGCATATCCTCTATGAATTACCAATTAATGCACGCTACGAGGATAACAGCCACGACCTGCACATCCGGCTACATGCGAGAGGAAGAAGATACAGCTGACTTCTCTGTCCCATTCCAAATCTCATGGTTAACGCGTAATATACGACGCTAGAATCACTAATGTCATGGTTTGTTAAATTCCTAGATGATTATCATTGTTGCCAATAGAACCTTAGGTTCTATTGCCCACCTATATCATCACTTAGGATGATATCATCAATTATTTATTTGAGAAAATAATATTTTCTTTCCTTGAAACATAGATGATAACACACAATTTATAAATATTTTGGTAAAGACTCTTCAACGGACATGAGCAAGTGATGAACTTGCCTTGTGATTGCAAGGTAGTGAAGTCGGATGCTTGCAGTGGACCTTGAGCTTCTATGTCTACAAAACATCATTATTGCTCGGTAAGGACAATATTTAAAGAAGCAAAATGGATATGCATAGTAATGTAATGCATTATTTCTTATTTATCTTCTTTGTGTGTTTTACCCAATATTTTAGTTTCTGGAATTTATTTAAATAGTAAATAAATTCATTTTAAAGAATAATCTTTAATATTTTATAAATATTACATTCAATATATTATTAATAGAGTTAAAGCTAAAAATCTTTATTTAATATAACTCTTGTATTTATTTGTTTAATAATTCTTTTAAGAATTAGCATTTAAATAAAAGAGAATTTGTTTTGGTAAATCTAAATATTTATTTAGTATTTTTCTAAAATACTATAATAACAAAATATAATAAAAGTTATTTTTATTTATTTTTATCGTTTTTATAATTTTAAAAAATTCCAGAAGGAATATATATTATAAAATTCTTAATCAAAATTTTGTTTATTAAAAATAGTTTCTTAATTTAGTTAAATAGGTTGAATTATTAGGAATCTAAAATATATTATTTGTATTTGTTAGACTTCTATTTTATTTTCTAGAACTTGTTGAGTTCTAAGGGTATTTTGGTATTTTATTAATTACTAAAATTTATTTTAGTATTTTGGCACCAACCCATTGGGCTTATTGGGCATAACCTGGCCTAGATGGCCTAGTCAAAAATCCTCCCCGAAGGGGTACTGGCCTGTTTGGCCCAGTTCTCTGCCTCTCCTTCTCTCGACCTTATCCTTTCTCCTCCTCGACCCCGTGGTCGCTGGCGCCGCCGCCGTGCAATTCCCGCCACCGTGGTCCTTCCTGGCCGCCGCCGTGGTGCATGGCGAGGTTGTTGACCACACTCTTTTGTCTCCTCCAACTCGATTTGGTTCTAGGCACTCCTACGGCCAGGCTAGCCCCGTCCCAAACCCTAGGGTTTGGGGTGGTGCTGATGTTGCCTTTGCTGATGCCCCCGTGGTGTTGTGAGGTGATGGTGCATTGCTGTGGGGTGCTGTGCATCCTCGTGTGCTGCTGTGGTTGCTGCCTCGGCTAGGTGCGGGTTGCAGCGCCCTCTGGGTTGCTCCCTGTGCCGCCGTATGCTCGTTGACCCTTCTGCTTCCTCTTCGATTCTTCAGCGAGGACCACAAGTGAGTTTGGTCTCGATCGTCACCCGTGTCATCTGCCCTCTGTCCTTTGAGTTCATTTTTGTGTCTCTAGTGGCCACCCCTAATTTGTAGGGGTTCGTAGCATGGAAAACAAAAAAATTCTACCGCATGAACACAAACAAGCCAAGATCTATCTACTAGATTGTAGCAACGAGTCGATTAGAGTACTCACCCTCAAAGATTCCAAAGCGGTTAACGAGAGCAGATTCTCGTGGGTGATGTAGTCGTACACTTGCAAATCTCAAGATCGCGTAGACGATCCTTCCGGCGCCGCGTTCTGGCAGCTCTCCCACAGTCGGTCACACGTACAATACTCGATGAATACTTTCCTCTCCCTTGTTCCAGCAGATAGCGGAGGTTGTAGTTCTCTCCTCATGATTCCGGCAGCATGACGACGCGGTGTTAGAAGTAGAGGCAAAATCCTGTAGGGCTTCACCTAAGCCGGAGCAGGTTCTGGTGGATCTAGGGTTTCCGGCGATCTAGGGATTAGAAGGCTGGAGAGGAGGAGGCGTGGCCGACAGTGGCTAGGGAAGCAACGGCGAGCTACAGCTACACACATACAAGGACCCATCACAAGATCTCGTGCCAAACAACTTAACTATCAGGTACTTTCGTTTCTTGGAACTATTCCTCACATACATGAGAATATGATGCTGCCTAAATCAGATGTATTTCTTACTCTTAGGAATGATGGACCAATCATGGATGAGAGGGACAAGCATTGGAGCATGGCCATGCATGGAGATGGCAGCAAGCATGTGATGATCCAAGAGAAGGCCACGGATGAAGATTTCAGAACTTTGAGGCCGCCATAATGAAGAAAGAAGGCTTGGACGAAATATTCAAGATTAATACTTCACGAATTCGTCCATAGCTTAATATGGTGTTGCGACACCTTTATTTTGGGTCGGGCCCATGTAATTTTCGCAGGATTTTGGATAGCCACTTTTTAGAGTCCATATTTGAGGGGAAAAGGACTTCTAGGGTTGGATTCAGCCACCACTTCCATGGATGGCCGAAACCCCACCTTTTCCTCCTTAAATACTCCCCATAGCCGTCACCATAGACTCGGATTTTGTTTAGACATTAAGTTAGCCATCGTAGCAACTTCGCCAAGGCTCGAGCGTCGCAGAGGCCTCTTGTACTTCGCACCTATACATGATCCCACCTTTTCAATAAAGCTTTCCTCTTAATCCGCAATATCTTGATTGCAATATTAGTTCTTACTTGTTCTCGATTTCAGGTAGGAATTAAGACCCTCGCTGGTCAGGCTGATCGTGTTCCTGCAGGATCAGTAACCTCTAGGAGATTGTCCTAGCGATTGCATTGGCGCTCGTGCTCGCACGTGTAGTCGGATCGTCAAGCCCGAGCTCCACCAAATCGACTACCACCATCTCATCGAAATATCGGACACCTTTGCCCTATCAAGTGGTATCAGATTTCAGGTTGCTCGGTGAAATTTTACTATTTTTGTAGATTAGATCTGTTTTTACCTATACCCCACGAAAAAGCCAAAAACACAGTTAGAGTTTAGATCCATCCCATCACCACTCTAAGCCTTGCATTATCTTTTCAGTTTTGCATTGTTGAATTTGTGTCTGCATCGTCGCGTCGAGTTGCTGGTCTTAGTGTCTCGTCCCTTAGAGTTTCGAGTTCTGATCACAATAGTCACCGCCACACTCGCAGATCACTGCCACCATATTCCGCCGCCATACACTTTTCTCTGGGGATCACTTTTCTCCATCGGTCGTTATAGCGATATTTTTTTGGTGCCTGCGCGCTTTCCGGAGCAAAATACAAAAATTTCGAATTTTTTTTGGGGCTAACCTATTTTTAGACCCCGTAGATCAGTTCTAGCCACTCGCCATCATAGTGATTTTCCACATCTCGGTTCGCTTTTCAGGGTGCCATATCATCATACATTGCTTTTTGTGTCGCGTCGTGACATCGTTGGTGATCTAGGCTCGCGTCTCTAATACGGTCTAGCCTAGGACCAGCACAGTACCGTCGTTGAGCATTCTTTTAACTTTTGCATTGCTATTTTGATAATTGCTAATCCCTTTGCTAAGCCTTCCCAGAGCTCCACAGATATTCTCCACGTGCGGTGTCTCGACTCCCGGTAATTGCTTGGTTCCATCTCTGGACCCACTGATCCTCGTGGTTTCACATCGCCTTTTCCTGCTGTTTGGTAAGAACTTGTAAGAGCTTCGTATATTGCTTGACGGATTACGCGTGCCTTCCACCATATTTCCGTAGTTATAGGCATATATACCTGTTCTTTTTAAAGGACTAACCATGACAGATACTTCGCGGAACCCTGCCACAATGACGAACCAAGAACTACATGCCCACTTCTCCGAGATCTTGGTCGGTCGCGCTGAAGATGTGGATGCACGCCTAGGGGAGTTTGACACCAAGCTCACCAACGCCATGGACAAGATCGATGGGCTCGAGAAATCCTTCAACGATAAGCTTGACGCTCGGTTCAAGGAGGTTTTGGCCAGATTGCTGGCACCCGCACCCGCACCCGCCCCATTGGCACCTCGGCATGGCGCACGGCGCATTCCGATCACGGATCAGACTGCTGGTTCGGCTGCCGCTGCACCTCAGGCGGCTACCGCTGCAGCTGACGCACCTCAGACTTCCGCCGCGGCTGCTGCTGCGACATTGGGGACAAACGACAGGTACTACTACGACCCCGACGATGATGATCTGTTTGACGAGGAGGTTGAATAACCTCCACAGGTACCTGCTGGCCATCCCAGACATTACTACCGCAACGCTCGACCACCGGTACGTGATGATGATCATGTTGCAAAGCTTAAATTAAATATTCCATCTTTTGAGGGTAAATATAATCCTGATGCATATCTTACATGGGAGATGGAGGTAGAACAGCGTTTTGCATGTTTAAAATATCCTGAGAATATGCGTGTTAGTGCTGCTACATGTGAATTTACTAAATTTGCTTTCCTTTGGTGGTCTGAGTATTGTCGTTTAAATCCTACTACTATTCCTAGTACTTGGACTGCTTTAAAAACTGCTATGCGTGTTCGTTTTGTACCTCCCACTTATCAACGTGATTTACTAAAGAATCTGACACGTTTAGAGCAAGGGAAAAATTCTGTAGAAGAGTATTATCAGGAATTGCAAACGGGGATGGTTCGGTGTGGTCTTGTTGAATCTACTGAACAAATGGTTGCACGTTTCTTTGGTGGGTTAAACAAGGACATTCAGCACATATTAGATTATAAGGAATATAATTCTATCACTCGTTTGTTTCATCTTGCTTGCAAAGCTGAACGTGAAGTGCAGGATCGCTAAACACCATGGAGGAGGACTAATAATTCTGCAGGTCGCACATCCACTTGGACATCCCGACAATCAGCACCTCCTTCTCGTGATTCGCCACCAGCTACTACCACATCCAAGGCCACTACAAGATTTCCAGCTGCTCCTCCACCGTCATCCAATACTCCTGCTCGTAGCGCATCTTCTATGGCTTCCACGGGTAAAACAAAGGATATACAATGCCACAAGTGCTGGGGTTTTGGTCATATTGAGAGACAGTGCACACCACAACGTGTTATGATGGTGCGTGATGATGGTCAATACGATTCAGCGAGTGACTTTGATGAAGATACATTAGCCCTTATTTCTGCTCGAGATGGAGACAAGTGTGATTCTGATGAAGAGACAGAGGTAATGGGAGCTGAAGCTGCTGATCAATACAAGAGCTTAATTACACAACGTGTGTTGACTGTGCAATTGAGCAAATCTGAGCAGGATCAATGCCACAACCTGTTCCAAACACGTGGTGTTGTCAAGGAAAGAGCTATACGGATCATCATTGATGGAGGGAGTTGTAACAATCTGGCTAGTGTTGACATGGTAGAGAAGCTTGCACTTCCAACAAGACAACACACACATTCATATTACATCCAATGGTTTGAGAGTTCTCGCAAGATCAAGGTAACAAGAACGGAATATGAGGACGTCTTTCCCGCTGAGCTGCCACCAGGACTACCTCCTATTAGAGGAATTGAGCACCAAATTGATCTAATTCCTGGTGCTACGTTGCCCAACCGCGCGCCATATAGAACCAATCCAGAGGAGACAAAGGAGATACAACGCCAAATTCAGGAACTACTCGACAGAGATCATATTCGTGAGTCCCTAAGCCCCTGTGCTGTTCCTATTATTTTGGTACCTAAGAAAGATGGTTATTCGCGCATGTGTACTGATTGTAGAGCTATCAATAATATTACTATTCGATATCTTCATCCTATTCCACGTTTAGATGACATGCTTGATGAATTGAGTGGCTCTACCATGTTTTCTAAAGTTGATTTGCGTAGTGGTTACCACCAGATTCGTATGAAATTAGGAGATGAATGGAAAACAACATTTAAAACTAAGTTCGGTTTATAGGTTAGTAATGCCGTTTGGTTTAACTAATGCACCTAGCACTTTCATGAGATTAATAAATGAAGTTTTACGTGCTTTCATTGGACGTTTTGTGGTAGTCTACTTTGATGATATTTTGATTTATAGCAAATCTTTAGAGGATCATTTGGACCATTTACGTGCTGTTTTCAATGCTTTACGTGATGCACGTTTGTTTGGTAACCTTGAGAAGTGCACCTTTTGCCCCAATCGAGTTGCGTTTCTTGGCTATGTTGTTACATCACAGGGTATTGAAGTGGATCCAGCCAAGATTGAAGCTATTGAGAATTGGCCGCAGCCCAAGACGGTCACACAAGTGAGGAGTTTTCTTGGCCTTGCTGGTTTTTATAGGCGCTTTGTCAAACACTTTGGTTCAATTGCCGCGCCACTGAATGAACTTACCAAGAAGGATGTGCCCTTTGTTTGGGGCGATGCACAACAACAGGCCTTCGTCATATTGAAAGATAAGCTAACACATGCTCCCTTACTCCAACTTCCTGATTTTACTAAGACTTTTGAGCTTGAATGTGATGCTAGTGGAATTGGTTTAGGAGGGGTATTATTACAAGAGGGGAAACCTGTTGCATATTTTAGTGAAAAATTGAGTCGGGCTAGTCTGAACTATTCTACTTATGATAAAGAATTATATGCGTTGGTTCGGACATTAGAAACTTGGCAACATTATCTATGGCCTAAAGAATTTGTTATACATTCTAATCACGAATCCTTGAAGCATATTCGTAGTCAAGCTAAATTGATTCGTCGTCATGCAAAGTGGGTTGAATTTATTGAGTCTTTTCCTTATGTTATCAAACACAAAAAGGGTAAGGATAATATTATTGCTAATGCTTTGTTGCGCCGTTATACTTTGTTATCTCAACTTGACTTCAAAATATTTGGATTAAAAACTATTAAGGAACAATATGTGCATGATGCTGAATTTAAAGATGTGTTGCAGAATTGTAGAGATGGTAGAACATGGAACAAGTTCGTCTTCAATGATGGATTTGTGTTCCGTGCTAACAAACTATGCATTCCGGATAGTTCTGTTCGTCTTTTGTTGTTACAGGAGGCGCATGGAGGAGGATTGATGGGACACTGGTGTCAAGAAAATGGAGGATGTTCTTGCTGCATATTTCTTTTGGCCACGTATGCGTCGAGATGTTGAGAGATTTGTGGCACGCTGCACTACTTGTCAAAAAGCTAAGTCTCGCCTTAATCCACATGGTTTATATATGCCTCTTCCTGTTCCTAGTGTTCCTTGGGAGGATATTTCTATGGACTTTGTTTTGGGATTGCCACGAACACAGAAGGGGAGGGATAGTATTTTTGTTGTTGTGGATCGGTTTTCTAAGATGGCACACTTTATTCCTTGTCATAAAATGGATGCTGCTGCGCATATTGCTGATTTGTTCTTTCGTAAAATTGTTCGTTTGCATGGTGTGCCAAATATTATTGTTTTTGATCGTGATACTAAATTTCTTAGCCACTTTTGGAGATGTTTATGGGCTAAGTTGGGGACTAAATTGCTGTTTAGTACTACATGATACTTCACCATTTATGGGCCTAGGGGAATGCATTGTGTATTTGTCTAGTAATTGTGGGGTTGTCGGAGTGACAGAAACCTGAACCCCTGTTAGGACACCATTGCACAAGAGAGTGTAGGATCTCAGAGTTTAAGGCTGTGGTTAGGTTTATACCTTAATTCTTTCTTGTAGTTGCGGATGCTTACAAGGGGTTTAATCACAAGTATGTATTAGTCCAAGTAAGGTCGGTACATTAGCACAGGTTCACCCACACAACACTTACAAAACCAAAGAAGACTACTCAGCTATTTGAAGCGAAAGCACTTGACAGAATTCCCATGTGTCCTCGAGAACGTTTGGTCCTTATAAGTATTTCCACCGGCTTGTCCTTTGATAATAAAGGATTGGCCCATTTGCTGCAATCATTTGCTGTCTTTATTACTTGCACTTTATTTCCTTGCTTTATCAGAAAACCCCTAAAAATCCGTTTGCGAAGTATTTACAGAGATTTCCTACTCCATACCACTAGTCTACACCTTCCGCTCCTCGTTGGGATCGACACTCCTATTTATCAAAAGTACTACGGTACACCCCCTATACTTGTGGGTCATCAAGACTATTTTCTGGCACCGTTGCCGGGGAGTGAAGCGCTATTGAAGAGTGGAACTGGTAAAGGAAACTTCTACTATGAGTATTGTTTTTTATTTTTGTTTGTTACTTTGTTTCCAATATGGATAAACAACTTGGTTTTCTGTTTAGTAAAACTACTACCACTGTTAGGGTAGTATATGAACCACCACCAGTTGAGATAGATCCTTTTAAGATACCTACAAATATTGATAATCGTGTTATGGATAATTATTATTTAGGGGATGGAACTGTCCATCCCGGCGATCATTTGCTTTTTATCCATAAATTATGCGGGTTGTTTAAGTGTGCAGGTATCACCACTGAACAGGTGAAGAATAAGTTACTCTCTATATCGTTGAAAGGAAGAGCCGAAGAATGGTATAAACTGCGGAAGAATGGAAAATCCATGGAATGGGAGGAAATAGTACCTCTCTTTAATTCTAAAATCTATCCTCCCAGTGAGATTCATAAGGATAGGAATCTGATATATAATTTTTGGCCTCATGATGGAGAGAGTATAGATCAAGCTTGGGGGAGATTGAAGTTACTAATGCTTAAATGTCCTATTCATGAACTCCCTAACAATATTATTATCAATAACTTTTATGCTAGGCTTTCTCTTCATGATAAAAATCTACTAGACGCTTCTTGTGCTGGATCATTCACACATATGAAGGAAGAAGCTAAATGGGATCTCCTAGACCGTATTCAAGAGAACACTGAAGCATGGGAGAATGACAAAGGAAGAAAGTCGGGTATAAACTATGATTATGAATGCATTAAATATTTTATGGGAACTGATGACTTCCGTGATATTAGTACTGAGTATGGTCTTGATTCTCAAAGTAAGTCCAACTATTTTAAGGCCTTTGCCTCTTACATAGAAATTCGTAAAAAGAAGTGGAATAAGTACCATGCACCTTATAAAGATGTTGTTAATCATGCTCCTGTTAGAAATACCGAAGTTTGTACTACTAATCATATTGTGCCTGAATCTTATATTCATAAAACACCTTTCCCAGCTAAGGTAAAGGAGTATTGTATGATAATTAGTGCGAATAACAAATGTCCAATGAAAACCGTGGAACCTGATGAGAAAATAAACATTGAACCTATGGTAGCTATTGTGAATGATCTTGTCACTATAAATATAGAGGATGAGCACATTGTGTGAAGACGCTTCTAATATTATCTCTCATCCTATAAAAGCTAGAAAAGCTAGTGTCCCTATGCTTTCTGTTAGAATTGGTGATCATTGCTATTATGGTTTATGTGATATTGGGGCTAGTTCTAGTGCTATTCCTTATGAGCTTTATAGGGAAATTATGCATGAAATTGGTCCTTGTGAGCTTGAGGACATTGATATGGTTATTCACCTTGCTAATAGAGAAACAGCTTGTCCAATTAGCATTGTAAGAGATGTGGAAGTTCTTTTTGGTATGATTAAATATCCTGCTGATTTTCTAGTACTTGGTTATGAAACTAGTAAAACCTATCCTATTATCTTTGGTAGACCCTTCTTCAATACTTATGGGGCTATCATAGATTGTAGGAAGGAAAAGGTTTTGACTAAGTTTGATGGAGAGTCTTATGAGTTTAATTTTTCCAAATTTGCTAAAACTCCTTATGAAAATGAACTGCCTAATGAGGATTTCAGGTTTGAACAACTTTATGCTATTTCTCTTGCTCCTAACAATGCCTTGCAACAGTTTATGGAAGATCATGAAAGCAAGGTCTTCATGAAGGAAAGAAATGAGATTGACGAGGTTTTCCTTCGTCAACCTGAGTTACTTAAGCATAATCTGCATGTGGAAGATTTGGGTACCACACTACCACCTAAGGGGGACCCTGTTTTCGAATTAAAACCTCTACCTGATTGCGGTGACCCAGCATACCACTGCATGTGTAGTACACTATAGTCGTTGACATGACATCCACAGAACACCGTTCCATAAATATCACATCCCTCAGAGTGGTACAACAGAAACATTGCGGGTCCATATCACAAACATACACACATTATTATTATTACAATACCAGAAGTTCAAGACTTTAAAAGATTCAACTTACAAACCAAAATATAAAGTGTTTCAGCGGAAGTTGAAAGTAACAACTCCATCTTAGAGTTGAGCTCAATAGCGTATTATATAAGGTTCATGCTGCTCAGCTCAGTTGATTACTAATAACTAAGGCAACTAATCCGAATCGTTGCCGTCCACTCCATATCGGATCTCGTAGTCCACTCCTTCAACACCTCCTGGCAGGTCAGGCTCCTCATAGAAGATATCATCTTGACATTCTGCTGCATACATTGGAGTATCTTCTGGATCCTCAGAGTCTAAGAAGCGGATGAAAGGAAAGGGTGAGTAACAACGTTACCCAGCAAGTTCATTATATGCAAGGTAGGAAGTTTGATGCTCTATCTACCACCTCAGACTATAAGTCCTTGGCACTATGCAGTTTTCATAAATCTTTCTTCAAAGATTGATTTTATTGTGAAAATCTATGCCCATCAGCCTTCACAGGTTTACCGGAACTTTCATGAAGTTCCTTTCCTGCCGTGTTCGTAGCTCCTTCCCAGAACAGGGAGTAACAAGTTATAGTTCTTACACTCTGCAGAGGTTCGTTACTTTACCAATGAGAGATCAACTCCTTGTTGCACAACCGGGCGTACTTTCTCGTCCACAATTCCATGATGTAGGGCCTAGTAGGTGATCCAAGCCAATCAATTCCCCCTTCGCGACCCTGCATGCCTCCTTGGTGTACACCATGCCCACCCATTGAATTACAGCAATGGTTTGTATAGACCGTTGGATACCAAAACTAACATGGGATGTTGAGGGTTCCCACCCATATGCTGCATATCCTCTATGAATTACCAATTAATGCACGCTACGAGGATAACAGCCACGACCTGCACATCCGGCTACATGCGAGAGGAAGAAGATACAGCTGACTTCTCTGTCCCATTCCAAATCTCATGGTTAACGCGTAATATACGACGCTAGAATCACTAATGTCATGGTTTGTTAAATTCCTAGATGATTATCATTGTTGCCAATAGAACCTTAGGTTCTATTGCCCACCTATATCATCACTTAGGATGATATCATCAATTATTTATTTGAGAAAATAATATTTTCTTTCCTTGAAACATAGATGATAACACACAATTTATAAATATTTTGGTAAAGACTCTTCAACGGACATGAGCAAGTGATGAACTTGCCTTGTGATTGCAAGGTAGTGAAGTCGGATGCTTGCAGTGGACCTTGAGCTTCTATGTCTACAAAACATCATTATTGCTCGGTAAGGACAATATTTAAAGAAGCAAAATGGATATGCATAGTAATGTAATGCATTATTTCTTATTTATCTTCTTTGTGTGTTTTACCCAATATTTTAGTTTCTGGAATTTATTTAAATAGTAAATAAATTCATTTTAAAGAATAATCTTTAATATTTTATAAATATTACATTCAATATATTATTAATAGAGTTAAAGCTAAAAATCTTTATTTAATATAACTCTTGTATTTATTTGTTTAATAATTCTTTTAAGAATTAGCATTTAAATAAAAGAGAATTTGTTTTGGTAAATCTAAATATTTATTTAGTATTTTTCTAAAATACTATAATAACAAAATATAATAAAAGTTATTTTTATTTATTTTTATCGTTTTTATAATTTTAAAAAATTCCAGAAGGAATATATATTATAAAATTCTTAATCAAAATTTTGTTTATTAAAAATAGTTTCTTAATTTAGTTAAATAGGTTGAATTATTAGGAATCTAAAATATATTATTTGTATTTGTTAGACTTCTATTTTATTTTCTAGAATTTGTTGAGTTCTAAGGGTATTTTGGTATTTTATTAATTACTAAAATTTATTTTAGTATTTTGGCACCAACCCATTGGGCTTATTGGGCATAACCTGGCCTAGATGGCCTAGTCAAAAATCCTCCCCGAAGGGGTACTGGCCTGTTTGGCCCAGTTCTCTGCCTCTCCTTCTCTCGACCTTATCCTTTCTCCTCCTCGACCCCGTGGTCGCTGGCGCCGCCGCCGTGCAATTCCCGCCACCGTGGTCCTTCCTGGCCGCCGCCGTGGTGCATGGCGAGGTTGTTGACCACACTCTTTTGTCTCCTCCAACTCGATTTGGTTCTAGGCACTCCTACGGCCAGGCTAGCCCCGTCCCAAACCCTAGGGTTTGGGGTGGTGCTGATGTTGCCTTTGCTGATGCCCCCGTGGTGTTGTGAGGTGATGGTGCATTGCTGTGGGGTGCTGTGCATCCTCGTGTGCTGCTGTGGTTGCTGCCTCGGCTAGGTGCGGGTTGCAGCGCCCTCTGGGTTGCTCCCTGTGCCGCCGTATGCTCGTTGACCCTTCTGCTTCCTCTTCGATTCTTCAGCGAGGACCACAAGTGAGTTTGGTCTCGATCGTCACCCGTGTCATCTGCCCTCTGTCCTTTGAGTTCATTTTTGTGTCTCTAGTGGCCACCCCTAATTTGTAGGGGTTCGTAGCATGGAAAACAAAAAAATTCTACCGCATGAACACAAACAAGCCAAGATCTATCTACTAGATTGTAGCAACGAGTCGATTAGAGTACTCACCCTCAAAGATTCCAAAGCGGTTAACGAGAGCAGATTCTCGTGGGTGATGTAGTCGTACACTTGCAAATCTCAAGATCGCGTAGACGATCCTTCCGGCGCCGCGTTCTGGCAGCTCTCCCACAGTCGGTCACACGTACAATACTCGATGAATACTTTCCTCTCCCTTGTTCCAGCAGATAGCGGAGGTTGTAGTTCTCTCCTCATGATTCCGGCAGCATGACGACGCGGTGTTAGAAGTAGAGGCAAAATCCTGTAGGGCTTCACCTAAGCCGGAGCAGGTTCTGGTGGATCTAGGGTTTCCGGCGATCTAGGGATTAGAAGGCTGGAGAGGAGGAGGCGTGGCCGACAGTGGCTAGGGAAGCAACGGCGAGCTACAGCTACACACATACAAGGACCCATCACAAGATCTCGTGCCAAACAACTTAACTATCAGGTACTTTCGTTTCTTGGAACTATTCCTCACATACATGAGAATATGATGCTGCCTAAATCAGATGTATTTCTTACTCTTAGGAATGATGGACCAATCATGGATGAGAGGGACAAGCATTGGAGCATGGCCATGCATGGAGATGGCAGCAAGCATGTGATGATCCAAGAGAAGGCCACGGATGAAGATTTCAGAACTTTGAGGCCGCCATAATGAAGAAAGAAGGCTTGGACGAAATATTCAAGATTAATACTTCACGAATTCGTCCATAGCTTAATATGGTGTTGCGACACCTTTATTTTGGGTCGGGCCCATGTAATTTTCGCAGGATTTTGGATAGCCACTTTTTAGAGTCCATATTTGAGGGGAAAAGGACTTCTAGGGTTGGATTCAGCCACCACTTCCATGGATGGCCGAAACCCCACCTTTTCCTCCTTAAATACTCCCCATAGCCGTCACCATAGACTCGTATTTTGTTTAGACATTAAGTTAGCCATCGTAGCAACTTCGCCAAGGCTCGAGCGTCGCAGAGGCCTCTTGTACTTCGCACCTATACATGATCCCACCTTTTCAATAAAGCTTTCCTCTTAATCCGCAATATCTTGATTGCAATATTAGTTCTTACTTGTTCTCGATTTCAGGTAGGAATTAAGACCCTCGCTGGTCAGGCTGATCGTGTTCCTGCAGGATCAGTAACCTCTAGGAGATTGGCCTAGCGATTGCATTGGCGCTCGTGCTCGCACGTGTAGTCGGATCGTCAAGCCCGAGCTCCACCAAATCGACTACCACCATCTCATCGAAATATCGGACACCTTTGCCCTATCAAGTGGTATCAGATTTCAGGTTGCTCGGTGAGATTTTACTATTTTTGTAGATTAGATCTGTTTTTACCTATACCCCACGAAAAAGCCAAAAACACAGTTAGAGTTTAGATCCATCCCATCACCACTCTAAGCCTTGCATTATCTTTTCAGTTTTGCATTGTTGAATTTGTGTCTGCATCGTCGCGTCGAGTTGCTGGTCTTAGTGTCTCGTCCCTTAGAGTTTCGAGTTCTGATCACAATAGTCACCGCCACACTCGCAGATCACTGCCACCATATTCCGCCGCCATACACTTTTCTCTGGGGATCACTTTTCTCCATCGGTCGTTATAGCGATATTTTTTTGGTGCCTGCGCGCTTTCCGGAGCAAAATACAAAAATTTCGAATTTTTTTTGGGGCTAACCTATTTTTAGACCCCGTAGATCAGTTCTAGCCACTCGCCATCATAGTGATTTTCCACATCTCGGTTCGCTTTTCAGGGTGCCATATCATCATACATTGCTTTTTGTGTCGCGTCGTGACATCGTTGGTGATCTAGGCTCGCGTCTCTAATACGGTCTAGCCTAGGACCAGCACAGTACCGTCGTTGAGCATTCTTTTAACTTTTGCATTGCTATTTTGATAATTGCTAATCCCTTTGCTAAGCCTTCCCAGAGCTCCACAGATATTCTCCACGTGCGGTGTCTCGACTCCCGGTAATTGCTTGGTTCCATCTCTGGACCCACTGATCCTCGTGGTTTCACATTGCCTTTTCCTGCTGTTTGGTAAGAACTTGTAAGAGCTTCGTATATTGCTTGACGGATTACGCGTGCCTTCCACCATATTTCCGTAGTTATAGGCATATATACCTGTTCTTTTTAAAGGACTAACCATGACAGATACTTCGCGGAACCCTGCCACAATGACGAACCAAGAACTACATGCCCACTTCTCCGAGATCTTGGTCGGTCGCGCTGAAGATGTGGATGCACGCCTAGGGGAGTTTGACACCAAGCTCACCAACACCATGGACAAGATCGATGGGCTCGAGAAATCCTTCAACGATAAGCTTGACGCTCGGTTCAAGGAGGTTTTGGCCAGATTGCTGGCACCCGCACCCGCACCCGCCCCATTGGCACCTCGGCATGGCGCACGGCGCATTCCGATCACGGATCAGACTGCTGGTTCGGCTGCCGCTGCACCTCAGGCGGCTACCGCTGCAGCTGACGCACCTCAGACTTCCGCCGCGGCTGCTGCTGCGACATTAGGGACAAACGACGGGTACTACTACGACCCCGACGATGATGATCTGTTTGACGAGGAGGTTGAATAACCTCCACAGGTACCTGCTGGCCATCCCAGACATTACTACCGCAATGCTCGACCACCGGTACGTGATGATGATCATGTTGCAAAGCTTAAATTAAATATTCCATCTTTTGAGGGTAAATATAATCCTGATGCATATCTTACATGGGAGATGGAGGTAGAACAGCGTTTTGCATGTTTAAAATATCCTGAGAATATGCGTGTTAGTGCTGCTACATGTGAATTTACTAAATTTGCTTTCCTTTGGTGGTCTGAGTATTGTCGTTTAAATCCTACTACTATTCCTAGTACTTGGACTGCTTTAAAAACTGCTATGCGTGTTCGTTTTGTACCTCCCACTTATCAACGTGATTTACTAAAGAATCTGACACGTTTAGAGCAAGGGAAAAATTCTGTAGAAGAGTATTATCAGGAATTGCAAACGGGGATGGTTCGGTGTGGTCTTGTTGAATCTACTGAACAAATGGTTGCACGTTTCTTTGGTGGGTTAAACAAGGACATTCAGCACATATTAGATTATAAGGAATATAATTCTATCACTCGTTTGTTTCATCTTGCTTGCAAAGCTGAACGTGAAGTGCAGGATCGCTAAACACCATGGAGGAGGACTAATAATTCTGCAGGTCGCACATCCACTTGGACATCCCGACAATCAGCACCTCCTTCTCGTGATTCGCCACCAGCTACTACCACATCCAAGGCCACTACAAGATTTCCAGCTGCTCCTCCACCGTCATCCAATACTCCTGCTCGTAGGGCATCTTCTATGGCTTCCACGGGTAAAACAAAGGATATACAATGCCACAAGTGCTGGGGTTTTGGTCATATTGAGAGACAGTGCACACCACAACGTGTTATGATGGTGCGTGATGATGGTCAATACGATTCAGCGAGTGACTTTGATGAAGATACATTAGCCCTTATTTCTGCTCGAGATGGAGACAAGTGTGATTCTGATGAAGAGACAGAGGTAATGGGAGCTGAAGCTGCTGATCAATACAAGAGCTTAATTACACAACGTGTGTTGACTGTGCAATTGAGCAAATATGAGCAAGATCAATGCCACAACCTGTTCCAAACACGTGGTGTTGTCAAGGAAAGAGCTATATGGATCATCATTGATGGAGGGAGTTGTAACAATCTGGCTAGTGTTGACATGGTAGAGAAGCTTGCACTTCCAACAAGACAACACACACATTCATATTACATCCAATGGTTTGAGAGTTCTCGCAAGATCAAGGTAACAAGAACGGAATATGAGGACGTCTTTCCCGCTGAGCTGCCACCAGGACTACCTCCTATTAGAGGAATTGAGCACCAAATTGATCTAATTCCTGGTGCTACGTTGCCCAACCGCGCGCCATATAGAACCAATCCAGAGGAGACAAAGGAGATACAACGCCAAATTCAGGAACTACTCGACAGAGATCATATTCGTGAGTCCCTAAGCCCCTGTGCTGTTCCTATTATTTTGGTACCTAAGAAAGATGGTTATTCGCGCATGTGTACTGATTGTAGAGCTATCAATAATATTACTATTCGATATCTTCATCCTATTCCACGTTTAGATGACATGCTTGATGAATTGAGTGGCTCTACCATGTTTTCTAAAGTTGATTTGCGTAGTGGTTACCACCAGATTCGTATGAAATTAGGAGATGAATGGAAAACAACATTTAAAACTAAGTTCGGTTTATAGGTTAGTAATGCCGTTTGGTTTAACTAATGCACCTAGCACTTTCATGAGATTAATAAATGAAGTTTTACGTGCTTTCATTGGACGTTTTGTGGTAGTCTACTTTGATGATATTTTGATTTATAGCAAATCTTTAGAGGATCATTTGGACCATTTACGTGCTGTTTTCAATGCTTTACGTGATGCACGTTTGTTTGGTAACCTTGAGAAGTGCACCTTTTGCCCCAATCGAGTTGCGTTTCTTGGCTATGTTGTTACATCACAGGGTATTGAAGTGGATCCAGCCAAGATTGAAGCTATTGAGAATTGGCCGCAGCCCAAGACGGTCACACAAGTGAGGAGTTTTCTTGGCCTTGCTGGTTTTTATAGGCGCTTTGTCAAACACTTTGGTTCAATTGCCGCGCCACTGAATGAACTTACCAAGAAGGATGTGCCCTTTGTTTAGGGCGATGCACAACAACAGGCCTTCGTCATATTGAAAGATAAGCTAACACATGCCCCCTTACTCCAACTTCCTGATTTTACTAAGACTTTTGAGCTTGAATGTGATGCTAGTGGAATTGGTTTAGGAGGGGTATTATTACAAGAGGGGAAACCTGTTGCATATTTTAGTGAAAAATTGAGTCGGGCTAGTCTGAACTATTCTACTTATGATAAAGAATTATATGCGTTGGTTCGGACATTAGAAACTTGGCAACATTATCTATGGCCTAAAGAATTTGTTATACATTCTAATCACGAATCCTTGAAGCATATTCGTAGTCAAGCTAAATTGATTCGTCGTCATGCAAAGTGGGTTGAATTTATTGAGTCTTTTCCTTATGTTATCAAACACAAAAAGGGTAAGGATAATATTATTGCTGATGCTTTGTTGCGCCGTTATACTTTGTTATCTCAACTTGACTTCAAAATATTTGGATTAGAAACTATTAAGGAACAATATGTGCATGATGCTGAATTTAAAGATGTGTTGCAGAATTGTAGAGATGGTAGAACATGGAACAAGTTCGTCTTCAATGATGGATTTGTGTTCCGTGCTAACAAACTATGCATTCCGGATAGTTCTGTTCGTCTTTTGTTGTTACAGGAGGCGCATGGAGGAGGATTGATGGGACACTTTGGTGTCAAGAAAATGGAGGATGTTCTTGCTGCATATTTCTTTTGGCCACGTATGCGTCGAGATGTTGAGAGATTTGTGGCACGCTGCACTACTTGTCAAAAAGCTAAGTCTCGCCTTAATCCACATGGTTTATATATGCCTCTTCCTGTTCCTAGTGTTCCTTGGGAGGATATTTCTATGGACTTTGTTTTGGGATTGCCACGAACACAGAAGGGGAGGGATAGTATTTTTGTTGTTGTGGATCGGTTTTCTAAGATGGCACACTTTATTCCTTGTCATAAAATGGATGATGCTGCGCATATTGCTGATTTGTTCTTTCGTAAAATTGTTCGTTTGCATGGTGTGCCAAATATTATTGTTTTTGATCGTGATACTAAATTTCTTAGCCACTTTTGGAGATGTTTATGGGCTAAGTTGGGGACTAAATTGCTGTTTAGTACTACATGTCATCCCCAAACTGATGGACAAACTGAAGTAGTAAATAGAACTTTGTCTACTATGTTGCGGGCTGTTTTAAAGAAGAACATAAAATTGTGGGAAGAGTGTTTACCTCATATAGAATTTGCTTATAATCGTTCGCTGCATTCTACCACAAAGATGTGCCCATTTGAGATCGTGTATGGTTTTGTTCCTCGTGCACCTATTGATTTATTGCCTTTACCTTCTTCGGTGAAAAATAATTTGGATGCTACACAACGCGCTGAAATGATATTAAACTTGCATAAGACTACTAAAGATAACATTGAACACATGAATGCTAAGTATAAACTTGCTGGGGATAAAGGGAGAAAGCATGTTGTGTTTGATGTTGGAGATCTTGTTTGGTTACATTTGTGTAAAGATCGTTTTCCTGATTTACACAAGTCTAAGTTAATGTCGCGTGCTGCTGGTCCCTTTAAGGTATTAGAGAAAATAAATGATAATGCATATAAACTTGAGTTGCCTGCAGACTTTGGTACGGTTAGTCCTACGTTTAACATTGCAGATTTGAAGCCTTACTTTGGTGAGGAAGATGAGATTGCGTCGAGGATGATTTCAATTCAAGAAGGGGAGCATGATGTGGACATCCCTTCTATTGATACAACCGTTGTACCTACAGCTACACACATACAAGGACCCATCACAAGATCTCGTGCCAAACAACTTAACTATCAGGTACTTTCGTTTCTTGGAACTATTCCTCACATACATGAGAATATGATGCTACCTAAATTAGATGTATTTCTTACTCTTAAGAATGATGGACCAAGCATGGATGAGAGGGACAAGCATTGGAGCATGGCCATGCATGGAGATGGCAGCAAGCATGTGATGATCCAAGAGAAGGCCACGGATGAAGATTTCAGAACTTTGAGGCCGCCATAATGAAGAAAGAAGGCTTGGACGAAATATTCAAGATTAATACTTCACGAATTCGTCCATAGATTAATATGGTGCTGCGACACCTTTATTTTGGGCCGGTCCCATGTAATCTTCGCAGGATTTTAAATAGCCACTTTTTAGAGTCCGTATTTGAGGGGAAAATGACTTCTAGGGTTGGATTCGGCCACCACTTCCATGGCTGGCCGAAACCCCACCGTTTCCTCCTTAAATACTCCCCATAGCCGTCACCCTAGACTCGGATTTTGTTTAGACATTAAGTTAGCCATCGTAGCAACTTCGCCAAGGCTCGAGCGTCGCAGAGGCCTCTTGTACTTCGCACCTATACAGGATCCCACCTTTTCAATAAAGCTTTCCTATTAATCCACAATATCTTGATTGCAATATTAGTTCTTACTTGTTCTCGATTTCAGGTAGGAATTAAGACCCTCGCTGGTCAGGCTGATCGTGTTCCCGCAGGATCGGTAACCTCCAGGAGATTGGCCTAGCGATTGCATTGGCGCTCGTGCTCGCACGTGTAGTCGGATCGTCAAGCCCGAGCTCCACCAAATCGACTATCACCATCTCATCGAAAGATCGGACACCTTTGCCCTATCACTTTGTCTCGCGATAGTTTACTTATCCGAGGTCTGATCGTCGGTATCTCTGCATACCTAGTTCAACCTCGTTACCGATTAGTACTCTTTTCTCATTCCCGTGATATGTGATCCCTTGTGAGCCAGTCACATGCTTGCAAGATAATTTGATGACATTCCACCGAGAGGGCCCAAAGTATATCTACCCGTCATATGGATGGAAAAATCCCACTCTTCATCCATGTGCCTCAACACATACTTTCCGAACACTCAATGCCACCTTTATAACCACCCAGTTACGGTGTGGTGTTTGATGTCATAAAAGCATCCTTCCGGTGATGGTGATTAGCATGATCTCATGGTCGAAGGAATTAGGGTACTATGTATTAGAAAGCTTATAGCAAGTGAACTATTTGAATGACTTGATCTTATGCTACGCTTAACTATAGGAGTATGTCCACCACATCATTCTCCTAATGATATGACCTTGTTGTTAATAACATCTCAATGTTCATGTTCAGGAAACCATGATCATATATTAACCAACAAGTTAGTTTAACAAGAGGCTTTACTAGGGACTCTTTTATGTTTACAAATCACACAAGTATTAATGTTTCCTGTTAATACAATTATAGCATGGTATGTAAACATTTATCATAAGCATGAAGATATGATAATAACCACTTTATTATTGCCTCTTGGGCATATCTCCAACATAATTAGGGTTCATACATGTTCTAGGGTTCTTCCCAGGTTCTAGGGTTCATCCCTTTGTGTGCTTGTAAACTGATTATTTGGCTTGATAGTGAGGCCTAGTAAGTATTGTGATCTATTGCACTTCCTTGCTTACTATCATGATTTGATTGTCTGATTGGTGATCTGATGCTAGTGGTTCTGTAGTGTTACCCCTAATTGGTAATTAAGCTTGGTTAAGTTGATGGTACAACTGAGAAAGCTGGGTGGTTGTGTTGATGCTTAATGTGTTCATATACTGTCAGTACTTTGTCAGTGGTGATTCAGTGCACCAATAGATATTGGTTTGTGGATTCATGTGCAGATTGAGGCTAATTAGTTTCTTATAGTGATATTCTGTACACATAAACTTGAACATGATTCTTGGTGATGGTTTCCAGGAAAATGATAGTCATTGGCTTGCTGATTTATTTATGAAAGCTAAATGATTGTTTGGCTTGGTTTTAGAACTTGTTATTGTGACACCATCTTAGAATGGCACACAATTTGTGATTCTACTACTGAGCTTTACTATGGTTAGTGCTTAATATTGGATATATGCTAGAGATAAATTGTAATCTTCTTTCTTTAAGCATCCATGCCCATGATGTTGGTCTGAGGCTTAGGAACTAGATTCCTATCTTGCTGTCCCTCATAGATATGCTTAAGTGTCAAGGTTGTTCACTGGATCTTGGATCCTAGTTGGCTAAAATGATTGGTTTGCTTATAGCTTAATGTTGGTGCATATAGGTTATGAAATCTAAGGTGCTACTCCGTTAGGATATGTGCCCAGATTTTATAAGCTATATGAGAACATATTGGAATATGAGTTGTTTATGATCACTAGGATCATAGATCCCGGTCTGAGATTCTGGTGGATTTGATAGAGTTTACTTCTGGCCTTTATATTTCAAATTCCTCTATGATAGGTTCACCCCACTTGGGTGATCACTGAGAGGTTTAACTTATAAATCAATACATACTTTTCTGTTTGAATAAGATGAACAGAATATGTGGATGTTTTATGATACTCACCACAACATGTGATGATTGTGATGGTTGTTAGTTGATCTGGTGGCTTGATCTTACTAATTGTGTTGCTGTCCTGATCTGGTCCTTCACCTCCTAGTGCTGCTCCTGCTACTGTTGATTTCCTGTGAGCTTGACCTTGATCTGCCCTTCACCCCTAGCTCCTGTGAGCTTGACCTTGCTATCCACCTGATTCTCCCCCTCCTTATGTCACCATCTGGTGATGCTAGGGTGATTTGGTGTGTGGTTGGGCTGGTGGTTTGCTTGGCTTTGCTAAGCTGAGTGTGTTCTTGGTGTGGTGTCTGAGATGCAAAGATGAACTAGTGGGGATACCCACCGCTGTGCTTGCTCCTTTTACTTGTGTGAGTTGTTGTGGCTGTGTCGACAACACACCCCATGCAGTTAGATGATTGTGCTACCTGTGTGCCTGTTGCATGGTTTTGGATTATATCAGCGAGGTGTCTCACCTTTTGGTCTTTTAACTTTTTAACTTTCCTGGTGAAACTTGCCCCTCTTTCTGGCTGTGAATTTTTGTCTTCTGGCTTATTTATTATGAAAGATCAAATTCTTTCATATTGGTGAAACTTGCCCCTATAACTTTTACTCAATGATGTAACTTTGAGCAGTGCACTTTACTGCTCTCTACTAAGAGTAAAACTAACAATTCAATTTTTATTTCTATTCTTATTTGTTTTGTGTTTTGCAGGTACAAGATCTGAAGATTCAAGATTTAGTATAGGAGTACCTAGATAGATTCCTTTGTAATTTTTTTATTTTATTCTTATGTAAGAATATTGTAATAGTTTATTCATTCTTTTAATTTCCTCATTTATAAATTATTTACTGTAATGAATCTTTATTGACTCAATGAGCCAATATTTGTAATTTATTTATGAAATCTATACCTACCTAATAATAATAATAATAAAGGACGAAGTGTTTCTTCCGGTCCAACACTTTTTTGGACCGTTTTACCCCAGTAGTTTAATCAAAATTACCCACTATACCACCCGTAAGATATAGATAATTGTTTTTTAATCAAAGTTACCCACTATGCCACGTGTAAGTCATAGGTAATAGTTTTTTTCTTGGTCAACGTCGCCTCAGGAATCCACAGGTTGACAGATCGATATGCTTGTTTAATTCTCAGCGCCACCACACATGCAATAGGCCAATCACTTCTTTGCGCATGTTTTTATTCCCAACTTGGCTTGCCACCGACCAGGCCCCTCCTTTGCCAGCGTCGCCCGTGGCGTCGTGAATTTCAGGTGGAGCTCCTCATTCGGTGCTCTTGCTTGCCCTTGTACAGCAGGTAGGTATCGTAGAATACATGCGCCGAAGACCATAGAGAGAGCAGCGGGTCGGGAATCGAAAGTGGCGCAGTGAGCCTGACGATGCGGAGGCCACAACCAAGACAGAGGCTCGGACCGACGGCGTGCATATAGACCCTTCGGGTTCCCCGGCCCTGCTCGTCTTCCAAGTCGTCGTCGGTCGTAGCCTCCTCCTCACATCGGAGGAGCCATGGTTGTTCCGCCTCTCCTCACTACGGGAGAAAGGTTCTTTGCCGGAACACGGCAAACCCTTTGCCGTGTGTAAATCAACACGGCAACGATCGGGACGACAAAGAGGCTTTGTCGTGTGTCTTGACGCCCGGAACACGACAAAGACTTTGCCGTGTGTTTTCTGATCACACACGGCACACTAAAGTAGTTGACGGTTCCGTCCGTCTGACGGAGCCAACAGATCGGTGCCGTGTATTCCCTTTGCCGTGTGCCTTCGATCTTTGCCGTGTGTTCTCCCTTTGTCGTGTGTCTTGCCTTCGTAGTGCGTATGTCCTTTGCCGTGTGCTTTGGTTTTTGCCGTGTGTTCTGGGTTTGCCGTGTGCATTTTCCTTTGCTGTGTCTTCCCTTTGCCGTGTGCCTCTCAGGGGTGATACACGGCAAATGCCCTGTGTATAACCTCAGCAGCACACATGTGGGCTACACGTGGCTTCTTTGCCGTGTGTATACACACGGCAAAGCAGCCCTGTTTTTCAATTTTTTTTGTTTCCATTCATTTCCTGCAATTCAAAACATAGAATATATATATATATATATATATATATATATGATCATACAGATCATCAGCAACACCAAATTGCATCGAACAACAATAATATAATCATCACCAACACCAAAATATCACAAGTATGATCATAATATCATCACAAACAATACCAAATATCACACAAGACAAAGTTTATTACACAAGTGCATAACCAACAAGTGCACAATCCCTAAACTACACAAATATTACAAGTTTATTCTTGCCACCCACAAGACCATCAACTCCGAGTGATCCACAAGCTCATGCTCCATCGTGAGATCCTACAAGTTGAAGACAAGTATATAAATATGACAAGTAAAATCATCAATATGTACAAGTTTCTAGGCAAGTTGATGGAAATGGCAATAACATGGGATTTTGACGAGTCTTATGGCAAATTACATCAATATGACAAGTAAAATCATGAATATCTACAAGTCCCATGGCAAGGCTAGAATTTCTACAAGTGTCATGGCAAGGCTAAAATTTCTACAAGTGTCATAGCATGGCTAAAATTTTGACAATGGCATAGAATTATCTACAAATGTCATGGAATTGCTAAATTTGCTATAAGTATCATGGCAAGGCTAAATTTCCTACAAGTGTCATGGAATTGCTAAATTTTCTATAAGTATCATGCCAAGGATAAAATTTCTACAAGTGTCATATCATGGATAAAATTTCTACAAATGCGATGACATGGCTAAATTTGACAAGTATAAGAAAACAAACCTGGAGGACTCTGATTCAGCCTCCGGACGACCGACGGATTGTTGACGGTGAAAGACGGCGCGCCTGGTTGTTCGATCCACCCCCAGACCCACCAGGCGGCAGCATTGCATTGTCCATCTGCAGCATTGGAAATTGTGAGCATTAGACAATAAGGCAAGATTGAAAATTGTGAGCATTGGACAATAAGACACTTGATCACTTACCCACGAGAAGGAAAAAGGAGGAGTGGGAAGAGTCCCTAGTTGAGAATTGATGAGCATTTTCTGTGTCATCCACCGCATCATCTGCCCCTGTTGCTCCAGCAACCCCTGCTGATAGGCCATCTGCTGCTCCAGCTGCTGCTGCCGCTGCTCGGCCGCCTCTCTGCGTGCCCTATCAGCGGCCATCTCCTCCTACATCGTGTCGCCACGATTAGATGAACATTGCAATACAAAACATGTAGTAAAACATAGATGACCGAGGAAGAACATACCCGTAACTGCTCGAGAGCTACAACCGAAGGCCGTGGGCGGGTCTCTATAGCAGCCTGGTCACTAGTCCTACCACGCCGGACCTGGCGCATAGATGGAACGGTCTTAGGGTCAACGGACCCGTGACCGATCCATAGGCGACCATTCTTCTGGCCTTCTCCCGCCAGCACGGCGACCTCGGGGTCGAAGGGGGCAGTCATAGGGTTAGAATCTTCTCCATGCACCTCCTTGTACTTCTCAGGGTACTTCTCACCCCGGAGCCTGGCTCCCTCGTTCATCCATAGGCTCCCGTTCCTAGGCTCGTCCAACATGCGTGTCTTCTTCCAAACGGCAAACACGGACGACTCTTGACCTGTCTTTATTTTCTACACAAAAGAGCACGAAGTTAAGTGAAGGGGGAATCCAAAGGGCGAAGTAAAGAATAACATTACAAGCAAGAACAAATAAAGCATTTTCTCACCTCTTTTTGCCTAAGAAGGGCGGGCGGGGGGGGGATGCTGCCTTGGCGATGTGATCCACCCCCATCTCCTCTCGCCGCTTCTTTGCATCGGCGTGTTTTTGGAGGTAATTGGGGTGTGTCCACCACGCTACCATTGCCGTGAAGCACCGCTCGTCATTACCCACGAACTGAGGAGGGTTCTACATCCACAAGACACACGTATTAGTACAATAGAAAATAGAATAAGGTCAAGAAATCAATAAAACAAAAATGCAACTACCTGCAGGTACTGCCACGGCTCGAAGAGCATCTCCCGGGATTGGCTCTTGTTCATCCAAATCTTGCGATTGCCGAACCAGTTGCGGACGCAGTTCACGCGTGCCTCATAGTGCATGTCTTGCACCTTCCTCTTGGCAAGCTCGTGAACAATCATCAAACACTCCCTTTTGCGCGTCCTGTCCATGTCGAAGAACTTCTACAAGTATGCACATAGGGAAAAAGGGGGGTCAAAGCCACGAGTTCAAGTATATTTCATCCTCAAGGCGATTGAATTATGACAAGCGAAACAAACTTACCCAGAACAAAACCTGAACCTTCTCCGCGATGGTGGTGTACTTTTTTTCGGGATCTTCAGCATAGTGGTAATGCTTCCAAGTCCAAGCCACATCCGTTGAACCATTTGGGAGAGTGACAATCCCAGGAAAATACTTTCTAACCAAGGCTCCAAGGATGCTTGAGTAGCCACGATATGGCTTGATCCCATCCTCATATAGAAAGGCACTGCAAAATGAAAAGACAAGGTCAGTATGTGATAAAAATTACAATGTATGGTTTAGGGTCAAATCATGTACCTCGACCCAGCGGGCACGAGTACCTTGTCTGCATAGGGATAAGGTAGGTCGGGGAGTCTCGAAACCCCACGCCGATATGGAGCCTTCTCCCGCGGCACCAGGCTCGGGTCCATGGTCGCGTACTCCTCAAGGTACTGCGTCTCATATGAAAACTTGCACGTGTCCCTAGCATATGTGTGTGAGTGTGGTGCAAGGTTGGTATATGTGATTGCATGTGGCCCCCTCGCATGCATGCGCTCTAACCTAGAAGCGAAGGTTCTGGACCTGTATAAGGGGGAATCTCCCCGTTCAGGTGAAACTGGGTAGGATAGTGCCCCAACTTGTGAACCAATATGGTTTTACATCATCCTATGACCTAGTCAAACACAAAACAAGAGAGAGCTACGCCGGGCTACCCCTGTCAGACGAATGTCTAGGGGGGTAGACGATCCGAGGCCGTAGATCAGGGTTTCGCCGGAAGAAGACCACGAGAACATCAGAATCAGATGAAAACTTGCATGTGTCCCTAGCATATGTGTGTGAGTGTGGTGCAAGGTTGGTATATGTGCTTGCATGTATCCCCCCCTCGCATGCATGCGCTCTAACCTAGAAGCGAAGGTTCTAGACCTGTATAAGGGGGAATCTCCCCGTTACGGTGAAACCGGGCCGTATAGTGCCCCAACTTGTGAACCAACATGGTTACACATCATCCCATGACATAATCAAACACAAAACAAGAGAGAGCTACGCCGGGCTATCAGAAGAATGTCTAGGGGGGTAGACGATCCGAGGCCCATAGATCATCAGGGTTTCACCGGAGGAAGTCCACGAGAACGTCGGAATCAGGGGGGGGGGGTGCATGTATATAGTGATCAAGACCACAATAACCTATGATCATATGTGTGCTCTCATGATCCTATGAAATAATATCACCTAACATATATGTAATAAAATCCTTGCTAATTAAAGAAAAGAAAAAGGTGAAAAAAAATTCTTTGCCGTGTATACAGAAGAAAACACACGGCAAAGATTGCCGTGTGCCTGACGGCGAGGGCACACGACAAAGATTCTGCCGTCAGCCCCTGCCGGCGGGTGACCCTGCGAGGCCACGAGGCCCACTTCCTTGCCGTGAGTGTATCTTTGCCGTGTTTCTTCAATGACTTTGCCGTGATTCTTTTCTTTGCCGTGTGTTCTCGTTAGTCCATTGCCGTGTTTATTTCTTTGCCGTGTTCTTTTTCTGCAGTTTGCCGTGCACCTGTCCTTTGCCATGTTCTTCTTGGTTTACACACGGCAAAGATTCTTTTTGTCGTGTTCTGGGCCTTTTGGTACACGACAAAGGAGAGGGGCGACGGCAGCGACATTTTTTTCCCTTAGTGCCTTGCACCTCCGGCCAGCAGCACTCCACCTCGCCCGACCACATGCGCAGCTGGACGTCCCCGAGGACCTCAACCCTCGCTGGCCGCCATGTCCTCCTTCATCGATCTCCATTGCCGCCCTTCCTCTCATTCGACTGCGAGTCTCGACTCCTCAGCACATCGCTATGCTGTTGGGCTTTCTCTTATGGGCCGTGTGCCCGGTTGTCAACTTTTGATAGCAGAAGGTTTTCTTTACCAACAAACGAGAGTATTTTCTATCGAATAGTCCCGCCTCGCTTCTTTAAACAGAGTTTCACCGGTTTATATACACTTACAAATTAACAAGAATCAGTCGCCTCGAGAATAAAAACAAGCAGAATCAATTTGTAACCCAGTGAATCGGATCCAGTGAAAAGGTGGTGAGAAGGAGAGAGAGAGAGAGGAGCACCAGAGACCAGGGAGAACTATGTTCCCGATAATCCAGAGAAAGGAGCGGGACTAGCAAAACGGGAGCAGGACTAGCGCTGGGTGGTTGGCGAGCTAGAAACAAGGATTGGACGGGGGCGGATGCAGGAGGTGACATTTGGGGCTCATGAGCAATCGATTAGAGAGCTTCATGGCGGTGCGGTGAGCATCCACGATGGAAGCGCGTGTCTGGTAGGTTTTGTGTGTGTGGGCTGGCAGGCTCGTGAAGGTTGCTTGGACATCATGGGCCAAAACGGTGAGTCGTTCCTTTGCACCTCTTTTTATTATAAACTTTTTTCTTTATTTTTAGAAAACATAAATATGAATAGAGAGAAGGTTTTAGGGGTTATAAACAGTACAAAGCAGTTTTTTAGAAAGTGGAATAATTCAAAAACTTGCTACTTTCAATACAACTATCTATTGTGTCAACATAATTGCAAACGTGACATAAAAAATCACGTTGCGCACTTTACGGGGAGATGAAAGGAAAGCATGCCAAAAAAGAGGAAGAGAGGATTTCGAGAAAGAAAATATTTTACTCGCGAATTGGAACAATCAATCGATCGAGGAGCGGGTGTCGCCGAGCAAGTTAAAAAAGCTGTCTACGTTGTGACGTGCCATTGATTTAAAAAAAACACCATCTGCACAATAAAGACTAACTTCTTCCGCCACAACACGCGGGTATTTTGCTATCTATATCAATAACACTTTTTTGTACAGATTTACCCTCACACCAAATTCTATATTACCAGCAAAGCAACCACTTTTTTGTACAGATTTACCCTCACACCAAATTCTATATTACCACCAAAGCAACCAGTAATTAAAAAAACTTTGGAAAGTTGCGCTTGTTCTCCCTCTATGCTGGCTGGCGGCTAGTCTTCAGAAGCAGCGTTGGTGCTCCTCACGAAGAGAAAGATGACCACAATCTTAGGTGGGCTTGGTTGGTTGGCCAGTTGGCCGGATGGGTCTAATAACAAAAAATTAGATCCAATGAATAGAAAATAAACAAAAAAAGATATATACGGTGCATTACCAGTTTAGTCCCACCTTGCCCACTTAAACCAAGCATTATCAGTTTATATACGGCGCTAATTGCCTGGATATCAGCAAGTTGACTGAGAATCAACAAGCAGCCATACCTTATGGTCAAACCGATTGTGTGCTTAAAAGTGAGGGAGCAGATTTATGAGGAAACCAATTCTAGTGGGCTGCCTTGCACAGTCATGGTGCATCATTAAATGAGTTTATCTAGCCTTGTGAGATGTAGTTGCATGAAGCCTAGACCCTATAGGGAAGCTACGAGCTAGCCAATTGGACACGAGTAATATGCTGGATCCTAGAGGGAAACTACGAGCTAGCCTTGTAAGATTGAGCTACCCTGAGCCATGGCAGGGATAATTTCCACATCTCTTGGTAAAAAGAGAGCCTACGGGGTAGTTATACTTTCTTAATCCTGTGTTAGCATGCTTATTTCTACTTAGATCTAGCCAATTTTTTTTGTTTAGAAGTTATTTTTATCTCCCGGTGCAACGCACGGGCACACTTCCTAGTAAAGATAAGGAATAAAGATTCATTTCTTATTTGAATTTCTTTATTTTCATTCCTATTACTATTTATTATCTCTTGATTAAATTAAATAATATTACTAAATAATTTTTGGAATTCATTCTAAAATATCAATTCCCAACTTTAAAATACAAGTTCAATTTTCAAATTTGAATTCAAATTATTTCCCCCAAAACACACTAATTCATAAAGATCATGTCAAAATTTATAACAATCACTCTCTAGAGCTATTCCTATACCTAGAGAGTGAAAGAAACATTGATCACTTTAGGTTTTTATTTGGCAAAAAATTTACCCACATTTTATAGATGAATGCATTCATATGCACAAATTCCTAAATCTACCATTCATTGGTTCCTAAATGCTGGGATGTTACACTGATGATCTTAAATATGCTTAACTAGATGATAAGAAAATATATCCTGTTATTATTAGTTCTAAAATTTCAGAAAAGGAAGAGGAAAGGTTATTGGAAATACTGAAGAAACACCGAGGAGCTATGGGGTATACTCTTGATGATTTAAAAGGGATTTCTCCTACTATATGTCAGCATGCTATCAATATAGAACCTGATGCAAAACCAGTTGTTGAACATCAACGCCGTTTAAATCCTAAGATGAAGCATGTGGTAAGAAATGAGGTATTAAAACTCCTTGATGCTGGTATTATTTATCCGATTGCTGATAGTCAATGGGTTAGTCCTGTTCATTGTGTCCCAAAGAAAGGGGGAATCACTGTTGTGCCTAATGAAAATAATGAGCTCATACCTCAAAGAGTAGTTGTGGGGTATAGGATGTGCATTGATTTTAGAAAAGTTAATAAGGTTACTAAGAAAGACCATTATCCTTTGCCCTTTATTGATCAAATGCTAGAAAGGTTGTCTAAAAAGACCCACTTTTGTTTTCTTGATGGTTACTCTGGGTTCTCTCAAATTGCGGTAAAAGCACAAGACCAAGAGAAAACCACCTTTACTTGTCCTTATGGAACTTATGCTTATAGGTGTATGCCTTTTGGTTTATGTAATGCCCCACTACCTTTCAGAGATGTATGTCTGCTATCTTTCATGGTTTTTGTGAAGAAATTGTGGAGGTTTTCATGGACAATTTCTCCGTCTATGGAACTTCTTTTGATAATTGTTTGCACAACCTTGATAAAGTTTTGCAGAGATGTGAAGAAACTAACCTTGTTCTTAATTGGGAGAAATTACATTTCATGGTTAATGAAGGGATTGTTCTTGGACACAATTTTTTTGAAAGAGGCATTGAAGTTGACAGAGCCAAAATTGAAGCAATTGAGAAGATGCCCTGCCCTAGGGATATAAAAGGTATTCGTAGTATCCTTGGTCATGTTGGTTTCTATAGGAGGTTTATGAAAGATTTCTCCAAAATTTCAAAGCCCCTTACTAATCTTCTTCAAAAAGATGTACCTTTTGTTTTTTATGATGATTGTAAGGAAGCTTTTGAAACTTTCAAGAAAGCTTTGACTACTACTCCTATTGTTCAACCACCTGATTGGAGTTTACCTTTTGAAATTATGTGTGATGCTAGCGATTTTGTTGTGGGTGTTGTTCTTGGGAAACGTGTTGATAAGAAGTTGAATGTTATTCATTATGCTAGCAAGACTCTAGATGCTGCTCAAAAGAATTATGCTACTACTGAAAAGGAGTTCTTCGCTATAATCTTTGCATGTGTTAAGTTTAGACCCTATATTGTTGATTCAAAGGTTACTATTCATACTAATCATGCTGCTATTAAGTACCTTATGACAAAGAAAGACGCTAAGCCTAGGCTTATTAGATGGGTGTTACTTTTACAAGAGTTTGATCTGCATATTGTAGATAGGAAAGGTGCTGAAAATCCCGTTGCTGGAAATTTGTCTCGTTTGGAAAACATTTCTTTTGACCCCTTGCCTGTTAATGATAGTTTTCCAAATGAACAGTTGGTTGCAATAAGGATAAGCCCGCATGAGAGCCCCTGGTATGCTAATTACGCTAACTTTATTGTTTCCAAGTATTTGCCACTAACCTTCACATCCCCGCAAAGAAGAAAACTCTTTTATGATCTGAGGAATTACTTTTGGGATGACCCACATTTATACAAAGGATTACATGGTATTATGCGAACATGTGTTCTAGAATATGAACAACAAGAGATATTGAGGAAATGTCATGGTAGTGCTTATGGAGGACATCATGCTGGAGATAGAACTGCACAAAAAGTTTTACAATCTGGATTTTATTGGCCTACCATTTTCAAGGATGCAAGGTAGTTTGTTCTATCATGTGATGAATGTCAAAGGGTTGGTAATATTTCTAGACGCAATGAAATGCCTATGAATTATTCTCTTGTTATTGAACCTTTTAACTTTTGGGGATTTGACTTTATGGGTCCTTTTCCTCCTTCAAAAGGATATACCTATTGTTTATGTTACAAAGTGGGTAGAGGCCATAACTACACATAGTTCTTATGGTAAGACCTCTTTAAAAATGCTTAAAGATGTTATTTTTCCTAGGTTTGGTGTACCTAGATATCTCATGACTGATGGAGGCTCTCATTTTATTCATGGTGGTTTTAGGAAAACTCTTGCCAAATATATGTTAACCATAGAATTGCTTCAGCTTATCACCCCTAAACCAGTGGGCAAGTAGAACTTTCCAATAGGGAAATTAAATCTATCTTGCAGAAGACTATTAATAGATCTAGGAAAAATTGGGCTAAAAAGTTGAATGACGCTTTATGGGCTTATAGAACTGCTTGTAAAAATCCTATGGGGATGTCTCCTTACAAAATGGTTTATGGGAAGGCTTGTCACTTGCCTCTAGAATTAGAACACAAAGCTTATTGGGCAGTGAAAGAATTGAATAGAGATTTTAAACTTGCTGGTGAGAAAAGATTGCTTGACTTGAGTACTTTAGATGAGTGGAGAAGTGAAGCTTATGAAAATTCTAGACTCTTTAAGGGAAAAGTAAAAAAGATGGCATGATAGGAGAATTCTCAAAAGGGAATTCCATGTTGGGGAGAAAGTTCTTTTATATAGGTCTCGTCTCAGATTTTTTGCAGGGAAATTACTCTCAAAATGGGAAGGTCCTTTTGTTATTGAGGAAGTGTGTCGTTCAGGGGCTACCAAAATATCTTCTCTGAAGGATAACACTACACATGTGGTGAATGGTCAAAGGCTCAAACATTATATTTCTGGAGATTCTTATAATGAAGATGTTGATATTATCCAAATGGTGACTCCAAAAGAATTTATCAGATACTAAACACCAGAATCTGCAGAGTCCGTCTTTGAATAGGTAAAAAGTGGTGAAAACAGAAGGTTCGTGGAAGCCTTATATTTTTGATGTTTTTACTACATACGGAAGGTTTCGAGACGAAACGGATAAAGAAACGGAGGCCTGGGTGGCCACACCCACCCTAGGCGTGGGCCCCTAGCTGGCCGCGCCTGGAGGGGGTGTGAGCCCCCTAAACTCCGTCTCTGCCTCATTTTCACACAACACCTTCCTTATGCATTGAAACTTCATAATATATAACCCCCGGATTCCCCGAGGTTCGTATATCGTGTTCTCGTCGTGTTTTCATTTTGATCTGTTTCTGTCAGGAAATCTTCTCAAGTTTAGAGCACCATGGTATTCGCCAACAACGATGGCAAGAAGCCCGAGGAAGATGATCCTCAATACCCCAAGGAGGAGGAGATTTTGGTTGAGGATGAAGAAGACATGGAGGAGGAAGAGCATCCGGACACCTGCGCTACCGTTGCAAGCATTGGAGTGGTGGCAGACCCTATCAAGCTTAGGAGGACAGCACGAATGTCTTAGGAGAAAGAACTCCACGTCATATCCTCGCTCCACGGTCACCTCCTTCACGCACCAAGAACCCCTTCCATACTCTCTTAACTGAGCGACATTACCAAAAGGTGCCCAAAGGAAATTTGCCCTCTGTTTGGGATCTGCCTCATTCTAGCCATGCAGGGAAGGAACACACTAAAAAGGAAGAGTGGGGAAAGAATAACAAGGACTGGGATTCTCGGTCCGACATGATCATGAACCGTATTAATCATAATTCGGAGTTGATTCGTACTCTAACCTTCGAGATAGAGGATTTAAGGGAACTGATTGAAGAGCTTATCAAGAGAACACCGCCACCACCGAAGGAGTAATCCGTCATCAGGTTTGGCATCCCCTTGGTTTGTTCCAAGCTTGGGGGAGTGCCGCGGTATCACATCATTATCTTTTATCTTTTATCTTTTTAGTAGAGTCATATATTTGGTAGAGAAGTTCTATTATAGGTTGGTTTGCATTGTGGAAGTATCTCTCCTTTATTTGGTTATCTATGTATCCCTTGGTGTGAGTGCCTTGATGGAATATTAATGAGAAACTTCATCTTTTACTTTTTGCACTCCTTATTTTAGTTTGCAATCTCTATTATAAGATTGATCTTGTTGATCAGTAATGGTATCACTTTGGGAGCATCAAGTAGATCTAAGTTGGTTTTGGCAAACCAAGCTCTGGTCGGTAGCAACACTTTTTGAGGTTTGAAAGGAAAAGATAAAAGCACTTATATGTATTTTGTATCATTTATTTTCTTTCTTGATTGGCTCATAAGTTAGTATTCTTTATTTAAGATCTTTTGTGTCTTTAAGGAAGATTGCATGTTTGGCTTTATCACTTGTAGGTTTGCTTGTTTCCTTCAACTCTTTTGCTTGCTACCCAGCCTTGCTAGCCAAAAGCCTGTTTTGAGAAGGAATACTTCTCATGCATCCAACCCCCTTTGAACCAAAACCTATGCCATTTTTGTCCACCATATCTACCTATTAGCACTATCTCTATTCCAAGCAAATTCTCAAGCTTCATCTATCTTTCGGATTAAAAATTATTTTGTTATGTGAAAACTAGTTAGTAAAGCTCTCACGAACTTGATGGCACACCTTATTTTCTTGCCCCTAATAAACTTGAACCATTGTGTCATTGAAGTTGTATATTCTTGCATCTATACCTTCAACACTTATGGATACATATCCAGTTGATATCATGCTCTTTTGTTTGCGGATGTCGTCGGTGTGAAATAAAAGGGGAGCTTGTAAGTCCATGGAGTTATGTATGTGTGTTAGAGAAACGCCTGGGCCGCTAGCCTAAGTCATGCCTAATCATGGTGGAAACTCGCAGCATAACCATAGTGAGTAATATGTGAAGCATCCTCAAGAAAAACCTATGCAAATAACAAATAAAAAGATCGCTGAGATGCTCACTCTCTGCTTTCCTTGTCATTTTGATTATGGGATAGCTCCTGTATCAAGTGCAAGGGGTACCCCGTTGGCGGTTCTTTATGATACACTTGTACTTACAATGACAAGAACTTACCGGTAACTAAAGTTGAGTAGCATGAGGAGCGGCCCTCGTACTCAAGGGACTTGAGATTGCCAACTTATATGTTGTCAAGCATATACTCCATCTTTGTTCACTTTAACCTTAATCACTTCAAGATGCTTATGATAGGGGCAATGAGAGCTCAAATCTAGTAAGTACCATAATATTTTGGAAGCTCTTTATGAACTTGAAATCCCTGCTTCCCTCTATGAAGGGCCCTTCTTCTACTTCTAAGTTGAGTCAGTAGACCTACGTCCCCTCTATCTCCAGCAAGCATTTGAGTTGTTGTGTTTCAAGCATTCATATGATGATTTATTCAATCATGTTCTTTATCTTCCTTGTTTGCTCAAGACTCTTATCTACTGAGTATTACTTTGAAAGCTATCATTATGAAAAAACTTTTATGTTTGAGAAAAGAATACTCTTGTTGTGAAAACTTCTATAAAAGCTTTTTGTGAAACTGTTTGCCAGCTGTTCTCTGACCAAGAACAAAGTTTGCCAATTCCAATTATGATTTATCTTTATGCATATCTATTGTGACCCCTGTACTTGTTGCAAGCTAAGTTATATAATGGTGAGTTGCTTTCTTCTATGAGTTGTGTAATGGTAAGTGTGATGCTTCTTGTCCGTATTCTTTTATCGACACTTCACTCCATAAACCTGTGGACATGTTTACTAAGCTCAGTTTTCGCTTGGGGACAAGCGAAGGTCTAAGCTTGGGGGGAGTTGATACTTCCAATTTGCATCACCATTCTATATCATAATTTGCATCTATTCATTGATATATTTCTTATTAAGAGGTGTTACTTATGTCTTTTCATCTGTTTTTGCATGTTGGATGATTCTTGGAGGATGAACTGCCGGAGTCACTCACGAATTCGGCTATCCCTCGGATGAGGAGATTGTGCCAAATCCGAAGGCGGACTTCAAGAAGGCATTCCTACCACGCCTTGGCCACGTACGCTCATGGTTCAAAGGCGCTGAGACAGAATCAAGGCCAACCACATCAATGTCTCAAGATGGAGCGAGATCGACACCCCATGCCTTCCTATCATAATCGGGAAGGGATCACTCTCCGAAGGAGATGCGGGATATCATTCGGACATATCACCGCGTTGCTACACCGACATCAACTCACGACCTCCCCAGAATTCAAACAAGATCCTGCAGATGGCGAGTCGACCCGGGGCCAAGATACGGCTAAAGTTGGTTACACTTAGAAGTGTGATAGATGGATTAGCTAGAGAGGAAGGACTGGACGACTGATACGTCGGAAATATATCTATAATTTTTGATGTTCCATGCTTGTTTAGTATCTACTTTGCTTTGCTTTGTCTACACTTTGAGGTGCTTTTCTTATGTTTTCTGGTACTAACCTATTAACAAGTTGCCACAGTGCCAATTGCCTGTTTTATGTAGTTTTTGGTTCCAGAAAAGCTAGTAAGGAAATATTCTCGGAATTGGACGGGACAAAATCCAAAGTCAATGTTTCACCGAGGAGAACACGGAGTCCAGAGGAGAGACGGAGGGGCGCCACAGGGCGGCTGCACCCCCCAGGCGCAGCCTAGGGTGGGCCCACGCCTGGGCAGGGTGTGGGCCCCTGGCCGCCTCCCAGCCTCGCCTTTTCGCCTATAAGAAGCCCCCGATGCCTAAACACTAAGTACCCGATCAATATTCCACGAAACCGTCTGTAGCCGCCACCATCGTCCCTAGATCGGGGGATCTGAAGCTTTTCCCGGCACCCTGCCAGAGGGGAGATCATCCCGGAGGCCTTCTTCTTCATCATGCCAGCCTCCGGTATGAAGCCTGAGTAGTTCCACCTTGGACTACGGGTCCATGTAGTAGCTAGATGGTTATATCTTCTCCTTTGTGCTTTCATGTCTAGATCTTGTGAGCTCCGTTCATGATCAAGATCTCATCTATTTGTAATCATGCATGTTGTGTTTGCGGAGATCCGATGGATTTTGAGATTACTATGTCAGACTGATTAATGGTTTTGTCTTATTGATTCTATCATGTCTGTGTTATTTGTGATCTTGCATGTTCTCCGTTGTTAGTAACTATCTTGGCCAAGTAGTTGCTAGTGACTCCAAGAGGGGGTATTTATGCTTGATAGTGGGTTCATGCCTCTACTTAATCAAGGGAAGTGACAGAAATCTCTACGGTTGTAGATGTGCTGTTGCCACTAGGGAGAAAACAACGGTCTCTTTTTCATGGAACAAGTGGATTGTTTACCTTACACACTTTGCTTAAAGCAGTTGTCTGTTGCTTGCAACTTAATACTGGAGGGGGTTCGAATGATAACCTGCAGGTGGAATTCTAGTCATAGATGCAGTTGGATGGCGTTCTATGTATATTGTTATATTGCCCAATCGAATCTCATAGGATCTTTATGTCTAGTATTGCATTGTTATGTCTTTCTCAGTCCTGTCAATTGCCCAGCTGTAATTTGTTTACCCTTCATGCCATGTTTGTTTATATAAGGAGAACACCTCTAGTGAACTATGGACCCTGGTCCAATCTTTACCATTGATACATCCTCCACTGTTACTGTTTACTTGATGCAAACCACCATTACCTTCCACACCATATAGTTAATCCTTTGTTACAGCAACCGGTGAGATTGACAACCTCACTGTTAGTTGGGGCAAGGTCTTGAGTTTGTGTTGTGCAGGTTTCCACGTTGGTTACAACACCTTTGAGACGTTTCCTTCCTCCTACTAGTTCGATAACCTCGGTTTCTTACTGAGAGAAGACTTGCTATTGTGCTGCATCATACCTTGCTCTTGTGGTTTCCTGGCGAAGCGCTCCACATTGACGCAACACCAACAAGCTTTTTCTGGCGCCGTTGCCGGGGAGGCTAAGGACGTCTTCACAAGGGGAGTCCTTCTCAACCTTTATCTTTACTTTGTTTTTGTTTTGCTTAGTTCCTTTTGCTTGGTTTTGTTTGCCTATTTTTATCAAAAACTCCAAAAAAATTAGTTTAGTTTGGTTTGCTTTCCCTTATCAAAAAGACAAAAAATTAGTTCCTACTCTGGTTGCTGGTATGTTATTGCCTTGCTTTGTCATGCTTTCTATCAATGGGTGGTTTCTTTGAAACTAGTTCTTATTGACAAGGTGGGTTCACAGAAGAACAAAAGTATTCTTATAAGGAACACCGTTTGTCACAAAAATGGAAACACTTATGCGAACAAATTGATAAATTGAATACTATTGCTAGAGAGGTGTGCTTTACTTATAATGTTACTTATTGTTTTGATAAATCTTGTTGCTGTAGGAGGTATAAACATCTGCCTTTTCAATGTAAGTATAATGATAATGTTATCATATCTTCTTATGTTAAAGGAAATTATGACTTTTATGATGTGGAACAAATTGAAAAATTTATTACTTTCAAGGGTGCATTTGAACTTGCCAGTTTGCTTGAAAATACTGATGATGCAGCTTATGAATATGAGTTTATGAGATACTCAAATTTTTCTTTGATAATTACAAGGAATACAATGGCTATATTCTTGAATATTTTAATAGGTTTTTTCCACAAACGGAAGAGACTAATGCTTTGCAGGAGCCTATGGAAGAAGAAATTGCTAAAACTAGAAGCTCATTAGATGAAAAAGAGGAGGAGAGTGATGAACAAAAAGAGGAAGAATGGATTAGCTACCCATGCCTACCTTATAATGAGAGTAACTATTTATCCCTTACATTATTTGATTGTCCCCCATGCTTACCAAAGAAGGATTAATGTTATGTTCCGGTGGATTCTTTTGAAATATCTGTTATGGGTAACACTTGTGATAATAGTTTTTCTCCTGTTATCTATGATAATCCTATATTTGTGCCTAACTTAGAAATGCATGGTACTAAAGAGTTTTGCTTAGAAAATGTTTATGATAAAGCTCTAGATGATGGTCCTATATTGAATGATCAGTCATCTTGTTATAGAATTGTTAAAAGTGGGCTTGAAGGTTTTAATCCCACTATTTTTTATCTTGATAAAAATTATGTGTTTGTAGATCATGAAAAGCATACTTTATGTGATAGTTATATTGTTGAGTTTATTTATGAGGCTACTTAAAATTATTATGAGAAAGGAAAATCTGGTTGTAGAAGTTTTCATGGTACTGAAATACCTCTCTATGTGCTGAAAGTTTTGAAGTTGCTCTTGTTTTATCTACCCATTATTGTTACAATGTGATTCTTTGATTTATTTTCTTACAATATTCCTATGCATAGGAAGTGGGTTAGACTTAAATATGTTTTGAATTTGCTTCTTGATGCTCTCTTTTACTTCAATTCATATTTCTTATGTGAGCATATTTCTTGTGCCTAACTTAAAGGCGTTAAAAAAAGTACTTGTTGGGAGATAACCCAAGAGTTTTCTTGAGTCTTGGAAGTTATTACTTCAGTAATGACCTCTCCTTATCCTTTTTGTTTGATTTTTGTGACAAGAATAACCTCTAATGAGAGGGAAGTAAGATTTGGGGAGTTGCAGTACCCAAACACATTTTTGTGCTCCACCATAAAAATTACTGAGGAATCTTTGTAAGTCTAATTGAGCTAATATTTTGCAAATAAATCCACCAGTATGTTATCTAACGTTTGTTAGTTCAACACTTTTTAATTTGAGCAACAGAAGGTCTTCGAAAAAATCGGGTTCTACCTGCTGGTCTGTTTTGACAGATTTCTGCCATTATTTGCATTTGCTTCTTATTGATTCCTTTTTGGGTTCTTTTTGGGAAATTGAGATTTTTGAAGGAGTTTCTACAGTATCTTATGTTTTTAGTGAAAAGTTTTTATGTTCTAAAGCTAAACCTAAGGGTCTATTATCTTTTGAATACACTAATGTTGCTAATGAAGACCGTTTAAAGTTTTGTATGAAGGAAAAATTTCAGGTGTAGAGAGAGAATGATTAATGAGATGAAGAATGGAAAAAGCTCAAGCTTGGGGATTCCACCCCGGTGTCACCCCAAGAAATATCCAAGAGGTACAAGCGTCAAATCTTGGGGATGCCCAAGGCATCCCCTTCTTCATTAATAAAAAGCTCAGGTCTTTCTGGATACTTCGTTTTTATTGTTTCATGCACTATTGTGTTGTTCTTGGAGCGTCTTAGTTTTTGTTTGCTTTGCTTAGTTTGTTTAGTTTGCTTGAATAAAGTAGTTTGGACCCCCGTTCTCGCTGTGTTGTTTCAAATAAGTCGATTGGTGTTGGAAAGGAGTAGAAAGTTCTTGCTTGAAAGTGCCAGAGGAGCTTGCTTTGGCTATGACTTAGACTTTAGAATGTCATGCTAGGTGTTGTTTTGACCTTATGCTTAGTGATTATTGCTGTAGCATGACTTGTTCCAAACAATTGGGATTGATTAGTGTGCCTTGAAGGAATCATGTGTTGTTTTAGCATACAAAATCATATTATTGTGGTATTCTCCTTTGATGTTTTGTTTGGGTAGAATTGGCACATGCTCACCATAGCCTCTATGATCATTTAGTCCTTGACTTGTAGTACCATCTATGCTTTGATTAGTAATGTTTTTTCGCTCTGCATGATTATGGCCATTATTGCTCTCTTAGTTGGTCGCTCCCAGTCTTTTGCTAGCCTCCACTTGTATGATTAAGTTCTACTCATGCTTCCAACACCCAAGAAACCAAGTTATTCCAAAGTGTCCATTATAAATTCCTATGCATGGTGTGTTACACCATTCCAAGTATATTCTTGTTTTCAGCTATCTTCCAATTAAAAAGTATTTTGTTATGTGAAAACTTAGTGATTAAAGCTCTCACAAACTTGATGGCACACTATATTTCTTGCCCCTAATAAACTTGAACCATTGTGTCATCTATGTTGTATATGCTTGCACTTATACGTTGGAATTAGCAGAACCATGTTTTCATGGGGAACGCTTTCAACATTGCACTTGTACTTTGTACAAAGTTGATATCATGCTCTTTTGTCTATGGATGTCGTCTGTGTGAAATGAAAGGGGAGCTTGTAAGTCCATGGAGTTATGTATTTTGTGTTAGAGAAACGCTTGGGCCACTAGCCTATGCCATGCCTAATCATGGTGAAAACTTGCAACATCACCATAGTTACATCTATAAAGCATTCTTCTTATATAAAAAAAGAGATTGAGAAAAAAGAGACATATTGAGAAAAGAGGAAAGAGAGAAAAAAGCACCATATCCCATGGTAAATAAGAAGACTGAGATGCTCATTGTCTGCTTGCCTTGTCATTTTAGTTATGGGAAAGCTCTTGTACCATGTGCAGGGGATACCCCGTTGACGGTTCTCTATGATACACATGTACTTACTATGAAAAGAACTTGCAAGTAACTAAACTTGAGTAGCATGAGGAGCGACCCTCGTATTCAAGGGACATGAGATTGCCAACTTATACTTTGTCAAGCATATACTCCATAGTTTGTTCACTTTAACCTTAATCACTTCAAGATGCTTATGATAGGGGGAATGAGGGCTAAAAGCTAACAAGTACCATAATTTTTGGAAGATCTTTTTGAAACTTGAAATCCCTGCTTCCCTTTATGAAGGGCCTTTCTTCCACTATAATATTGAGTCTCCACCTTCTATCTTCAGGCACCAGTTAAGAGAGCATAGTTGCCATTCTTAGTTCTATGTGCATTGTCCCAAAACTTATTGAATGATGCATATTGTGATATTGCTTGTTCTTGTGCTATTTGTATCTAGTCACTCTTATGAACTTTGAATGTGTCCTATGCATCTATTTGATACTCCATGAGGGACAAGCTGAATGCCACTATTCCATGTTTTCTGTATCTGAAACAAACAAACATTTTTCAATGCATGTTATTCATGATCTTTGTTTGTAACCTTTCATGTTGCATGCATAGTTACTTTGTCTTACTATTAGAACTCCATATTTCATGCACATGTTTAGAGTTCTTTGATCCCAACTTTCAATGCTTGCAAATGGGTTGATCTTGGTTTTGATGGTGCATGTCACCTCAAAAATTATTCTTTTATCACTTACCTACTCGAGGACGAGCAGGACTTAAGCTTGGGGATGCTTGATACGTCGGAAACGTATCTATAATTTTTGATGTTCCATGCTTGTTTAGTATCTACTTTGCTTTGATTTGTCTACATTTTGAGGTGCTTTTCTTATGTTTTCTGGTACTAACCTATTAACAAGTTGCCATAGTACCAGTTCCTTGTTTTCTGCTGTTTTTGGTTCCAGAAAAGCTAGTAAGGAAATATTCTCGAAATTGGACGGGACAAAAGCCAAAGTCAATATTTCACCGAGGAGAACACGAAGTCCAGAGGAGAGACAGAGGGGCGCCACAGGGCGGCTCCACCCTCCCAGGCACGACCTAGTGTGGGCCCACACCTGGGCAGGGTGTGGGCCCCCTGGCCGTCTCCCAGCCTCGTCTCTTCGCCTATAAGAAGCCCCCAATGCCTAAACCCTAAGTACCCGATCAATATTCCACAAAACCGTCTGTAGCCGCCACCATCATCCCTAGGTCGGGGGGATCTGAAGCTCTTCCCGCTATGAAGCGTGAGTAGTTCCACCTTGTACTATGGGTCCATGTAGTAGCTAGATGGTTGTATCTCCTCCTTTGTGCTTTCATGTATAGATCTTGTGAGCTCCGTTCATGATCAAGATCTCATCTATTTGTAATCATGCATGTTGTGTTTGCGGTGATCCGATGGATTTTGAGATTACTATGTCAGACTGATTAATGGTTTTTTCTTATTGATTCTATCATGTCTGTGTTGTTTGTGATCTTGCATGTTCTCCGTTGTTAGTAGCTATCTTGGCCGAGTAGTTGCTAGTGACTCCAAGAGGGGGTATTTATGTTTGATAGTGGGTTCATGCCTCTACTTAATCAAGGGAAGTGACAGAAATCTCTACGGTTGTAGATGTGCTATTGCCACTAGGGAGAAAACAACGGTCTCTTGTTCATGGAACAAGTGGATTGTTTACCTTACACACTTTGCTTAAAGCAGTTGTCCGTTGCTTGCAACTTAATACTGGAGGGGGTTCAGATGATAACCTGAAGGTGGACTTCTAGTCATAGATGCAGTTGGATGGCGGTCTATGTATATTGTTGTATTGCCCAATCGAATCTCATAGGATCTTTATGTCTAGTATTGCATTGTTATGCCTTGCTTAGTCCTGTCAGTTGCCCTGCTATAATTTGTTTACCCTTCATGCCATGTTTTTTTATGTAAGGAGAACACCTCTAGTGAACTATGGACCCCGGTCCAATCTTTACCATTGATACATCCTCCACTGTTACTGTTTACTTGCTGCAAACCATCATTACCTTCCACACCATATAGTTAATCCTTTGTTACAGCAACCGGTGAGATTGGCAACCTCACTGTTAGTTGGGGCAAAGTCTTGAGTTTGTGTTGTGCAGGTTTCCATGTTTCTTGCAACACCTTTGAGACGTTTCCATCCTCCTACTGGTTCGATAACCTCGGTTTCTTACTGAGGGAAGACTTTCCGTTGTGCTGCATCATACCTTGCTCTTGGGGTTTCCCGACGAAGCGCTCCACGTTGACGCAGCGCCAACAACGACAACATCGATGATGAAGAAATCTTATCCGACTCTTCTTCTTCATCCTCATTGGAGAAGCTTCCAAACTCTCCTCCATATCATGAGATTGCACCGTCTGTGCCATCAGGGGAGGTGAAGATGGCCTTGAAGATCTTCATACCTCACCTGCCCGCATGGCGGTAGATGTTGGAAAGGGCGACGAAGCAAGTACGGCAGTCGCACGAGAAACCGCACTTGAAGAAAAGATTCAAGAGCAACGCCAAAAGATTGACCAACTGACGTCAAAGCTCGACCAATTCATCGAGCTCATGATGAACAACAACAACAACAACAACAACAACAACAACAACAACAACAACAACAACGGTGTTCCACCCCCAAGCATACCACAAGGAGTGGTAGACCCGCAAGTGGAGGAGCTGCAGGCTGGCACTCTAGCGACTGCGCCACCCAATCAGGAACGACAACATGAAGAAACAAGTGCACACACTCGACAATGGGATACACTCGACGTCCCAGCCACCAAAGTGACACAACAAAGCATGCTAAAAGGCTACCATGATATGCTTAAAGACATGGTGGACGAGAGATTCAGGCAATTGAAGGTCGATGATGCTCCTCGCACCATAGGGAGCGAGCTGGAGAAGCCTTATGAAGCATGGCATGACCTAGTGTCTTTCCCCGCAGGGTGGAACCCACCAAAGTTCCGTCAATTCGATGGGACAGGCGATGCAAGGAGCACTTGGCATACTTCGAGGCGGCATGCGACGACACCACAAACAACTCGTCACTTCTCCTACGACAATTTTCAGGATCGTTAACCGGCCCTGCCTTTCATTGGTATAGCCGTCTACCGGTTGCATCCATCGGAAGTTGGTCAGGCATGAAGGAAGTCTTCAGGAAGAACTTTGTCACCATGAAGAAAGACTTCTCAGTTGTGGAGCTCGCACAAGTGCGAGAGCGACGATATGAGTCCATCGATGAATGCGTCATTCGCTTCCGCAATAGCTATGTGCGCCTCGCTCGAGAAATGCACCTCGAGGATGCCATTGCGATGTGTGTCCACAGGATGTAACAACATTGGTCCGCTTGACATCTCTCGGCGCGAGCCTAGAACCTTTAGTGCTCTAAGTACGGTGGTGGCAGCGACAAAGCTCGAGTTTGAGAAATCACCGCAGATCATGGAGCTCTATAATAATGCCGGTGCATTTGACCCATCCAAGCGCTTCACCTCGACATCCAAGCCAAGCAATAACAGCGACAATATGAAGGCACTGATGGAGGCGAATGCCACAAGAGTTTTCTCTTCTACACCACAAGGCAACATGCCCGTGTTGGGCGCAAGAGGTGAGCAAGCTGGAGGAAGGCAACAACCAACAATGCAAGAACTCCTCAAGAAGGAATACATCTTCCGTAGGGAGCTAGTGAAGGACATGTTCAACCAGTTGATGGAATATCAAGCCTTGAACCTGCCAAAACCTCAAAGACCGGATCAGGTGAGGATGATTGATAATGCCTTATTTTTACCATATCACAGGTACATGGGTCATGTCATCGAGGACTGTGTTGCATTCAAAGAATGGCTCCAAAGGGCCGTCAATGAGAAGAGGATAAACTTGTACCCACAAGCCATCAATCCAAATTACCATGGGTGAACAAGGTTGCGACCCTTCCTCAACTACTTCAAGGATGGTAGCCTCCCCGACAACCCTGTCAAGAGGCGCTAACTACAACGACGATTGCCCTTCTATGTAAGTCCGGTGTCTTGTAGAGATGGTCTCATGGACAGGAGCTTCTTCTTAGGTGTGTCAACCAAAGCGAAGCCGAGAAGGTTTTGCAGGAGGTGCACCACGGTGTCTGCGGTGGCCACCAGGTCGGAGCCAAAATGTACCATGCCATACGCTTGGCTGGATACTATTGGCCCGGTATCATGACGGACTGCCTTCGGGTGGCTAGGTCATGCCATGGTTGCCAAATCCATGGAGACTTCAAGCACCAACCTCCAGTTCCTCTACACCCCACCATTCCCTCATGGACATTTGATGCCTGGGGGATAGACGTCATCGGCCCCATTGACCCACCATCTTCCAAGGGGCACCGTTTCATCCTTGCAGCGACGAACTACTTCTCCAAGTGGGCGGAGGCTGTCCCGCTGCAGGAGGTGAAGAGCGACAACCTCATCAATTTCCTAGAGCGAAATATCATCCATCGCTTTTGGATACCACACCGCATCACCTCCGACAACGGCAAGGCATTCAATTCCAATAAGTTGTACAGGTTCATGGAGAAATACAAGATCAAGTGGAACTACTCCACCGGCTACTACCCTCAAGCCAACAGACCAATTGAAGCCTTCAATAAGACGCTGGGCAAGATACTCAATAAGACGGTGACGAGACACAAAAGAGATTGGCCAGACCGTCTCCATGGGCGTGTTACCGTCCGTACCCCAACTCAAGCTACTCCATATTCTCTTGTCTATAGTTATGAAGCAGTTTTGCCATTGGAGGTCGAGCTACCCTCTCTACGGGTGGCCATCCAGGACGAACTCACCAAAGATGAACAGGTACAACTGCGTTTCTAGGAGCTTGACGTCCTAGAAGAGGATCAACTCAATGCCGTGAAAAACCTGGATCTCTATCGCCGGAACATGGTGAGAGCCTACGACAAGATCGTCAAGCAGCGTGTCTTCCGGAAGGGCGAACTAGTCCTGGTGCTAAGGCGTCCCATCATCGTCATGCACAAGACAAAGGGAAAATTCGAGCCAAAGTGGGAAGGACCTTACGCCATCGAGCAAGTCTATGACAGAGGTGCATACCAGCTGGTCGATCCCCAAGGATCCCGGCCTATGCCGCCAATGAATGGAAGGTTTCTCAAAAAGTATTTTTGCTAAAAGATTTGCCTCTTCCGTTGCCTTTTTTATTTCTTTTGTTTTTTAATGGAGAACTCTTCGGTCGACATAGATCCATGATGCATTATATTTTGCATAACATGGATATTCATTTCCCCCAACAACAAAAAACGGCTTTCCCTCATCACACCATGCTAGTGATGGAAGATCTCGCTACCCTAGGACTTGTCGGAGGGTGGCACAACGTGTCAAATTGCAGGTGGAGCGGCTCCCAACCCCACTAAGCACGACACGTACTAGGTGTATGCTTCCGGAGGCAGCTGAGAAGATTCTTGGGCACTTCAACGTACGGAGGCTCCATGCCCCTCATGCTGCCAGGCGGGCCACACGCTCATAGGGACTCACGCCCCAGGGAAGACCATCGGAAAAGATCATGAAAGGGCTGCCCGATTTGGTGTGTAGCCGCATGAAAACTCTAGGGCGTGGCGTTAAAAGCTCCAGATAAAGTGCCAGAGGGTGTCGTACTCCACCAAGGTGAATGGTTGCCTTCCAAGTTCTCGAGGAGGTCGACAAGCAAGCAAGAAAGAAATCCAAAGGAAGTTCAAGTAAAAAATCACAAGTTCAAGCAATCAACGAAATCCATGGCCATCCACATGGTCCATGCAAGCGGTCCTCACAAGGGGCGAATATCCAGAAGTTCAAGAATCAAGTCCAATGGTTCTGAATATCAACCAAATCATGGAAATAAGGCGGAAGGTAGCTGTTCACCACCCCTCAAGAAGGCATGTAAAACCTCAATTTTTCATCCCAAAATCATTTACCATGATCCACCATTCCCATGTCTCTGCGTTCGCGGGGCGTCGCGCCGGGGGCATGGTTGAGCTGTGAGGTTACTCGGTACCGCGATGGTCTAGGGCATGACTATTCGCTGCCTCTCGGGAGCATCTTTGAAGACAACGTCTCCACACACGTACACTAAAGGACAAGTTATAATCTTCATGGTCTTGCGACGATTCCCAATGATAAGTCCTTTGGCGGCCTTTTTGAATATCACACATATAGCTAGTGTATAACGGGAAAGCCAACATTTAAAAAAAAGAAAAACCCAAAGCATGTTTTTGTGTGTTTTTCCTCGTGTTTTGTTGCCCTTGTTGTTTTTTGCCTCAAACTTGAGCAGGTGGCGTCTCCACGACACGATGGCCATGCCGACGGCTTACCGGCACTCCATCAACATCAACATATCAAGATATGGGAGCAGTGCAGCGCACCAGTGCGGCTCGCGCGAATCTGTAAAACCCTTTGGTCTAGTCGGTTGGCATCGCACTAGCTAAACGGTCGCGACTGGATTGATAAACTTTCTTCAGGATATGACATGTTCTTTCGCCATGAGTGAAGAGGGAGGATTAGCTGGTTGGGTGTCACCATTTTTTTGGAAAGGAGCATATATTTATATCACGAAAGATACCAATTATACCCGGCCTCTGCAACAACGCAATATCCTAAAAACATTACGGATGCACACAACCCTATTACAAAAGAACAAGAAGAACAGAAAAATAAAAATAAAAGATCCCGCTATGGTGATCAAGACATTGTAACTGCAACACCAAACACCACCAAGACAGCCCCTAGAGCCGTGCTGACAAAACAATGTCTTCAACAAAAACATTGCCAGGCACAACCAATTAAGGTCAGACCTTGGATTTTCACCTTGGAGCAAGTCTGTCTCTCTCAAAATAATGCCTTCGAGACCATTGCCAGGCACAACCAGTTAAGGCCAGACCTTGGATTTTCACCCTGAAAGATAAGACCTTGTACTCTTCCTGTACTGTCGCCCCCTCTTTTCACTATCGCTGCTACAAGTCAAGAGTAAACAAGCAAGGTCCTCATCACCATCAGTAGCTTCATATCTCAGCCGATTGACATTATCCACCACTGTGTCCTACATGGAAATCGAAGACCGACATGTCCCATATTGGCAACAGTCAGCGCAACTTCGTGTCGCTCCTTTGAAACAGGAACACACGACCGAATCCCACCCGATCCAGCAATCTGCGGGCAACTTGTGCGCAAAAGAGATCGTCGGCGGAGCCTTCCGGAACTCGTCACCGGCCAGAAAATGAGAGCCGACATTAAGCAGACCATCTTCTAGGTGCGAGAAGCCCTGAAGGATCGCCCCCTTTATTGGGCAGATCGGTAGGCCCCCACGCCGCCGCCCGCCAACCGACCCCCTCCGGCGGAAAAGGAGGCAAGTCTGCGACCGAACCACACGCACGCGCCGTCCCACTGGAAACCAGCATGGTCGACCGCGAGCATCGTGTCGCCTCCCCACGCACCTCCAGGTGACCAAAGGCCGCACCGTTGGCGGGTCTAGGCGGGAGCCTAGGCCTACGGCCGCCGCCTCCACCTCAAGCGTGGATTCCCAAGGGAAGTCTCCAATCGCCGTGACCGGGGCGCTGTCCCATGGCCTTGAGCAGAAGAACTCCACCCTGCGCGGACACCACACCCGAAGGAACGCCACTGCTGTCGCATGATCGGGGTCGCCGCCCTAGATCCCGCACGCAGAAGATCTCCGACGCCGTCCCCAACCGCCACCGGAGATCTGCCACCGCCCCCAGCACCTTTGGCCCTGGGGCCCGCCGCCATCACGGCCCTCGCCGGCGACAGCGGCGGAAGGGGAGGCTACTGGCTTTTAGTTTTATGGCGGCTAGGGTTTCACCCTGGTGCCGCCTTGGGGGACCGCACGGGGGGAGGCTACCGTCTTTTAGTTTTCTCGATGGTGGAACATGAAATTGTTGGGTGTCACCATACACGCTCCCAATCATCTTACTTCGAGTAATGGCGCGGACGTACATACCCGCACTAATCTCCATCAACACGACAATCAGCGATGCATCTCCTCTTCCCAGAAGATCATCTATTTCAAGCACAAGCTGGGGTATCCCCGGGCATGAAAACACTGTCATTGGCTAGCTGGTTTCAAAATCAGAAACCCAAGGAATGGCACACATCTAGGCTGCACCCGTTTGGTGCACCGAATAAATTCAAGAAAAAAAAACAGAAACACACAATTTTCACCAAGTCTAGTTCGATTTGCTTCGCACTCGAACTCAACTTGGTGAGGGGGCATTTGTTCGCGGTTTTGTAAAAATAAAGAAAAGCAATTAAAATACTTGTAAATTGTATTAAAGAAACAAAGAAAGCAGCAGATGTATACAATCACTACTTTATATACATACGGATATTCTGAAAAACTCCTCGTCTCGCGTCGCCCCCCACGAGGGCGACCGAGGCGAAAACCTAACTCCTTTCCGCCCCCACCTCCTCTCCCCCCTCCCCCTCGCCGCCGCCGGTGCGGGCCGCCCGGCAAAGTCCGAGCGGTGCCGGCGGCGGCGGGACTTTATCTACCCGGCGCCGGGGCCTCTTCGTGGGAGGGTGCTGCTGGCGGCGGTGCGCTCTAGAGGTGGCGATGGAATCGAACGGCAGCGGCGGCGTGTGAGGTGTGCACCCCCCCGAGCGGCGCAGCACCGGGGCTCCCCCTGCCGATGGCGCGGGCTGCGGTTGGCGCCGGGCTCGGGAATCCTTGTGGTGGCGGCGCGGCTGAAAGCTTCCGGCGGCGGGGCATGGCGGCGCGGCCAGCGGAGGTGACGGCGGTGGGTAGACCCTGGTCGCAGTTCTTCGGTGGCATGGTGGCCTGGCTGCTGCAGCGCGGTGGCGGAGCCGATGGGCTAGATCTGAGCTGATTTGGACCTGGTCGGGCCGAATCTGGGCCTAGCCAGGCCTGATCTGGGCCTGATCTTGGCCTTGTTGGCACTGCTGCCCGTCCGGACGGCACTCGCCGCAGGGTGACGGAGGGCAGATCCCCTCCCCAAGGCTGCTGTGTGGCTTGATGACTGCAAGACTAAGTTTTGCCCTACTCCATCCTTCTCGGCCATGGTGCGATGTGGCGGTGGCTGGAGCCTTTGGCTCGAGTTCATGCAAGCCGGGGCGGCAGCCCCGGAAGGTGGTCTGCGCGGGCGTCTCTTCAGCGGGTGACGTGGCGGCGGCGGTGGTTCCGTTCTTTGGTCATGTGGGTGACGAGGAGCGGACGTTGGGAGACTTTGGTGTTGGCGGCGTCTCGGCTCCGGCAGCGCCCAGATTGTGTGTCGGAGGCCTCTCTCGAAGACAATGGGTGCGAGCGGTCACCGGGGAGCGGCTCGAAGGTTTTTTCGGGCAAAAGCTCAGTGCTTCGGCACCATTGGCGGCGATGCCTGCGGGTACCGTTACCCTCTTGGGGGCGCAGTTGCGGCTACCTTATCCGCTAGGGCTCCGGGTGAAAACCCTTGACCTTCGGTCTCGACGGCGGCGGCGCAGTGCGTCGTTACCCTCTTGGGGGTGTCGTCGTGGAGCCCCGGTTCGCCCCGGTCTCGGTTTGTTGTCTTCGGTGGCAAGTGTTGGCCTTTCGCGTTTTTTTTGTTTATCCTGATCTGCATTGTAAGGGGTTTTCCCATCAGCCTCTATCGTGTTCGGCCGATGTGGCTTTATTTATAAAGCGGGGCGAATGGCTGATTCGAGACTTGTATATACATACATGTAGGATTCTTGTCTTTGATTTATTATACAGGTATACACATGGAACCTGAGGATGCGATCGACCTGCCTGGTACACATACGTGATGGCCGGACTTCTAAAAGCTCTCAAGAGATAAAAGTTTTGAACGGCGACCTGGCTCTCTCCCGATAAACAAGGCGTGAAACACAAGAAAGAAAAGGGAAGTTGTTGGCGGAGATTGCGGCCGGGTACTTATCTTGGCGCTGGATTGCTGCCTATATAAGACGCGCCTCAACACGTGAAAGCGGTAGGACCGAGAGCTGGAGAGAATAAAACCAAATCGCATCACGAAGATCCGGGATCTGACGAAGAACTCACGTATGGCCGTGTTTCTGAAGCCATGGACGTGAGGCCGATCTTCCCCAATGGTAAGCAGCATGGATGAACGTCTGTCTTGTCTTCCTCTCTCTTACAGCTAGCACGGCGGATGGAGGCTCTTGCGGGAAGCATCACAATCGCTGCCACGGGCCTTACCGGTGCGCAGCCCGCTGGAGACGGGCAGCTAGCCAGACAGACTCAGGCAGAATGAAGACGGAGAAGAAAGCTGTTAGCAGCACACCTCCCTTGCCAAGCCCACCTCGGAAGACCAGGCCAACAAGGACGCACCGGCCCAACGTGCGCCTATCTGGACCGGAGTGGATCCAGCCCAAGCCAGCCCTGATACCTGCAAGGAAGGTGGCGACTACAAGAAACGGAAGGAAGGACTGAGTCACCATCCAGAAGGATCACGGCATCGGTGGCTTCTCTTTTCCCCATCTCCGGCTCTCTTCTCGATTCCCCTTCTTGCTGATTTGAACCCTTGTATCTGGATGCTGTAATCTAACCTTGAGATAATCTACAATCCCTAGTTCGAGTGGTACCTTGCTGTTATCACTTGGTATCAGAGCCACCCCACCACCCTTCCACCAATTTTTTTTGATCACCACCCACCGCAGATCTGGCCCCCGTGGTCAAATCCATCATACATACGCGATCGGATAAGCAGAAGCAAGCCGCCATGGACGACGCCACCAAGATGTACCTGAATTCGCTGATTGGCGACGTCACGAGCTCTGTCAAGGACGTCAAGTCATCGTTGGTCGACCTCACCGTCATGGTGGACGGAATCAAGGCATGGAGGCCGGAGTTGGAGCAGCGGGTGGCGGATCTAGCGGCCGCAGTGGGGGAACTACAGTGATCCGTCCTCCCTCGATAGCCACACGTCGCCATCGACATCCCCTTTCCGTCGGCTACCGCGCCCGTCGATGCAGGCAAGGCCACCGCAACCAATCTGGGCGCGGCGCATTTGGGGGCGTCCCCAGGGAAATCTGGCCACGGCGTTGCTCCATCCATCCGGGGGTCGTCGTCGGGGTTCTTCGGATCCCTGGCTACACCTCCGGTCACAAGTCCGTCGATTGGTGTCAATTTGTGTGGTCCAATTTTTCCTATGGCTAGTAGTTTTGGAGCTGTTGGTCTAGGAAATTCATCTTTGGGGGTTGTTCAAGCTATCCCTGCCATGGGCCTCCCTCGATTCGATGGGGAAAATCCCAGGTTGTGGAGAACGCTGTGTGAGCAATATTTTCACATGTATTCTATTGATCGTTCCTACTGGTTGTCCATGGCTACTCTGAACTTTAGTACTCCTGCTGCCAGCTGGCTTCAATCGGTGCAGAAGAAACTAATAGGTTTGGACTGGGAAGGGTTTTGTGAATTCCTGTGTACCAAGTGGGGTAGAGATCAACACCAACAGCTCATTCGTAAATTTTACAACACCAAAAAGATTACTACAGTAGCAGAGTATGTTGAACGCTTTGATGCGCTAATGAACCATCTCCTGTCTTATTCTGAGGCAATTCACCCATTGTATTTTTTACGAGATTTGTGGAAGGACTTCGGGAGGACATTCGTGCGGTCGTCATCATCCAACAGCCGGTGGATTTGGATGCCGCCTGCCGCTTGGCTTTACTTCAGGAGGAAGTGGCTGACGGAATGAGGCGAGACAGACCGCGGCGACCGGAACCATATGCCGGTAGAGCTCCACCGAAACCGGGCATTCCTCTTCCTCTCCCTGCACCACCAATGAGAGGAGGAGGCTTGGCCGGAGCAGAGGACAGACACGCGGCTGAAGCTTCAAGGGGGCGTGCAGAGCAAGACAAGATCGCCGCGCTTCGATCGTATCAGCATGCCCGCGGCCTTTGCTTCACCTGTGGCGAGCGCTGGGGCAGGGAACACAAATGTCCTGCCAAGGTTCAACTCCATGTCGTCGAGGAGTTACTACAAATGCTCAAATCGTCTGATACAGAGTCGGAACAGGACAACGAATTCGTGCAAGAGGGGCAGGAGCAGCTAGCTGCCTTGTCGGGACAAGCAATTTCAGGAACGGAATCCCCTAAGGCTCTCAGGTTATTGGGGTGGCCGGGAGACAAGGAGGTTAAGCTTCTGATAGATTCGGGCAGTTCAACATCTTTTATCAATCAAAAGTTGTTGGACAGCAGTCATAAGGTGCAACCACTTCCCAACAAGTTGAAGGTTAAGGTGGCTGATGGTGGGTGCTTGTATTGCACTCATGAACTACCTGGCTGTGTTTGGTGGAGCCAAGGGTATCAATTCTGCTGTGATTTGAGAATTATTCCATTGGGGAGCTACGACATCATCCTTGGCATGGACTGGTTGGAGTTTAACAGTCCGATGAAAGTAGACTGGGTCAAAAAGTTCTTGCAATTTGAGCACCAGGGCACTCTTATCCAGCTGCAGGGCATTGTTAAGCAGCCAAGCACCTCTATAGACGCAGCGTCAACAAGGCAAACGCCAGAGTTATGGGAGCAGGCGGAGGAGAACTCGGTTAGGGTGTGCCAAGTGGAAGCTGACACCAATCAGACAGCTCCTGAAATTGCTCAGGCACTTCTGGACAAGTACAATGATGTGTTTGAGGATCCAAAGGGAATGCCACCAGTTCGCTCGTGTGACCATCAGATACCTCTAGTGGCGGGCGCCCAACCTTTTTCCATCAGGCCCTATCGCCATGCTCCTGCGATGAAAGATGAGATTGAGCGCCAAGTTCGAGAGCTACTAGAGAGTGGAGTAGTGCACCCTAGTAGCAGAGCATTTTCGTCTCCTGTCATACTAGTCAGGAAAAGGGACAAAACTTGGCGGCTGTGCGCGGACTATCGACATCTGAATGCCCTGACTTGCAAGAAGAAAATTCCATTGCCGGTGATTGATGAGCTACTGGATGAGCTTGCGGGTGCTTCATGGTTTTCGAAGCTGGACCTGCGGGCAGGATACCACCAAATCCGGCTCGCTGATGGAGAAGCCTATAAAACCGCATTCCAAACACACCAAGGCCATTTCTAGTACAAGGTAATGTCCTTTGGACTTTCGGGAGCTCCAGCCACATTCCAAAAGGCGATGAACACAACTCTTGAGCCTCTCCTCCGCAGATGTGCTCTTGTGTTCTTCGACGACATCCTGGTCTATAGCTCAACTCTGCAGCAGCATTTGGTAGACTTGGAAGCTGTTCTCAAATTACTACGCCAAGATAAATGGAAAGTCAAGAAGTCTAAGTGCTCATTCGCACAGCGACAACTATCATATTTGGGGCATGTGATAAGCAGCCAGGGGGTGGCCACTGAAGAGTACAAGATTGTCTCGGTCAAGAATTAGATAACTCCAACCAATATTAAGCAGTTGCGTGGTTTTTTGGGGTTGGCTGGTTACTACCGAAAGTTTGTGCGTCACTTTGGCATCATTTGCAGGCCCCTCACGACATTATTGCGCAAAGGAGCATTGTACATCTGGACAAGTTAATGCGAGGCGGCTTTTGTGGCTCTCAAACAGGCTTTGATATCAGCTCCGGTGCTAGCACTTCCAGACTTCTCCAAGATGTTTGTTATAGAAACGGATGCTTGCGACCATGGTATTGGCGCAGTTCTTATGCAAGAAGGCCACCCGATAGCATTCTTGAGCAAGGATTTGGGCCCACGATCTAGTGGCCTTACAACCTATGAGAAAGAATGTATGGCTATTCTTGTGGCAGTGGAGCAATGGAGTTCCTACCTTCAGCTGGGAGAGTTTGTGATAAGGACGGATCAACGCAACCTGGTTCACTTGGAGGAGCAGCGGCTGACCACAGTATGGCAACACAAGGCATTCACTAAATTGATGGGCTTGCAGTACCAAATCTATTACAAGCGTGGTCATGACAATAGGGCAGTCGACGCATTATCACATTGCATTCATGCACCTGAAGCCGAGTTGTTAGCTATTTTCGAGTGCAAGCCATCCTGGCTTGACGGCATCCATGCAAGTTATCAGACTGATCCCCAAGCTCAGCGATTGTTAACTGAGTTGGCGGTGCAACCAACCAAGGGGCCTTTTTCATTGAAGCAAGGTCTCATCTAATACCATGAGCGCATCTGGTTGGGAAACAATGTACAACTTCAGCAGAAGGTGATGGCGGCGTTGCATGACAGTCCGGTGGGGGAGCATTCAGGCTACCCGGTTACACTGGCACACATCAGGAAGCACTTTGCGTGGCCCAGCATACGCACTTTGGTAAAAGAATACGTGCAGGGTTGTATAGTGTGCCAACAAGCCAAGCCAGATAGATCCAAGTATCCAGGGTTACTGCAGCCTCTTCCAACCCTAGATGCCGCGTGGGATGTGGTCACGTTGGACTTTATAGAAAGGCTTCCCTCCTATTCTAGATTCAACTGCATTCTAGTCGCGGTGGACAAGCTTACACGGTATGCTCACTTTATTCCATTATCCCACCCCTTCACAGCTCAGGCCGTGGCCCAAAGTTACATGGATTCGGTGTTCAAGTTGCATGGAATGCCCTTGGCTCTAGTGTCTGACACGGACAAGATTTTCACCAGCCAATTCTGGCAACATCTGTTTAAACTCTCGGGTACGCAGCTGCGTATGAGTACAGCGTATTACCCGCAGACTGACAGGCAGACGGAGAGGGTAAACCAGTGCCTCGAGATGTACCTTCGCTGTTTTATACAGGCCTGTCCACGACAATGGTCTCGTTGGCTGGCTCTCGCGGAGTACCGGTACAATACAAGCACACACTCTTCCCTTGGTAAGTCACCATTCTCTGTTCTTTATGGCCGTGAACCCAGGCAGTTGGGGCTGTCAGCGATGGATGTACCTCCAGTCACTGAGGTGCAGGTATGGCTGGATGAACGCCAAGGAATGATGGACTTGCTTAGGCAGCATTTGGCTAGGGCACAACAACGTATGAAGTTTCAAGCTGACAAACGCCGCTCAGACCGGCGGTTTTCTATTGGTGAGGCTGTTTTCCTGAATTTTCAACCATACGTGCAAATGTCGGTCTCCAGGCGAGCCAACCACAAACTATCTTTCAAGTTCTATGGACCGTACAAGGTGGTTGGCAAGGTGGGAGAGGTGGCCTACCATCTCGAGCTTCCTGCAGATTCCAAGATACACCCGGTCTTTCATGTTTCACAGCTCAAGAAGGCTAAGCAGCGACCAACTCATGTCGCGTCAATGCTCCCTGACCTTGATGATGTGATGCAGGTTCCCGAGTCGGTGTTGGAGTTTCGTTGGCGTAAGGAAGCGAACAGGATGGTTCACCAGGGCCTGATCCGTTGGACTAACTCTGATCCTGATGCTGGAGAGCCTGGAGGATTTACATAGCCGCTTCCCTCAGGCTCCAGCTTGGTGGCCTGTGAAGGCATTGGAGTTTCGCTGGACCAAGAACAAGGACAAGCCTCGCCAGCAGGTCAAGATACATTGGAACTTTGCCGCTGCTGAACATGCAACTTGGCATGATCTGGAAGATCTTCAGCGTCGGTACACGGAGGCGGCGGCTTGGGGGCAAGCCGAATTTCAAGGGGTGGGGATTGTTAGCAGCACACCTCCCTTGCCAAGCCCACCTCGAAAGACCAGGCCAACAAGGACGCACCGGCCCAACGTGCGCCTATCTGGACCGGAGTGGATCCAGCCCTGGTACCTGCGAGGAAGGTGGCGACTACAAGAAACAGAAGGAAGGACTGAGTCACCATCCAGAAGGATCACGGCATCGGCGACTTCTCTTTTCCCCATCTCTGGCTCTCTTCTCGATTCCCCTTCTTGCTGATTTGAACCCTTGTATCTGGATGCTGTAATCTAACCTTGAGAAAATCTACAATCCCTAGTTCGAGTGGTACCTTGCTGTTATCAAAAGCATCTAGCGGAAGAAGAAGAGCATCAGGAAGGAGCAAGCAAGTACACGGAGAAGCAGGACCATGGAAGCGAGCGCCACCTTCCCCAATGCTAGCATGGTCGCCGGAGTCCCCACGCGTAACCGCACCAAAGCCACCAGAGCCCACCGTCAGAGCTCACTACGCCAGGACGCCGCTCGCCACCGGAGCTCGCCCAACATACAGCCCACAAGCAGATGCGTCCGCGGCGTCGACGAAGCTCGCCGAGACACCACACCACCCGTCGTTGGAGCTCGCCACACCAGGGTGTCGACAAAGCTCTCCAAGATGTTGCTCGGCACCGATAAAGCTTGCCACGCCAGGACGCTGCCCGCCTCGGAGCTCGCCAGGATGCCGCTCGCTGCCAGAGCTCTCCAGGACGCCCCCGCCGTCGGAGCTTGCCAAGACTCCGCCCGCTGTAGGAGCTCTCCAGGATGTCGCCCGATGCTGCCCGCCGTTGGAGCGCGCCAAGGAGCATTCCATTAGCCAGTGCGCCATCCACGCCGTTCGCTCGCCGCTGCAGAAGGCGACGAGAATATACCATGGTCCGAGATCATGACCCGCTCACCAGAAGCTGGGTTCGTCGCCGATGTACAACCCACCTAGGTCGTGCCCAACCATTGGTGACGACAACGCGTGCCCACCTCCGATCCGGCGCTTGGTGTACAGGGTTCGGCGTACAGATTGTTCTCTGGCGGAACAGCTCGGCAAGAATACAAGTATAGCTCCAAGTACAGCCTCGTAACGATCAGCCTGCTAGCCACTCTCGGCGGACAGGCGCAGTCCATATTGGCAGGTTTAGCTCCGTGATGCGCACACAGCTCGGCACCCGGCACACAGAAGGAATGGCCTGGAGTACAAGTACAAGACGACGGACAGGTACCGCTGTCGGACAGCTCGATATCCACCGGCCAGACGTGCGGAGCTGGAGCCGGTGTACATGGCGAGACATATACAAGCAGGGTCACAAGCTGGCCCGAGGCATCCATGCCTGCTGTGCGCGTGTTAGTGTACGCGTAGGACAACGTCACGCACAAGTATCCAATGCATGTACCATGCACGAGAAGACATAGTGTCAAAGGCGATCAAAGATCTTCACCGTGCCGAGCATTTTGACGGACCGATTTCCGACGGATTCCAGGTCAGACATGTGCGCTTGATGTACAGGTTCGGTTGACGACGTACATGAACGGCGTCATCGAGCAGCCTGGCGTACAAGTCCATTTTCGTGCAACACCGGACCGAGCCAAGCAACGCCTTTGACGCCGACCCCCTTGGTCTCGTGAGATGGTACCTTTAACTGGGCAGACTGCCGTAAACTCGGCGTCAAGCCCAGACAAGGCGCCGACCACACTGGCTAAGCCGACACGAGCGAGCGAGTTGGTTTTATACCGATGCCGGTCTCCCGATAAAAATACTCCTGCAAGACATACCCCTTGCACACTCTGACTGTCGGGGGGATAACCCCGGGTGGGGAAAGCCAGGCACAAGTAGGCCGGCTCCAGAAGATGCAGGCCGCCTGGCCTCCAGGAAAGGCAACTCTAGTTAACCGGCGAGCACACCCGGCTGGACTTATAACCTTTTCGGCTGGCTTGTCTAGCCGGTGGCCAGAAGAACCGGCCGAGTGGCCGTTTCCACCTGGCTCACCTCGGATTTAATGGAGAGCACGGAAGGGCTGACGCTTCATGCGGGGTATGCTTCTGGCTCTCCCTCGTCATCAGTCAAGCTGGCATGTCATCATGACCAGCGCTATCCGACGAAGATAAAGCAAGATGATCAGCTAGACTGGCGAAAGCAGTCCGGGTGACCGTTAAAGCTAGGATGACGCCCCAAAGGAAGCCCGGGTGACCACTAAAGAAAAGGATGACACTAAAAGAAGCGCGGACTGGGTTCTGGCCCATCGGCTGGGCCCTGCAGCCGGCCCCTGTCCTGTAAACCCACATCCAAACAGTAAACCCTAGGACCCGATCTGTAATCTTCCCCCCAGACCAGTATATAAGGGAGGGCAGAGCTAGGGTTCTAGGTAGGTAACAATAGAAGGATAGAAGTGTTAGCATCAAGTTCCCATATTCCTCTAGCTTTCGAAAGTGGCTAAGGTAACAGCTCAAGGAGCATCTGTACTCAGCATCAGCTCCCACACATAGTTCATCTTGTAGGAGTAGGGGTGTTGCCTCGCCAAGAGGCCCCGAACCTGGGTACGTCTTGTAGTGCACCGTGCCCAACCCGTTGTGTGAGCCACCGAATGCATCCGTGTGTCCCTTCTTCGCCATCCCCGATGGCACTGCCGTGTTCCACACCACGACAGTTGGCGCCCACCGTGAGGCACAACGCTTCGGCTGGGATCATCTTCCACACGGGACTTTCGCTCGTCGCCGGCAAACGCGTGGACTCTGGCCTCGTTCTCACGCTGGGTGCCTTCGATTGCGTCATCGACAATGCAGCGTGCTTTGCCGGAAACACCTTCCCCGCTGACGGCTACATCATGCATTTTGGAGACAGCCGCGTCTATGTCGCCACTATCGCTGAGGTTTTCCCCAGCGTGGTCACCCCTGTCCTCGACGTTCCCCTCACCCGCGTCCCTGCCGTAGGGAGTGGACGCGTCGAGATCATGATGGTGAACACTCGTGAAAACCATAGACCGCCTCAAGAACGTCAGGCAGGAGGAGAAAACTCCGCGCCCGAGCAAGAGCAAGACCCGCTCACCGCCTCCATCCAGCACTTGCGCGCTCCGGTTGTCGTCGAGATGGATCCAGCGACTGCAGCGGTAGCACTCGAAGCTACATGCCAAAAACTCCAGGAGGAAGCCACCAAGGTCGCGGCTAACCAACTCGGCTGAACGCCACCATGCACGAGTACAACGCGGCTCACGGCTTCACCAGGAAGATCCAGCACCGGGGGCGCGATCTGGCATCGAAACTGGACCGCGCCGCCGACTCGCATGCAGGTGTGGCGCGGCCCGTCTACAGCACTCCCGCCAAGAACATGAGGGCAGCCGAGGCAGCATCCGCAGAGCTAAAACACCTTGAGGGCGAGGAACTTCGTCGCCAACAGGAGCACGTGCAGCTCCTCGTGGCCACTACAAACAAGCAGCAAGCCGAGGGCGTCCCCAGCCAAGTGGGCAACTCCCACGACATCGTCGTCCGCAAAGGCGCGGACTAGACGGCGCATGGAGGAAGCAAGCATCAACAGGCCTCTTCTCCAGGGGGTTGGGCAAAACAGCCGCCCGCGTGGCGAATCTGGCAATCGCGGTCGCCACAACCGAGATGCCGCCGCCTCCAGCATAAGCCACGCCCTGGCAGGCGGAGCTTCCTAGGGGAAAAAGACGCGAGCACCAGAGGAGGGAGCAGACGCGAACAAGGACCCGCCTGCGTCGCGCTTGAAGGGACGGCTCGGTCCCCGAGAACCGGCTGACGCGCGGGAGCGCATCGGCCTCCTGGTGCAGTCACACACCCTGGAGGAGGAAAGTCCGGCTGGCCCGAAGTGTTTCGGCCCGCGCATCCGGAACGAGCCGTTTCCAAAGGGATTTTCACTCCCAAGGGACACGCCAAAGTACAACGGAACCGTCAAGCCTGAGGATTGGTTGGTCGATTACACCACCGCAGTGGTAATCGCCAATGGCAACCTCCGCCTGGCCGTCCGCTACGTCCCCCTCATGCTCGTCGAGTCGGCAAGGACATGGCTTAATAGCCCCCCCGACAACAGCATCAACGCATGGCTGGACTTCGAAGAAGCGTTCATCCGCAACTTCACCGGAACATACAAGCGACCGAGTCGGCCTCACGAGCTTGCCCTCTGCGTACAAGGCAAGGATGATTCAGATAGCGCCTACCTCACCCGGTGGACCAGCATGCACAATTCGTGCGAAGGCGTGCGTGAGCACCAAGCGATAGACTTCTTTACCAACGGCAGCCGAGACGGCACCATGCTAAAGCACAAGCTCAGCAGGGCAGACCCGCAAACCATGGCCCAGGTCATGGCCATCGCGGAGAAGTACGCCACCGCGGACGCAACAATGAAGAAGCCCATCATGGTGGACAACCAAGGCCAAATCGTCACGGACGAGCAGGCGGAGCGACGCCAGCCGGGTGACCATCATCCCAGGCGGTACGGTCATGACAACCGCCACGACAAGAGGAAAGACGACCAGCCGGATAGCCGGTATGGCACCAAACAAGTAGCTGCGGTGCATGAAGATCCGACTGCAGGAGGCAGCCGGTGGCATAGGCCGGACGATAGGCCGCCTCGGCCTAAGTACACCATGGAGTCCATGCTCGACGGACCATGCAAGTTTCACAGTGGCGTCAACAATCCTGCGAATCACACGACACGCCAATGCAGCTGGACAAAGAAAATGGCCGAAGCCGGTGGACTCCCACCTCCACCTCCACCACCAGCCGAAGGCCCACCGAACAACAGGGAACGACGCAACCACCGCGAGGATGACAAGGATGGTTACCCGCGGCAGGTGGGTAATTACCACATATTCCTGCCGGAGCCGGAAATGAAGCACGCCAAGCGGAGACGCGAGGCCGAGGTGAACGCAATTGTCCCACCCGTCCCCCAGTACCTGCACTTGTCCGACCAGGCGATCACCTAGAGCAAGGAGGATCAGCCGGCCGTGTTGCCAAGCCCTTGCAGCTACGCGTTGGTCCTAGACCCCATCATCATCTCCAAGAAGCACTCATGCCGCTTCTCTCGGGTACTGATCGATGAACGAAGCAGCATCAACCTCCTTTATCGGAGTAGCCTCGAGAGTCTAGGCATCAGCGAGTCCGAGCTGCAACCCTCGAGCACTTCATTCCACGGAGCAGTACCAGGACCATCGCACTCCCCAATCGGCAAGATCCGGCTGGATGTCATCTTTGGCAGTGAGAACAATTTCCGCCGCGAGCCAATTTGGTTCGAGGTCGTGAACCTCTCCAGTGCCTACTATGCCATACTAGGGCGCCCAGCTCTGACCAAGTTCATGGGAGTACCACACTATGCATACCTCAAAATGAAGCTATCGGGCCCAAAGGGGGTGATCACTGTCGATGGATGCTACAAGCGTTCGATCGAATACGCTTCAGACGGCTCCAAGCTGGCCGAAGCGATGCTCATCGCTGAAGATAACCGCATCATAATACAGAACGTGGCGGCTCTGCAGAAGGATATGCCGGTTGGAGAGCCCAAACCAGCTGGAGAATCACAGTTCGGGCCCTCGCAGGGAACAAGGAAGATCCTGCTGAACGAGGAAGACCCAAGCAAGTTCGTCCTAGTCGGAGACGGCCTGGACAGCAAATAGGAAAGCGCACTCGTCGATTTCCTCCGTGAGAATCGGGACATTTTTTCATGGTACCCCGAAGACATGCCAGGTATCCCGAGGGAACTCGCCGAGCACTCCCTTCATGTTCGACCAGACGCGAATCCGGTCAAACAATCTTTACGCCGCTTCACGAAAGAAAAAAGAAGAACCATTGGTGAGGAGATCACACGGCTGCTTGCAGCCGGCTTCATCATGGAAGTTTTCTACCTGGAATGGCTCGCCAACACGGTGCTAGTGCTGAAGAAGAACAAGACATGGAGCATGTGCTTCGACTATACCAGTCTCAACAAAGCCTGTCCCAAAGATCATTTCGCTCTACCGCGGATTGATCAAGTCATCGACTCCACCGCCGGGTGCGATTTGTTGTATTTTTTGGACGCTTACTCGGGCTACCATCATATCAAGCTCAATGTAACCGATCAAATAAAGACATCATTCATAACCCCATATGGAGCATACTGCTACACCACCATGCCCTTTGGGTTGAAGAATGCAGGCGCAACCTATCAGCGCTGCATGCAGAAAAGCCTGCAGACGCAGATCGGAAAGAACGTGCACGCCTACATCGACAACGTCGTCATCAATACCAAGGAATGGCACACACTCCTTTAGGATCTGAAGGAAACATTCGACAACCTCCGCCGTTTCTAGATCAAGCTGAACCCGGAGAAGTGCATGTTTGGCGTCCCAGCCAGAAAGCTCCTGGGCTTTCTCGTCTCCGAGCGAGGAATCGAGGCGAACACGGAGAGATCAGAGCCATCGAACGCATGGAGATGCCACAGAACCTGCGCGACATGCAGAAGTTCACCGGGTGCCTCGCTTCCCTCAGCCGGTTCGTCAGCCGGCTGGGAGAGAAGGCCTTTCCCCTATACCAGCTGATGAAGAAGATGGATAAATTCATCTAGACAGCCCAGGCGGACAAAGCTTTCCGAGACCTCAAGCGCATGCTCACCTCGCCACCCGTCCTAGCGGCTCCAGCAGCAAAGGAGCCCATGCTAATGTATATCGCTGCCACAAACAGAGTGGTTAGCGTGGTATTGGTAGTGGACCGACCAGAGGAAGGAAAGGCTCAAATGGTTGTGACACCCCCGGGATCAGGGCTAAACAAATCCCAGACCTCCGTCTGATATAATCCTAACCTTGAGCTCGAGAATATCCAGTGAAGAATCGGTAACACAATAGTGACCCTACGACACAAAATTTATTACAGCAAGCTCATAACCGAGCAGAGAACCAAATTATTACAAGCAGAGGTCACTGACCACAAACATCAAACAACGGAAGGCAAATTATGCTATTAAGTATAGCAAACTTAACAAATGGCCTAAGAGGCCTGAAGCATAACGATGACGTCCCAGCCCATAGATTCCAGGCTGCCGGCCGGGAACCCCAAGCTACTCGTCGATGTCGATGTAGTACCAAACTGATCTTTAGGGAACACTTACTCTGCCAAAAGTATCAACAAAGAAAGGGTGAGTACAGGGTGTACTCCGCAAGACTTATGGCTGGTGGAGTTGTTTTGCATAAATCCACTTTTGTTTATAGAACAAGAGAGAGAAGAAGCTCGTCTAGTCAGAGTATTTTAAAAGGGAATAAGAGAGCGACATCTCCGAAATATTGATCATTATCTTTTGATATCCACCAAATCATCATCATCACCTGAACTAGGATCACCCCCTCGTACCCATGAGGAAACATCCTTAAGCACACGTTGATCGGCCAAGTTTTACGATTAGGTTCAAGTTCTCTATGATCATCACGTCCGTTCCCAAGTCGTCCATAACCGTGGACACGGCTTTCCGAAAGATTATTACCCTGCAGGGGTATACAACTTTACCCACACGTACTAAACTTCTCTTAATGCCACTTAAGATTAGCCCTCTTCCTTGGAAGGCCGGCAGTGGGTGGTTAGACACGACCTTTACCTTGCTTTCTGTAGGGTTCGCAGCATAGAAAACAAAAATTTTCCTACGATGTGAACTATATACCAAGATCTATCTACTAGATACAAACAACGGTCGGATGTATATCCGTAGAGAACATACCCTTGAAGACCGACAAAGCTTAACGAGTTCAACTCGTGGTTGATGTAGACGATCTCTTGCCGATCTCAAGATCGAGAGGAAGTCCTAGCGCCGCAAATCAGCAGCGCATCCGTGCTCGCACACACGTTCGAGGCACCGAGTAACCTCCGCCTCCTCGCTCCAGCGATGTAGCGGAAGCACAACTCTTTCTTGCTGAATAGCCACCGGGAACATGTATCTCGCTAGTCCGAGACCATGGGGGATAAATTCTAGAGGGGGAGAGAGATCCTTCACGAGGAGGTGTAAGAGACAAGTGAGGAGGGGGGCTCCTTTTATAGGAGGAGGGGGGCACCCAAGGGGGTGGCCGCCGGCCATGGGGGCTGCCCCCTCCCCTCCTTCATTCATGTGGGTGGACACTCCACTCACAAAATGCCCTTTAAAATCCCTCCACTCAAAAGTCCACTCAAATTCCCATTAAATTTCCACCAAATTTAATGCAAACTCTCATTAAATAAAACTCTTTTATTTTATTCAGAATTTTGTCAATTACTTTAATGACAAACATTCACAAATAACCCCTTGCTAGAATTCTATTTCACATGCATAACCATTTTATGCAATTTCACCCGAAAACCTGTTTCGGTATCTAGTGAAATAAATTCCTGCGCTTGTTCATTCTTTCGGCATGAAACATTTGCTCCAATTGGATGTCGGTGTCTCTTAAGTGTTTCACCCTATGGTTCGTGAATAATGCGGACATGATCGAGACCCCTCTCGGATCAATAATCAGAAGCGGGATCTGGAGACCCATACTGACTCCCACACATTCAACGATGACTTTATTGTGATCGTCGGAACCTTTTACGCTAGTATCTTAATCCCTTTGTTTCACGATATATTACATGTCCGAGATACGATCATCGGTATCTCCATACCTAGTTTGATCTCGTTACCGACATGCACTCTTTTCTCGTTCCTGTGATATAACATTCTAGTGATCAAATCACTTGCTTGAAAGCTAATCAATGTGATATCACCGAGAGGGCCCAGAGTATATCTATCCGTCATCGGGATGAACAAATTCCACTCTCGATCCATGAGCCTCAACATAACACTTTATTAGTTCTGAATCCATCTTTATAATCACCCTGTTATGGTGTGACGTTTGATGTTATCAAGAAACTCTTCCGGTGTTAGTGATTGACATGATCTCATGGTCTAAGGATTAGGATCACTACGTAAGTTGTTATAGCAATATAAACTCAATGACTTTGATCGTAATGCTATACTTCGGATGAATGTTCATCACACCATTACACTAATCTTGTGATCCCGTTATTAACAACATCCAATGTCCATGATCAGGAAACCTTGATCATCTTGTTAATCAACGAGCTAGTTTATGAGAGAGGCATAACTAGGAACTTTCTGTTTGTTTATTAAACACACATGTATTAACGTTTCCGTATTAATACAATTATAGCATGCAAAATAAACATCTATCATATACTTGGAATACACATAATAAACACTTTATTATTGCCTCTCAGGGCATATTCCCTTCAGTCTCCCACTTGCACTAGAGACAATAATCTAGTTACATAGTGATAAATCTAACACCCATTGAGTTCTGGTGTTGATCATGTTTTGCTCTAGGGAGAGTTTTAGTCAACGGATCTGCTAAATTGAGATCCGTATGTACTTTACAAATCTTTATATCTCCATCCTTGACATGCTCGCGGATGGAGTGAAACCGGCGCTTAATATGCTTGGAATGCTTGTGAGACCTTGGCTCTTTGGCATTGGCAATGGCACCATTGTTGTCACAATAGATCACCATTGGGTCCAACGCGTTTGCCACCACTCCTAGTTCGGATATGAACTCCTTCATCCAAACTGCTTCCTGAGCCATTTCTGAAGCAGCAACATATTCGGCCTCCGTTGTTGATCCCGCTACCACAGGTTGTTTGGAGCTCCTCCAACTAACCGCTCCGCCATTCATGAGAAATACGTATCCGGATTGAGACTTAGAGTCATCCGGATCGGTGTCAAAGCTAGCGTCGACATAACACTTAGCGACGAGCTCTTCTTCACCTCCGTATACAAGAAACATATCCTTAGTTCTTCGTAAGTACTTAAGGATATTCTTGACCGCTATCCAGTGTTCCGAACCTGGATCCGATTGGTACCTACTAGTCAAACTAATAGCATGTGCCACATCCGGTCTTGTACATAGCATGGCGTACATTATAGAGCCTATGGCTGAAGCATAGGGGACTTTGTCCATTATCTCTCTTTCTTCCGCCGAAGCCGGACTTTGAGTCTTACTCAATGTCTTGCCTTGCAACATAGGTAAGAACCCCTTCTTACTTCCGTCCATTTTAAACTTCTTTAAAATCTTATCAAGGTATGTACTTTGCGATAGCCCTATTAGGCGCCTAGATCTATCTCTATAGATCTTTATGCCTAATATGTATGACGCTTCACCTAGGTCCTTCATTGAAAATTTGCTGTTTAGATAACTTTTAACACTGTTTAAAAGATCTATATCATTTCCGATCAATTAATATGTCATCCACATATAATATCAAAAATGCCACATTGCTCCCACTCACTTTCTTGTAAATACAAGCTTCTCCATAAGTTTGGACAAATCCAAACTCTTTGATCACCTCATCAAAGCGGAGATTCCAACTTCGTGATGCTTGCTTCAATCCATAGATGGATCGCTGAAGCTTGCACACCTTGTTAGCATCCTTAGGATCGACAAAACCCTTTGGTTGTATCATATACAACTCTTCTTCAATATTACCATTGAGAAACGCGGTTTTGACATCCATCTGCCATATCTCATAATCGAAATATGCAGCAATTGCTAACATAATCCTAACTGACTTTAGCATCGCTACGGGAGAGAAAGTCTCATCGTAGTCAACTCCTTGAATTTGTCGAAACCCCTTTGCGACAAGTCGAGCTTTATAGACGGTCACATTACCATCAGCATCAGTTTTCCTTTTGAAAATCCATTTGTTCTCCACGGCCTTTCGGTCGTGAGGTAATTCCACCAAGTTCCAAACTTGATTTTCATACATGGATTCCATCTCGGATTTCATGGCTTCTAACCATTTGTTGGAATCCGGGCTCATCATCGCTTCTTCATACGTCGCAGGGTCATCATTTTCATCAACCATGAAATTCATGACAGGATTTCCGTACAGCTCAGGAGCTGCACGCGTCCTGTTTGACCTGCGAGGTTCGGTAGTACTCTCTTTCGGAGTTTCATGATAATTATCATTAGTTCCCTCTTCAACAGGTGGAGCCAACTCCGGAATAACTTCCGGCGCTGCGCTACTCGCCATACTTTGAAGAGAAGGTTCCACAACCTCTTCGAGTTCTACCTTCCGACTACTCACACCTTTCGCGAGAAACTCTTTCTCTAGAAAGGATCCATTCTTGGCAACAAAAACCTTGCCCTCGGATCTGTGATAGAAGGAATACCCAATAGTTTCTTTAGGGTATCCTATGAAGACGCATTTTTCCGCTTTGGGTTCGAGTTTATCCGGTTGAAGTTTCTTCACATAAACATCGCATCCCCAAACTTTAAGAAATGATAGCTTAGGTTTGTTTCCAAACCACAATTCATACGGTGTCTTTTCAACGGATTTAGATGGTGCCCGATTTAAAGTGAATGCAGCAGTTTCTAGTGCATAACCCCAAAATGACAACGGCAAGTCCGTCAGAGACATCATAGATCGAACCATATCTAATAAAGTACGATACGACGTTCCGACACACCATTTCGCTGTGGTGTTCCGGCAGGTGTGAGTTGTGAAACAATTCCACACTCTTTCATGTGAGTGCTAAACTCGTAACTTAGATACTCACCTCCACGGTCGGACCGTAGAAATTTGATCTTTCTATTACGATGATTTTCCACTTCATTCTGAAATTCCTTGAACTTTTCAAAGGTTTCAGACTTGTGTTTCATCAAGTAGATATAACCGTATCTACTCAAATCATCCGTGAAAGTAACAAAATAACGATATCCACCTCGCGCCGACACACTCATTGGACCACATACATCAGAATGTATGATTTCCAATAAATCTGTCGCCCGTTCCATTGAACCGGAAAACGGCGTTCTAGTCATCTTGCCCATAAGGCATGGCTCACATGTATCAAATGATTCATAATCAAGTGATTCCAAAAGTCCATCCGAATGGAGCTTCTTCATGCGTTTAACGCCAATATGACCTAGACGGCAGTGCCACATATATGCGGATATATCATCATTAAGTTTAATCCTGTTAGCATCAACATTATGAATATGTGTAACATTATCATCGAGATCTAATAGAAATAAACCATTCATCATCGGTGCATGACCATAAACGATTTCATTCATATAAATGGAACAACCATTGTTCTCGGATTTAAATGAATAACCACTTCGCATCAAACACGATCCAGATACAATGTTCATGCTCAGTGCAGGCACCAGATAACATTTATTCAAGTTTATAACTAATCCCGATGGAAGGTGGAGAGGCAGCGTTCCGACGCGATCACATCAACGCTTGATCCATTGCCGACACACATCTTGACCTCACCCCTTGCTAGCGGTCGCTTGTTCCGCAGCCCCTGATTCGAGTTACAAATATTAGCAACTGAACCGGTATCAAATACCCAGGTGCTACTGCGAGCACTAGTCAAGTACACATCAATAACATGTATATCATATATACCTTTATTTGCCTTGCCGGCCTTCTTGTCTGCCAGATACTTGGGGCAGTTGCGCTTCCAGTGGCCAGTCCCCTTACAATAGTAGCACTCGGAATCAGACTTAGGTCCAACTCGGGGTTTCTTTTCAGGCGCGGCAACAGGCTTGCTGCCCTTACTTTCCTTCTGTTTTCCCTTCTTGTCTTTCTTGAAACCAGTGTTCATATTGATCATCAACACTTGATGTTCCTTTTTGATCTCCACTTCTGCAGTTTTAAGCATTGACAGAAGCTCGGGGAGAGAATTCTTCATGCCTTGCATATTATAGTTCATCACGAAGCTCTTATAGCTAGGTGGCAGAGACTGCAGAACACGATGGATGCCTAAGTCAATGGGAATCGATATTCCCAAGGACACAAGCTTATCGGCGTAACCCGACATCTTGAGTACATTCTCACTAACGGAGCTATGCTCTTCCATCATGCAGCTAAAGAACTTTTCTGAAGCGTTGTAGCTCTCTACAGCAGCATGTGTGTCGAAAATCATTTTCAACTCACCCATTGTATCAAATGCATTGCCGTTTTTGAAACGCTTTCGAAGTTCCGGCTCTAGCCCATACAATATGCCGCAATGAACTAAGTTGTGGTCCTCCTGACGAGTCTGATAGACATTCTTCTCCTCGTCAGGGGCATCATCTAAAGGTGGGGGGCCTAACGGCGCTTCTAGCACATATTGCTTTTGTGCAGCAGAGAGGAGAATCCTCAAATTCATGGCCCATTCGGTAAAGTTGCTACCGTTCGTTGCTAGTTTCTCTTTCTTCATGAACACATTGAAATTAAAAGTAGGTGGTGCCATCTACAATAGAATTTGTAAAGTTTAGACTAAGTGTATGATAGATTGAGTTCAACTAATCTATATTACGAATGAACTCCCACTAAAAAACGACATCCCTCGTGCCTTTTTGGTGATTACATGAACCAAATCCACTACACCAAGTCCGATCATCACGTGAGTCGGTATAGCTTCAAAGGCGAGCATCAAATGGGCATCATATCAACTATATGACTCATGCTTAACCTTTTGGTCCATGTTCCGAGGCCATGTCTGTACATGCTAGGCTCGCCAAGTTAGAACCTTAGTATTCGCGTGTGTAACTGTTTTACACCCGAAATATGGTCGTGGATCCAAGAACACCCGATCATCACGTGATGTCTTGGAGCGACGAAAACATAATCGGTGCATACTAAAGGAAGAACACATTCTTATCTTGATATTTAAATGAGGGATCATCTTATTATGCTAACAAAGCGCTAAACAAGCAATATAAGATGCTATCAAACATCATATGTTTATTAGTGAAATTATATGGTTCCCGCAGATGATCTCTATCATGTGCATCGTGGTATGATCACTATCATACCTATATGTGTAAATCCAAGGTCTATGGATTTTACACGCTATGTGTGTTGTAAGAGTATCATCTCATACTTCTACTTACAACACTACCATATCATAACACTAGCCCAGCAACAATCTAAACTAGACGCCTCTAATTTATCCATTGCAAGTTTTACGTGGCTTAGGGCTTTCGAGATAGAACCGTTCTTACCTACGAACATGAACCACAACGAGGATAATCAAATTGTTGACAACTCGCTTGCAAAATAGATATTGACTATAGTAGGAGAGACAGACACCCGCTAGCCACTTATGCAAACTAGTTGCATGTCAAGCGTGGAACAGGTCTCATGTGCGAGGACATGTAAAGTTTGTCCGGGCCGCTTCATCCCACTATGCCACCAATATCCAAAATTAAAACAAAGGAGCAACAACATGATCATCATCGCCCACATACTCATATGTGTACTACCCGTGTAAAGTATCTATGCATAGATCCGGCTCTGATACCACTGTAGGGTTCGCAGCATAGAAAACAAAAAATTTCCTACGATGTGAACTATATACCAAGATCTATCTACTAGATACAAACAACGGGCGGATGTATATCCGTAGAGAACATACCCTTGAAGACCGACAAAGCTTAACGAGTTCAACTCGTGGTTGATGTAGACGATCTCTTGCCGATCTCAAGATCGAGAGGAAGTCCTAGCGCCGCAAATCAGCAGCGCATCCGTGCTCGCACACACGTTCGAGGCACCGAGTAACCTCCGCCTCCTTGCTCCAGCGATGCAGCGGAAGCACAAGTCTTTCTTGCCGAATAGCCACCGGGAACATGTATCTCGCTAGTCCGAGACCATGGGGGATAAATTCTAGAGGGGGAGAGAGATCCTTCACGAGGAGGTGTAAGAGACAAGTGAGGAGGGGGGCTCCTTTTATAGGAGGAGGGGGGGCACCCAAGAAGGTGGCCGCCGGCCATGGGGGCTGCCCCCTCCCCTCCTTCATTCATGTGGGTGGACACTCCACTCACAAAATGCCCTTTAAAATCCCTCCACTCAAAAGTCCACTCAAATTCCCATTAAATTTCCACCAAATTTAATGCAAACTCTCATTAAATAAAACTCTTTTATTTTATTCAGAATTTTGTCAATTACTTTAATGACAAACATTCACAAATAACCCCTTGCTAGAATTCTATTTCACATGCATAACCATTTTATGCAATTTCACCCGAAAACCTGTTTCGGTATCTAGTGAAATAAATTCCTGCGCTTGTTCATTCTTTCGGCATGAAACATTTGCTCCAATTGGATGTCGGTGTCTCTTAAGTGTGTCACCCTACGGTTCGTGAATAATGCGGACATGATCGAGACCCCTCTCGGATCAATAATCAGAAGCGGGATCTGGAGACCCATACTGACTCCCACACATTCAACGATGACTTTCTTGGGATCGTCGGAACCTTTTACGCTAGTATCTTAATCCCTTTGTTTCACGATATATTACATGTCCGAGATACGATCATCGGTATCTCCATACCTAGTTTGATCTTGTTACCGACATGCACTCTTTTCTCGTTCCTGTGATATAACATTCTAGTGATCAAATCACTTGCAAGCTAATCAATGTGATATCACCGAGAGGGCCCAGAGTATATCTATCCGTCATCGGGATGAAAAAATTCCACTCTCGATCCATGAGCCTCAACATAACACTTTATTAGTTCTGAATCCATCTTTATAATCACCCTGTTATGGTGTGACGTTTGATGTTATCAAGAAACTCTTCCGGTGTTAGTGATTGACATGATCTCATGGTCTAAGGATTAGGATCACTACGTAAGTTGTTATAGCAATATAAACTCAATGACTTTGATCGTAATGCTATACTTCGGATGAATGTTCATCACACCATTACACTAATGTTGTGATCCCGTTATTAACAACATCCAATGTCCATGATCAGGAAACCTTGATCATCTTGTTAATCAACGAGCTAGTTTATGAGAGAGGCATAACTAGGAACTTTCTGTTTGTTTATTAAACACACATGTATTAACGTTTCCGTATTAATACAATTATAGCATGCACAATAAACATCTATCATATACTTGGAATACACATAATAAACACTTTATTATTGCCTCTCAGGGCATATTCGCTTCACTTTCGCCGAGACCATGAGTCACGCAATAAGTATGGTTCCGCTATAACGGGTCAAATCCTGAAGCCGATACCTAAAGATGTGAGGCGAGGTTGGTTAACAGGGGATCCATCGACCCCAAGCAACCCGGTCCACGCTTACCTACCTGTTATGAATGCACCTGCACCCGACAAATCTTTCAAACGGTTTTCTATGCATATGTCTAATGGAACGCCCGAACTATGTGACTCATGGAATCTACTAGGCAAGTTAGTCACTCGTGGCATTTTCCAGGCCCTGCGTGGTTGTACGCTCGTCTTGGTTCAAGAGGCAAGAACATCGGGTCCTAGTGGTGGCGAGCATGGGACTAGAAAAAACACATCCCACCGTGGCCTCCCATACAAGCCTTAGCATGTTTAACTTATATCACCGATCTCATATCATCACGTTCTCCTATCATACTAGATTCTCTGCATCTGATACATCATCTGGATGGACCAGACTCAAAAGATATGCATGGCTAAGCAGACACATATAATAGCTCTAACAGTGCACACAAGCCAAACCTAGTTATGCTAGGAGCAGTGGATCAGGTAATATAAGCTCAAAGGTAGTAATGCAATGGATAGGATACTCTATCTATCGATAAAAGACCACAGTAGAATCGTATGCATTATGGCAGAATTGAAATGCTTTCGAAATCGTAGGATTATATCATGGTGGGGCTATGCTTGCCTTTGTTAGTTGATAGCGGATAAGCAGATCTTCGGGAGCCTTGTACTTGACTTGATTACAGTTGGTCGTTGTCCTCAGGCTTCGATTTCGATCTCGATATCGTATTCTACCGAAGAAGAACCGAACACCGGAAATAAAGGGGAAACAATAAACACATGGCATCGGTGTAATGCTCAAACAAGGATGATGATATGAAAAGTTAATTTGCATTGAAATGTAACCCTAAAGTATGCTTGACAAATTAATCGGGGTTCCGAGGGGCGCAAACCCTAACTCAGAGAAACTCCGGAGTATATGAGAGGGGTTACTAAGTTCTTCTAATTAAACTTGTCTTGAGAGTTGTTGAAAAATGCATGATTATATCTTAGATAGCTAGGTTTCATTTTTCTGAACATTTTGATATACTATTTGTATTTTTTCTGACTTATAAATCAAAAGTTATTGAATTTACAATATTCAAACAATTTCTGGAATTCTTAAACTTTTTCTTAATTTAAATAAATCTGGAATTACTTTTTACACCGCAGGATGGGCTAGCCACAGACACAGACAGGTGGGCCTCTGGCCACCTCAGCCTCCACGTAGGCAAAGTGGGCCAGGGGGCGGTTGGTGTGATTCTCACCGAGGCAGGGGCTACCCACTGCCACTGACGGGTGGGGCCGAGGCCACGTTGGCAACCCACGCAGGCGCCACGTGGGCCTCGCCGGAGAACGGCCAGATGGCAGCGCGGGAAGGCGACAGAGGGCGAGTGGGGATGCGCGGTTGCTACGGCTCGAAATGGAGCGACACAGGGAGCAATAAATTGGCGGCGCCGCTAGCGGGAGGTCGCCGGAGATGCAGCAGCGAGCGGCAGCGATGACGGAGCTTGTAGGTGCTTAGCGGTAGAGCGATCTAGAGGGAGAGGGAGAACGTGAAGTGGTGCTGGAGCACCGCATGCTCACCCTGAAGGCGTTGGTGGCGTTGTCGAGGCCGGACGAGCTCCTGAACGACTGCGATTGAAGACGACGGTGGCGGAGCTTGTCGGGGACGGAGGGTCGATTGGAGCGACTAGAGAAGCGTCGACTTATGCGCCTAGGGGCAGACGACCAAGTCGACGGTGGCGGTCACGGTCGTGTCCTCAGATGGAACAGAGGAGGCCGGAAACGACGTGGGACAGCGAGGTCCGACGAGCTAGGGTTAGGGTTCGTCACCGAGAGAGAGAGAGAGAGAGAGAGAGAGAGAGAGGGTGCGAGAGAGGATAAGGCCAGGGGTGAGGGAGAGAGGCGTGCGGGGCTCGTTCTTATCCTCGCGAGCGTTGGCGGGGCAGCATCGGGCGGTCGCGGCGGCGACAGGCAGCTGCTTCGCGTCGCCTGCGAAGACGACGATGAGGTTGGGGGCCGAAGCGGTACAGGGCCGCGGTTGGGCTGCAGACGGGCCGATGGTGGGCTGGACTGAGCGGCATGGAGAAGAGAGAGAGGCAGCTGGGCCGGCCTGGCTGGCTGCTGTTGTTTTTTTATCAAAATCTTTTCCATTTTCTGTTTTGCATTTCTCTTTTGTATTTTGAATTCAAATACTGTTTTGAGTAGTTTGAAATTACCAGAGATTTTATGAAATATATAAAATTACTGCAGGGGCCCTTTTAGTCCATTTGGGCTCCAATGTTTTGGTAGTTTTCAAAAGTCAAAACATTTGAAGAAGTTTCAAAGAGGAAGGAAAAAATAGGGTTTTAGGGTTTTGTTTATTCTTCTTTAATGCAAAGTTTATAGAAATGATGCTCATGCAATGCACAATCAACCCTAAATAATGACTATCTAAAACTGGGGTGTTATAATGGTCCAGCGCCCCGTATACTACCTAAGTGAGGTGCTCTCGCTATCCAAGCAGAACTACCCCCACTACCAGAAGCTAGTGTACGGCATGTACATGGCCGCCAAGAAACTCAAGCACTACTTCCAGGAGCACTCCATCCGGGTGGTAGCATTGGCCCCACTCGCGGAAATCATTGGCAACAAATACGCCACTGGCCGCGTGGCAAAATGGGCCATCGAACTCGCCGCGCATAACATCCAGTACGAGCCGTGAACCGCAATCAAGTCGCAAGCATTGGATGATTTCATCGTCGATTGGGCGGAGACACAATACATGCCTCCAGTGCCGGATTCAACTTACTGGAAGCTACACTTCGACGGATCGAAAATGAGGGGAGGTCTCGGAGCTGGAATCGTGATAACCTCACCCAAAGGCGACCAATTGGAGTACATTCTCCAGATCCACTTGAAAGCTTCCAACAGTGTCGCCGAGTACGAAGCAGTCATCCATGGGCTCAAGATGGCCAAGCAGATAGTCATCCAGAGGGTGCTATGTTTCAGAGATTTGAACTTGGTGGTGCAACAAGTATATGGCGAGTGGGACGCTAGGGGCACGAACATGGCCCTTTACCGCTTCTTCGTCTAGCAGTTATGTGCCTGTTTCGAAGGATGTGAGTTTCACCATGTGCCCAGAGCCAACAACGAAGCTGCTGACGCCTTGTCCAGAGTCGGGTCAACAAGACAAGCCATACCGCCTGGGGTCTCCCTCGAGCACTTGCACAAGCCCTCCATCACCCCCTCACCAGAGTCCGACTCCATCGTGCTCAGCGCGGACCCAGGAACAGCCGGTGCCACGACACGCCCGGGGACTACTGCATTGCACCCGGGGACTGCCGTGCCACACCCGGGGACTGCCGCGTCGCACCCGGGGACCACCGCGCCACACCCGGGGACTGCTTCGCTGCATCCGGGAGCTACTGCGACGCGGCCCGTGGTCGACATCAGCATGTTTCCACCCAGCAGGCCTCCCGACATTCCGAAGCCGACCGTCCGCGAGGAGATCAATCTCATCATACAGACGGTGCACACCATACGGGAGGCACCCGACTGGGCAAATCCATACATGGATTTCCTGGCCAAGGGCGAACTCCCGACAGAAGAGGTGGTAGCATGACAAGCGCGACGAAGGGCAAGCGCATACACCATCATCAACAACGAGCTATACAAGCGCAGCATCGGGGGCATGTATCGACGATGCGTCAGTCAGGAGGAAGGAACCAAGCTTCTAACGGACATACACCAGGGCGAGTGTGGCCACCACGCCTCGTTAAGGGCAATAGCAGCCAAGGCCCTTCGGCATGGTTTCTACTGGCCGACAGCATTGAAGGACGCCGAAGAAATAGTCAAGACATGCAACGGCCGTCAGCGATTCAGCCAGCTAAAGCACACATCTTCTGCGGCACTCAATACAATACCAATCACCTGGTCGTTCGCGGTCTAGGGCCTGGACATGGTTGGGCCATTCAAGACAGCTTGATCCGGTATGACACACCTGCTCGTAGCCGTGGACAAGTTCACCAAGTGGATCGAGGCGAAGCCAATCAAGAAGCTGGACGGTGATCAAGTTCTTCACGGACATTATCATCCGGTTCGGCTAATCGCATAGCATAATTACTGACAATGGAACCAACTTCACGAAAGTAGTCTTCGCTCGCTTCTGCGGGGAAAAAGGGATCCGCCTAGATCTGGCATCAGTCGCACACCCACAGTCCAACGGACAGTGCGAGTGTGCTAACGGTCTGGTTCTAGCCGGAATCAAGCCAAGGCTCATCGAACCGCTTGTCAGATCACCCGGATGCTAGATAGAGGAGCTGCTAGCAGTGCTTTGGAGCCTACGCACCACGCCCAATCTCTCAACCGGCTTCACGCCGTTCTTCCTCGTCTATGGGGCAGAGGCCATTCTCCCCACAGACATCTAGTTTGACGCACCCCGCAAGCAGCTCTACACGGAGCAGGAAGTCAAGGAGGCAAGGGAGGACAGCGTGGACTTGCTCGAGGAGGCACGCGAGTTGGCTCTGTCCAGATCAGCAATCTACCAGCAAGACTTGCGTCGATACCACGCCAGCCGGATCCGGCCCACCTCCTTCCGCGAGGGAGACCTGGTGCTGCGCCTGGTCCAGAGCACCAAAGGAATGCACAAGTTGTCCCCGCCATGGGAAGGACCATTCATCGTTAGCTGAGCGCTCCACAACAATTCATACTATCTGATCGACGCACAGCAGCCGATGAAGAACAAGGCAGATCGCTCAGACGAGGAGAGGGAACACCCATGGAATGCAAGCCTACTCCGGCCATTTTACACTTAGGCAAAGAAAAGTGTATGTATCTTCCCTTTTCATGTAACAAGTGAACAAGATTGAAAGCCTTGGCACAACGCCAAGGACTTTGTCCCACTACATTTTTGTACCGGCTAGCATAGGCCCCGTGATTTCTACAGGTGACATAATATTGCACGCGACGTCTAGAGTAACCTCCTCGGTTCCGGCTTCAGTACGCATGTCGACTGTTGACCCGACAAGAGCAAAAACTCAAGGCACACGCGGCAAGAAAATGCTAACATAGAAAGCAAGGGCGTCCAAGCGAACCGGCCGTGCCCTACATGAGCTAAGCCAACAAACAACGAACCGAAGTATCGCGAGGCACGCTAACGTAGCCAATCCTTCGGTTCCAGCTGTAGACCGCAACCCGGCTGTCAGCCGGCAAGGAAAAATGCTCGAAGGGCTAATGCTTGCTAAGAAAAGGGGATTTGCTAACGGCCTAACTCGAAGGGGCGCATATCTATTTTCCTTCTGCGATAAGTACCAACTAACAAATGAGTATATGCACAAGAAAACTAAACCAAAGCAACGCTTTGTCTCGCACGACCCGAGCCAAAAATTGGCAGGAAACAAGGTGGCAAAAGAGCTTAGACCCGGCTGGCTACCCCAGCCGGCCCGAACCTCGGGGACTACACCCAGTGGACGCGCTCCCGCGCACCCACAAACTCAGGTCAAGGTAGCCAAAAGAGCTTCGACCCGGCTGGCTACCCCAGCCGGCCCGAACCTCGGGGACTACACCCAGTGGACGCGCTTCTGCGCACCCACAAACTCAAGTCAATGTAGCCAAAAGAGCTTCGACCCGGCTGGCTATCCCAGCCGGCCCGAACCTCGGAGACTACACCCAGTGGACGCGCTCCCGTGCACCCACAAACTCAAGTCAAGGTAGCCAAAAGAGCTTCGACCCGGCTGGATACCCCAGCTGACCCGAACCTCGGGGACTACACCTAGTGGACGCGCTCCCGCGCACCCACAAACTCAAGTCAAGGTAACCAAAAGAGCTTCGACCCGGATGGCTACCCCAGCCGGCCCGAACCTCGGGGACTACACCCAGTGGACGCGCTCCCGCGCACCCACAAACTCAAGTCAAGGTAGCCAAAAGAGCTTCGACCCGGCTGGCTACCCCAGCCGGCCCGAACCTCGGGGACTACACCCAGTGGACGTGCTCCCGCGCACCCACAAACTCAAGTCAGGACGGCAAAAGAGCTTCAACCCGTCTGGCTATCTCAGCCGGCCCGAGCATACAAGACCGCAAAATGGCAGAGATATAAACAAAGAAACACGAAATATAAGCAAAAGGCACCAAGCCATAAAGCGGAGCACGAAGGCTCCGCGCAGATTCAGAGTTCGGCGACAAAAGTCTGCCAAAATGTAGCACCAACAAAATAACAAGTTTCACAAGTACACCCGGCATTCCGGGGATCAAGAGTCTGGAACTGAAGAAGTGGAAGGAGCAAGAGCAGGAGCTAGATCAGCAGGGGCGGAACCGACATCAGTGGAAGGAGGCTGGCTGCTGGAGGCGACGTCAATGGGATTCCAAGGCGCCGGGGCCCAGTGGAACGACCGTGGCTCTCCAGGGGCACTGAAGTCATGCTCCAAGTCCACGTAGGTGCCAATCTTCACCCCGCAAGCCTGGAGCGCAGGAGTGCTGGCACGAAGGCCCTCGTAGCTCGTCCCAAGATGGAAGCCACGGGTGAGCACGCTCAGGTCGGCACCCAGATACCACGACTTCACCAGAGCTAGCGCCATCTCCACTCCGCCTCGAGCAACCCACTCTTTGTGCACGTCCAGCACGTCGATGCCTCTGGACAGAGCCACAGCTAGGCTGGCCATGTCGTGCACCTCGCCCACGTCCTTCCAGATGTAATGGAAGAGATCGTTGCCAACGGCGCGCAGGCCATTGCTCTCCTCCGCCAGCACCTTGACCAGGTCGAGGGCAGTAAGTCGCGTCCAACCTCATCCACAGGAAGCTTCTCCATGGCCATCTCGGTTGCTTCAGGATAATGAGCTGCAGCCAAGCACAAAGCAGAATAAACGGACAAGATTGAGCAAGTCATGACACATTGGGAGAAGGAAACTAAAGAACTTACTGATGGCCATCTCCGAGATGTTCTGGAGGTGCTGAGTAAGCTCCCCCTCCCTGTCGCGAAGAATCTAGATTGTCTCCTCCTGTTGGGTGGAGATCGTATCAAAATTCTTTAGCACCTCCGCCCGGATGTCAGCTGCCTTCTTGCCCCGCTCCACGCTAACCTCAAGTTGATGCTTGGCCGCAGCAAGTTGATCGAACTACGCCTGTCGCGCCTTGTTCGATTCTTCTAGCCGGGCGACCTCAGCTTTGAGGCGCTCCACCTCCCTCTCCTTGTCCTGGATCATGGCTGTAGGAGGATACCCGATGGTCAACAAAAACGCGAAAAGGGAGCTAATCACCAAGACAGGTCTGAAGAAGCAATCTTACGACCAAGATCCCGGGTGTTCTTCGCAGACTCCGCAAAAGCTCTCTACAGCAAGAAAACAAATGAGCAATAGAGAAGCAAACCAGATGGAAGAATGGAAAACATGTGAAGGGAAACGACTTACCTCCATCAAAACAGACAAATTTTTGGCCTCCCCAAGGCCCTTTTCCATTCCCTCAACCAGGTGGCGAACCTGGCTGAGTGCGACGGGTGCCGAGCCCGAGATCTGGGCAAGGATCACACCCGGCGTCAGCACAGCCGTAGATGGCCTTGAGCCGGTGATGACAACCTCGTCATCATCGACATCCACACCCGAACGCGCAGCCACCACCAACTCCCTGCCAGCCGGCTGACCACCATCCGGCTGGTTGCCATCCGCCGCAGTCGCCTGCGTAGCCCAATCCTCCTCCGTCACCTCCGTAATCATGGGCCTGGCAGAGCTGCTTGGAGCATCACTCTAGGCCGGGTTCACGCCAGCCCCGGGACGAAGGAAGGGGGTCTTCGGGTCTTGCGCAGCCGCAAACAGCTGCCCCAACCGTGAAGACGCAGGCGCCTGGTGCAGCAGCCCCGTGGTCAGGGAGCCCTTAGGGGCCCTGGGCGGAGACGACGCGGCTGACGCAGCCGGGCCGGCCGCAGCCGGCACGGTTGCAGCCGGCGACCTCGCCACCTCTTCAACCGGCGGAGGAGGTGGAGGAGCAACGACGGCGGCACCACCATCGCCAAGTACCATGCCCTCGCTGCATAGAGTGAAGAGTCAAAGGATGTACCATCATAACCACAGAGCGGCAAGCGAGGGCAAGGTAGATACTAACCCAGCGACGGACGGTGGAGCAACGACCTGACGCCCTCGGCACGTCTTTGTCGCTTCAACTGGAACGGGAGCGGCAACAGGCGCCGCCCTCTTTCCCCGGGATCTCGCCGCGGGTTTCTCTCGGCCACCCTCCTCGTCGGTGGCATCGACTGCGACACAAGCAAGGAATCAAAACCACAACCTCAAGAACAAAGGTGAAAGAAAGAGCTACGGTCAGCAACTTACCATGAGGATTCGAGGGTCCGTCATCCGCCCGGACGGGAAACACTTCGGGCTCCGTCTGGGGGTACTTCTTCGGCTTCCTGTCCTCCAAGAAGGACGGAAGCGGGAAGTCACCCATACCGTCCTCGACTAGCTGCGCCGTGAACAACTAATCAAAAAGGGGAGCATAAGGCACCCAATGAAAGCTAGCGATGACGAGAAGCGAGACGCAAGACAACCCGAGAAAAACCTACCCGAGGCGGCAGGCGGCCGCGATGATACGGGGGGCAGGAATACGCCCAGGTGGCCTCCATACGGAACTTGGAGATCATGGAGACCCAGTTCCGCAGGTCCTGGTAGGGCACATCCTTCCGCGACGACCTCGTCGGATCGTTGGCGGTCGAGAGGTGGCACATCTTCTGTGACCGCTTCTGCAGCGGAAGCACGCGACGCACCAGCCGGGTGGCCATCCGGTCGAGGTCCGCCGCCGCATCCATGCCCTTCGTCGTCCAGCCCTTCTGCGTCGAGGGCAAGTTGGCGAAGGGTGGAAGTGTTGGAGATATGCCCTAGAGGCAATAATAAATATGGTTATTATTATATCTTTGTGTTTATGATAAATGTTTACATTCATGCTATAATAGTATTAACAAGGAAACATTAATACTTGTGTGATTTGTCAACTTAATTTGAAGTCCCTAATAAAGCCTCTTTATAATACTAGCTTGTTGGTTAATGTATGATTGTGGTTTCCCTATCATGAACATTGAGATGTTATTAACAACAAGATCACATCGTTAGGAGAATGATATGGTGGACATACTCCTATAGATAAGCGTAGCATAAAGATCAAGTCATTTTAATAGTTCAATTGCTATATGCTTTCTGATACATAGTAACCTAATTCCTTCGACCATGAGATCATGCATATCACCTTTACCGGATGGATGCTTTGATGACATCAAACACCACACCGTAACTGGGTGGCTATAAAGGTGGCATTGAGTGTTCGGAAAGTATTGGTTGAAACACATGGATCAAGAGTGGGATTTGTCCATCCATATGACAGATAGATATACTCTGGGCCCTCTCGGTGGAATGTCATCCAATTAGCTTGCAAGCATGTGACTGGCTCACAAGGGATCACATATCACGGGAACGAGAAAAGAGTACTTATCGGTAACGAGGTTGAACTAGGTATGCAGAGATACCGACGATCATAACCTCGGATAAGTAAACTATCGTGAGACAAAGGGAAATTGGTATCGTATGTAAGTGGTTCATTCGATCGCAAAGTAATCGTAGAAATATGTGGGAGCCATATGAATTTCCAGATTCCTCTATTGGTTATTATTCGGAGAAGTGTCTCGATCATGTCCGCATAATTCACGAACCGTAGGGAGACACACTTAAGGATTCGACGTTGTTTGAGTAGTTATGGAATGATGAGAAAGAGTCCGAATGTTGTTCGGAGTCTCGAATGGGATTCGGGATATCACGAGGAGATCCGAAATGGTCTGGAGAATAAGATTCATATAAGGAAAGTCCCGTTTCGGAGTTGGAGAATGGTTCCGGTGTTTTCATCGGGAATGTTCTAGAAGGTTCCGAAATGTCCGGCACTCCGGAGGGGAAGGGTACATGAATGTGTTATATCAAGTTGGTATGATTGCATCATGTACTCGGTGTCATCGCTGAACAAAATAGAGGGTTTAATCAAATCCTAGTTTGAAAAGTCAAACGCCAAGTTTGAAAGTCAAACGGCTATTTTTGGGAAGTGGAGAGGGAGGTGGAAACCGAATTGGGGGAGGAGTTCCTCCTCCCACCACCGGCGCACCACCAATCCGAGTTGGGGAGGGACTCCCCTCCCCTTGACCGGCCCCCTCCACCTATAAAAGGAGGGGCAGGGCTCCCCTCCTAGACACAAGTTCCTACACCTCTAAAACCCTAGCCCCAAGCCGCCGCCGCCTCCATAGCCGCCGCCGGCCCTAGGGCACTCGCCGCCGCCTAGGTGAAACCCTAGCAGCCGTCCTAGCCCCCTCCTCGGCGTGTCTAAACCCTATATCGTCGACGGACTCTCTCATACTCCACCATACTCGCTCCGGCTTAAGGCGAAGCCCTGCAAGATCTCCCCTCTACTTCCAGTACCACGCCGTTGTGCTGCCGGAATCGCGAGGAGAGTGATACAACCTCTGCTGCCTGCTAGAACAAGGGAGAGGAAGGTCTTCGTCGAGTACCGAACGTGTGACCGACTGCGGGAGCGCTGCCGGAACGCAGCGTCGGAAGGATCGTCTACGCGATCTTGAGATCGGGAAGAGTACGACTACATCACCCACGAGAATCCGCTCTCGTTAAACACTTTGGAATCTTCGAGGGTGAGTTATTCCATCGACTCGTTGCTACAATCTAGTAGATAGATCTTGGCTTGTTTGTTTGTATGCGATAGAAAATTTTTGTTTTCCATTCTACGAATCCCTATAGTGGTATCAGAGCCGTGTCTATATGTAGATCTGTTGCACGATTAGAACACAATGGTCATTATGGGCATTGATGCTTTTATTGTCGATTGCTTCTTGTGTACTTTGCATCTTGCGGGATGTTGGGATGAAGCGGCCCGGCTAACCTTACATGACATCGTTCATGAGACTTGCTCCACGCTTGACATGCAACTTGTATTGCATAAGTGGCTTTGCGGGTGCCTGTTTCTCCTAGCATAGTTAAGATTCAATTTACAACGGATGATTAACAATGCTAGTATCAATGTTGTGGTTCTTGTTCGTAAGTTAGAACGACACTTATTGAAAGCCCCAAACCACGTAAAATATGCAAAGAAAGTAGAGGCGTCTAACTTTGTTTGCAGGGGTGTGCTGTGATGTGATATGGCCATGATTGTGATTATATTTGATGTATGCAATGTTCCTTATTGTAAGTTGGCAACCGGCAGGAGCCATATGGTTGTCTTTAATTTATGTTAAGACCCGCGTGTCTATTCAAAGTAGTTGTAATAGTTGAAGACGGTGGACGACAACCATGGAGAAGCGTCATTGACCTTGATGCAATTCCGGTGATGATGGAGATCATGTTCGTGCTTGAAGATGGAGATCGGAAGCACATAGAAGAAAAGGCCATATCATATCACATATTATGAATTGCATGTGATGTTAATCCTTTATGCATCTTGTATTGCTTAGTAGACGACGGTAGCATTATAAGATGATCCCTCATGCACATGAATTTCAAGTCATAAAGTGTTCACCCTTAGTTAGCACTATTGCTAAAGCTTGTTGTTTCGAAGCACCACGTGATGATCGGGTGTGTTAGATTCTGCAAGTGTATACAACGTGAGCAAGCCAGATTTGCTCATGCGGAAACTAAGGTTTGATCTTGACGAGCCTAGCATGTACAGACATGGTCTCGGAACACGGATCACCGAAAGATAAAGCATGAATCATATAGTAGATATGATGAACATGTCGATTGTTCGCCATTGAAACTATATAAACTCTCGTGATGATCAGTGTTGATGTGGTGGATTTGGTTCGTGTGATCACTAAAACAATGTGAGGGATATTTTTTTTTGAGTGGGAGTTCACCTAATTAATTTTATTATTAATTTGAACTCAATTTGTCATAAACTTAGTCTAAACTATTGCAAATATGTTGTAGATCAATGGCAGCCCCTACCATCAATTTTAATGCGTTCCTAGAGAAAGAAAAGTTGAAAAATAATGGAAGCAACTTCGCGGATTGGTTCCGCAATTTGAGGATTGTCCTCACAGCTGGTAATTTGACCTATGTTCTGGATGCACCGCTGGGTGACCCACCTGCAGCTGATGCTGCCGATGAAGTAAAGAATGTTTACCTCACTCGGAAGACTCAGTACTCCACAGTTCAGTGTGCTATCTTGTATGGTTTAGAATCGGAGCTTCAGAAAAGGTTTGAGAATTCAGACCCATATGATATTGTCGAGGATCTCAAATTGATCTTTGAGACTCATCCGGCAATTGAAAGCTATGAGGCTTCTGAAAGTTCTTTAACTGCAAGATGGAAGAGGGCAGCTCCGTCAGTGAGCATGTGCTTAAGATGTCTGGGCACGCAAACAAACTTCAAAGCTTAGGTATAGTGATTCCTAATGCTTTGGGAATTTACCGCGTCCTCCAATCACTACTACCAAGTTACAAGAACTTTGTGATGAACTACAACATGCAAAACATGAACAAGACATTGCCAGAACTCTTTGCCATGTTGAAATCTGCAGAAGTGGAGATCAAGAAAGAGCACCAAGTGTTGTTGGTCAACAAGACCACCAAATTCAAGAAAGGCAAGTCTAAGCAGAAGGAACACTTCAAGAAGGGTGGTAAGAAAGACACCACGCCAACGAAGAAGACCAAGGCTGGACCTAAGCCTGATACTGAGTGCTTTTACTGCAAAGGAGAAGGTCACTGGAAGCGGAATTTCCCAAAGTACTTGGCGGATTTGAAGAACGGCAACATCAAGAAGAAAGGTATATCCGATATACATGTTATTGATGTGTATCTCACTAGTACTCGTAGTAGTGCCTGGGTATTTGATACTGGTTCGGTTGCTCATATTTGTAACTCGAAACATGTGCTGCAGAATAAACGGAAGCTAGCGAAGAACGAGGTGACGATGCGCGTAGGAAACGGATCAAAGGTTGATGTGATCGCGGTCGGCACGCTACCCCTTCATCTACCATCGGGATTAGTTTTATACTTAAATAATTGTTATTTGGTGCCTGCGTTAAGCATGAACATTATATCGGGATCTTGTTTATTGCGAGACGGTTACTTGTTTAAGTCCGAGAATAATGGTTGTTCGATTTATATGAGTAATATGTTTTATGCACATGCACCTTTAATAGATGGTCTATTCTTATTGAATCTCGATAGTGGAAATACACATATTAATAACATTGAGGCTAAACGTTTGAAATCGAGCGATAACTCGACCTATATGTGGCACTGTCGTCTTGGTCACATTGGAGTGAAGCGCATGAAGAAACTCCATTCCGATGGACTTCTTGAATCACTTGATTTCGAATCACTTGAAAGATGCGAAGCATGTCTGATGGGTAAAATGACTAAGACTCCATTCTCTGGTATGATGGAGCGAGCTACGGACTTATTGGAAATCATACATACCGATGTGTGTGGTCCAATGAGTGTAGCATCACGCGGTGGTTATCGTTATGTTCTTACCTTCACAGATGATTTGAGTATATATGGGTATATCTATTTCATGAAACATAAGTCCGAAACTTTCGAGAAGTTTAAGGAATTTCAAAGTGAGGTAGAGAATCAACGTAACAAGAAGATTAAATTTCTACGTTCTGATCGTGGAGGTGAATATCTAAGTTACGAGTTTGGCGAGCATTTGAAGAAATGCGGAATACTTTCACAATTGACACCGCCGGGAACACCACAGCGTAATGGTGTGTCCGAACGTCGTAATCGAACTCTCTTAGATATGGTTCGTTCTATGATGTCACTTACAGATTTACTGCTATCATTTTGGGGTTATGCATTAGAAATAGCCGCATTCACTTTAAATAGGGCACCATCTAAATCCGTTGAAACGACACCGTATGAATCATGGTTTGGGAAGAAACCTAGATTGTCGTTCCTTAAAGTTTGGGGTTGCGAAGCCTTTGTAAAGAAGTTACAGCCGGACAAGCTTGAACCCAAAGCGGAAAAATGCGTCTTCATTGGATACCCGAAGGAAACTATTGGGTATACCTTCTATCATAGATCCGAAGGCAAAATCTTCGTTGCCAAGAATGGATACTTTCTAGAGAAGGAATTTCTCTCGAAAGAAGTGACTGGAAGGAAAGTAGAACTCGACGAGGTTGTCGAACCTTCTCTCGAAATTGCGAGTAGCGCAGCACCGGAAGAAGTTCCTATGGTGCCTGCACCAGTTAGAGAGGAAGCTAATGATGATGATCATGAAACTTCGGTTGAAGTTGCTACAGAGCCTCGCAGGTCAACGAGAACTCGTACCACTCCAGATTGGTATGATCCCGTTATGAGTGTCATGTTGGTGGACAACACCGATGACCCTGAGACATATGAGGAAGCAATGATGAGCCCAGATTCCAATAAATGGCAAGAAGCCATGAAATCCGAGATTGGATCCATGTACAAAAACCAAGTATGGACTTTGGTGGACTTACCGAATGGCCGGAAGGCTGTCGAGAACAAATGGATTTTCAAGAAGAAAACATATGCTGATGGTAATGTTACTGTCTATAAAGCTCGACTTGTCGCAAAGGGGTTTCGACAAATTCAAGGAGTTGACTACGATGAGACTTTCTCACCAGTAGCGAAGCTAAAGTCTGTGAGGATTATGTTAGCAATCGCTGCATATTATGATTATGAGATATGGCAGATGGATGTCAAAACAGCATTCCTCAATGGAGACATTGATGAAGAGTTGTATATGATGCAACCCAAAGGTTTTGTCGATCCTAAAGATGCTAACAAGGTATGCAAACTTCAACGGTCCATTTATGGATTGAAGCAAGCATCCCGAAGTTGGAATCAACGTTTTGATAAGGTGATCAAAAGTTTTGGTTTTATACAAACTTATGGAGAAGCTTGTATTTACAAGAAAGTGAGTGGGAGCTCTGTAGCATTCTTAATACTATATGTAGATGACATATTGTTGATTGGGAATGATGTACACCTTCTTAATAGTGTCAAGGAATATTTGAATAATAGTTTTTCAATGAAGGATCTTGGCGAAGCAGCTTACATATTAGGCATAAAGATTTATAGAGATAGATCGAGACGCCAAATATCATTGTCACAAAGTACATATTTGGACAAAGTTCTAAAGAGGTTTGGAATGGAAGATAGCAAGAAAGGGTTCTTGCCCATGTTGCCCAATACGACCTTGAGTAAAACTCAAAGTCCGACATCGGCAGAAGATAGAGAAAGGATGAGTAAGACTCCCTATGCCTCAGCCATAGGATCTCTAATGTATGCCATGCTATGTACTAGACCCGACATTGCATATGCTGTTAGTTTAACTAGCAGATATCAAAGTGATCCAGGAGTGGATCATTGGACAGCGGTCAAAAACATCCTTAAGTACTTGAGAAGAACTAAGGATATGGTTCTTTCTTATGGAGGTGATGAACAACTCGTTGTTAATGGTTACACCGATGCAAGTTGGAACACCGATCCGGATGATTCTAAATCACAATCTGGATACGTATTTATTTTGAATGGTGCAGCAGTTAGCTGGAGGAGTGCAAAGCAAAGCGTTGTGGCGAGATCTTCAACTGAATCGGAATACATGGCTGCTTCGGAGGCTTCACAAGAAGCGATATGGATGAAAGAGTTCATTACAGAGCTGGGTGTGGTTCCTAGTGCGCTGGACCCAATGTCTATCTACTGTGATAACATGAGTGCCATAGCCAATGCGCAAGAACCAAGGTCACACAAGAAGCTGAAGCATATCAAGCTACGTTTTCACGCTATTCGAGAACATGTCCAAGATGGGGACATAAAGATTTGCAAAGTACACACATATCTGAATGTGGCGGATCCGTTGACTAAACCTCTCCCAAGGGCAAAACATGACCAACACCAAACTGCCATGGGTGTTCGGTATATTACCATGTAATCTAGATTAGATGACTCTAGTGCAAGTGGGAGACTGTTGGAGATATGCCCTAGAGGCAAATATCTTTGTGTTTATGATAAATGTTTACATTCATGCTATAATAGTATTAACAAGGAAACATTAATACTTGTGTGATTTGTAAACTTAATTTGAAGTCCCTAGTAAAGCCTCTTAATAATACTAGCTTGTTGGTTAATGTATGATTGTGGTTTCCCTATCATGAACATTGAGATGTTATTAACAACAAGATCATATCGTTAGGAGAATGATATGGTGGACATACTCCTATAGATAAGCGTAGCATAAAGATCAAGTCATTTTAATAGTTCAATTGCTATATGCTTTCTGATACATAGTAACCTAATTCCTTCGACCATGAGATCATGCATATCACCTTTACCGGATGGATGCTTTGATGACATCAAACACCACACCGTAACTGGGTGGCTAAAAAGGTGGCATTGAGTGTTCGGAAAGTATTGGTTGAAACACATGGATCAAGAGTGGGATTTGTCCATCCATATGACGGATAGATATACTCTGGGCCCTCTCAGTGGAATGTCATCCAATTAGCTTGCAAGCATGTGACTGGCTCACAAGGGATCACATATCATGGGAACGAGAAAAGAGTACTTATCGGTAACGAGGTTGAACTTGGTATGCAGAGATACCGACGATCATAACCTCGGATAAGTAAACTATCGTGAGACAAAGGGAAATTGGTATCGTATGTAAGTGGTTCATTCGATCGCAAAGTAATCGTAGAAATATGTGGGAGCCATATGAATTTCTAGATTCCTCTATTGGTTATTGTTCGGAGAAGTGTCTCGATCATGTCCGCATAATTCACGAACCGTAGGGAGACACACTTAAGGATTCGACGTTGTTTGAGTAGTTATGGAATGATGAGAAAGAGTCTGAATGTTGAGTCTCGAATGGGATTCGGGATATCACGAGGAGATCCGGAATGGTCCGGAGAATAAGATTCATATAAGGAAAGTCCCGTTTCGGAGTTGGAGAATGGTTCCGGTGTTTTCATCGGGAATGTTCTAGAAGGTTCTAGAATGTCCGGCACTCCGGAGGGGAAGGGTACATGAATGTGTTATATCAAGTTGGTATGATTGCATCATGTACTCGGTGTCATCGCTGAACAAGATAGAGGGTTTATTCAAATCCTAGTTTGAAAAGTCAAACGCCAAGTTTGAAAGTCAAACGACTATTTTTGGGAAGTGGAGAGGGAGGTGGAAACCGACTTGGGGGAGGAGTTCCTCCTCCCACCGCCGGCGCACCACCAAGCCGAGTTGGGGAGTGACTCCCCTCCCCTTGGCCGGCCCCCTCCACCTATAAAAGGAGGGGCAGGGCTCCCCTCCTAGACACAAGTTCCTACACCTCTAAAACCCTAGCCCCAAGCCGCCGCCGCCTCCATAGCCACCGTCGGCCCTAGGGCACTCGTCGCCGCCTAGGTGAAACCCTAGCCACCGGCCTAGCCCCCTCCTCGGCGTGTCTAAAATCTAGATCGTCGAGGGACTCTCTCATACTCCACCATACTCGCTCCGGCTTAAGGCGAAGCCCTGCGAGATCTCCCCTCTACTTCCGGTACCACGCCGTTGTGCTGCCGGAATCGCGAGGAGAGTGCTACAACCTCCACTGCCTGCTGGAACAAGGGAGAGGAAGGTCTTCGTCGAGTACCGAACGTGTGACCGACTGCGGGAGCGCTGCCGGAACGCAGCGCCGGAAGGATCGTCTACGCGATCTTGAGATCGGGAAGAGTACGACTACATCACCCACGAGAATCCGCTCTCGTTAAACACTTTGGAATCTTCGAGGGTGAGTTATTACATCGACTCGTTGCTACAATCTAGTAGATAGATCTTGGCTTGTTTGTTTGTATGCGATAGAAAATTTTTGTTTTCCATGCTACGAATCCCTACAGGAAGGCAGATCCAGTCAATCTCTATGGCATTGCTCACATAGAAATATGAGCACTGCCACAGCTTGACGGTGTCGGGGATCTCGAACCGCGGCATCGGCGAGGAGGTCCGCGGGTAGATGGTGCAGCAGCCCGTCTACGTCAGCGAGCCACCCTTGGTGGTGTTCTGGGCCTTGAAGTGGAAGAACTTGAGAAAGTTCGCCACCTCGGGCCACAACCCAAGATATGACTCGCAGTAGGCCGTATGATGCGACAGCTGGGCCATGGCGTTGGCGCCCAAGTGATGAAGCTGGAGATCAAAGAAGAGAAAGAGCTGGAGGAGGAAGGGGCTGACAGGAAGGCCGAAGCCGCGGGCAAAGTGCGCGAGGAAGATGATGCGCTCCACCGGCCGAGGATCCGGCACCCGCTCCCCCTCCAGCGCGAGCCGGTGCTTCACGAGCATCGACGAGGGAAGAAACCTTCCCCGCCGGTACTTGTTGATGAGTTTGTCGGTCACGAAGGACCCGCACCAGCCGCCACGTTGCTCCGGCAGCAACTCACCAAAGGAGGTGGCCATGGTGGACGGGGAAAAAGTGGTCGGCGGCGACAAGGAGAAGGCGTGCAAGAGCAAAGGGCGCTGGAGCACAAGGGGAAGATGAGCCAGAGGATGGACAAGTGTGGGAACCGATCCCCCTCAGAAGCTCTATTTGTCCCCGCGGACGGCACCGTCGCCCCTTCGGCTTCTGCGCGACGCGTGGCGTCGCGGAACCGCAACCACACGACGCTTCGGCTCCAGATCCTGTGTGCCATCATAATTGCCACAGAAGATCCCCAGGCGTTACCAGGAGACGAGGCGTGCGCGCTCGCCCCGAGAATCCGCTACGGCAAGTTGCGTGCGCAGTTGCCAAAAACTGACGCAGCAACGCGGAAGTCAAACTGACGCGACGTGCGCCAGAGCAGCAGTCGTGGGTGACGACATCAACGACGTCATGAAGCTAAGCGTTTCATCTTCAGCTATGCCAGCGGGTACCTTCCTTCGCTGTTTACACCCAGTGGACGGTCATCGATTCCGCAGCCGTTTAAATCCAGCCGGAAAGCAAAAGAAAAAGGCGCAGCCGGATGCAATGAAATAACTCTCCCAGGACAAGAAGGAGCAGGGAAGATCTTGCCCACCGGCCAAGCCCATACGTGCTCGGGGACTAGTGTCGGGGGATAACCCCCGGGTGGGGAAAGCCAGGCACAAGTAGGCCGGATCTAGAAGATGCAGGCCGCCTGGCCTCCAGGAAAGACAACTCTAGCTAACTAGCGAGCACACCCGGCTGGGCTTATAACCTTCCCGGCTGGCCCGTCTAGCCGGTGGCCAGAAGAACCGGCCGGGTGGCCGTTTCCACTCGGCTCACCTCAGATTAGATGCAGAGCACTGAAGGGCTGACGCTTCGTGCGGGGTACGCTTTTGGCTCTCCCTCGTTATCAGGCAAGCTGGCATGCCATCATGACCAGCGCTACCCGACGAAGAAGCAAGATGATCAGCTAGACTGGCGAAAGCAGTCCGGGTGACCGTTAAAGCTAGGATGATGCCCCAAAGGAAGCCCGGGTGACCAGTAAAGATAAGGATGATGCTAAAAGAAGGGCGGAGTGGGTCCTGGCCCACCGGCTGGTCCCTGCAGCCAGCCCTGTCCTGTAAACCCATATCCAAACAGTAAACCCTAGGACCCGATCTGTAATTTGTCCCCTAGACCAGTATATAAGGGAGGGCAGAGCTAGGGTTCTAGGTAACAATAGAAGGATAGAAGTGTTAGCATCAAGTTCGCATATTCCTCTAGCTTTCGATAGTGGCAAAGGAAACAGCTCAAGGATCATTTGTACTGAGCATCAGCTCCCACACATAGTTCATCTTGCAGGAGTAGGGGTGTTGCCTCGCCAAGAGGACCTCGAACCTGGGTACGTCCTTGTGTTTGCAGTGCACCATACCCAACCTGTTGCGTGAGCCACCGAATGCATCTGTGTGTCCCTTCTTCGCCATCCCCGATGGCACTGCCGTGTTTCACACCACGACACCGACGAAGCCACAAAGTCGTCAAGAAGTCCCAGCCGATCGGACTGCATCCATCTACACCAACAACTCTTCATTGCGTTCAAGACCAATGAGGCGTGACGGCGAGGGCGGGCGAGGTCGGAGCAAAGGCCACACTTTTAGCGGTGCGTGTACCGACGAGGACACGGGCTATGCCGCTGCCCACACACACACACACACCACCACCACCATATATGCAGGACGCGAAGTGAAGACGACGAAGACGACCACGCGGCTTAATCAGAGGTGTCTCACGGCGTAACCCCTGGGAGTAATTAACCGGAAGCTTTCCGAGATCCCGAGAACCAGGAGATTACACAATCGTCATTGTTAGGCTGGCCGCGCTAGTAGGCCACGGAGCGTAAATCCTCGGGAATTGTATTTGTTATCTCAAATGATTAATGAAATATTGTTCCCACCTATTTTGTTTTCTTTATGTATTTATTATACACTGGCACGTCCGTACTCTTTCTTTCTTTTACCGTACCCGGTGCGTATGACAGAAACTACCGCTCCCACACGATACTCGCGGAGGCGTCCATACGTTTTTCTCGTGTTAAACAATAGTTTAATTTGACGCTGCCATGCGAGATGGTTTGAAGAATTTATTATGCCATCCTTATTTCTATTATTACTGCACCTCTGAACATACCAATTACCTCAAATTCTCCTTTTGATTACTGTCCTAACTACCAAGAACCTCGTTAACAAATTTCTACTGGATACAGCTTGCATAAACATGAGAAATAAATTATGAACATGGCTTCCACAGTATCCACTGAAGGATTCGGAAACCATATGCAGTTCGGCTTCTCGTGATGTCGAACTAAAAGAAGTCAAGGATTAAGGAGGAAAGGGCACAATATTGCTTGATAAAATTACGGATTTGCTAGTTTTTCTTAAGCCTCCGTCGTCTCTTTCACCGTTTGCTTTACCTCGTGATTCGTGTAAAATGAAAGTTACACATGAGTTGCAAGTCGGGTGTAACTAAGAATTTAATGAGTTGCAACTAGGTTGTAACTGAGAACTAGTACAAATCTTATGAGTTGCAACTAGGTTGCAACTGAGAATTAGCACAAATATTAGAATGACATCAGCGACTTAGACATAACTAGTTCTCAGGCGCCTGAGATCTAGACACTCCCATAAAATTAAGGGAATGCCTAGATCTCAGACGCCTGAAACTTTTTATGTCTAAGTCGCTGATGTCATTCCAATATTTGTGCTAATTCTCAGTTACAACCTAGTTGCAACTCATAAGATTTATACTAATTCTCAGTTGCAACCTAGTTGCAACTCATTAAATTTCAGTTACACCTGAGTTGCAACTCATGTGTAACTTCTATTTTGCACGATTCATGAGGTAAATCGAATAGTGAAAAAGGCGACGGAGACTTAAGAAGTTTTTAGTCGCCTGAGAACTAGCAAATCCGTAAAATTACCTAAGAATTAGTTATGTCCAAGTCGCTGATGTCATCATAATATTTGTGCTAATTCTCAGTTGCAACTCATAAGATTTGTACTAGTTCTTAGTTACAACCTAGTTATAATTTATTAAATTCTAAATTACACCCAAGTTGTAACTCATGTATAACACGAATCACGAGGTAAATCAAATGGTAAAAAAGATGACCGAGATTTAGTAAGTTCTCATGTTCCTGAAAACTAGCAAATCGGTGAATCGTGAACAAATACAAGGGAGGCAACTATCAGTCGCGCACCGCACGGCAGCCGACATAAGGCGTTTGCGTCTGCGTTTGCTTGTCGTGGTCCCACCCCAAATCGGATCCCAGCAAAAGCAAGAGAGCAAAATCCCTAACCCTAGGTCGATGATGGCGGCGGAGTGGGAGGCGGAGTCGATGCTGTCGTCGTCCTCGTCGGAGGAGGTGGTGGAGTGGAAGATGCCGGGGTGCACTGTGCGCGATTGCGTCTGCCGCTGGCATTTTTACGGCTCGCCCCAGACCCCCCGCGTCGCCCCGGGGAGGGACTGCTTACGCATCCCCGCCGGCGCCGACCCCAGCCCCGCCTGGTCCCTGATCGTCGGCGTCAAGGACGGCGCCGCCCTACGTCTGAGACGACTCCGCGTGGCCCGATCCGGGCGGATCCTCGGCCGGAGCGACTACGCGCTCGAGTTCTTCCACGACATCCAGAGGCCGACTGGGCAAGGGTTCAGCGCCACCGCCGCCCTGGCTCCCGACGGCCGCTCGCTCTGCATCCTGAACCAAGCCGACAACGAGAAGCCTCAGACCGTGCAGCTAACTCTGCAGCCGCAGACCGCCGACGACACCGATGAGCTGCATCTGCCGCTGCCGGAGATTCAAGGGACCAGTCGCTGCATACCCATCTCCACCGGCGGCCAATTCTGGGCTCTGTCCGCGACCGTGAGACATGGGTTCGAGTTCAGTGTCCTCATGCGACGCCTCGTCCCCGGGGACGGATGGCAGCAGGTCGGCGAGGCCTACAAGACTCCACACATCCGCGACGACTCCCCGGTGTGGGGCCGCTGGTTCCTCCAGGGCTTCGCCGTGCTCCCCCTCCCCGAGGCTAAGCAGCTCATCCTCGTCTCCTTCAAACAAAACGGCCTCTTCTTCACCTTCGCCCCCGATTCCGGCGACTGGACCCGGGTGCCCACCGACGCAACAAGGCTGCTAGATTACGTCCCTATCCCTGGCCGTGCTGTGTACGTTGAGCAAGACCAAGCCGTCTACATGGTTCGCCACAACATCATCTACGCCTACAAGCTCACCTACCAGTATGATGATCAGGGGAGGCGGCAGCTCAGGCTGGATCCGCCCATCGAGATCGATTCTGTCTGTCCTTTCAGTTCCTGCCAAGGGTATGGCTTCCTCGCCCATCTCGGCGATCGGCTCATGTGCTCTGTCTGGATCAGCCTGGCGTTCCGTGAACCATGCCTGTGTGACAACCTACATGCCATCGTCACCACCTTCCACCTCCACAGCCTGGCTCATGGACAGAGAGGAATAAAGGTGCTGCATTCCTCTTTCCGCCGGGTAGACATCAAGCCCAAACGAGAGGACCAGGAATTCTGCTTTCTACTGTAAGCAAGCATACTAGCTACTAGTTTTTTTTCACAGATTTTGAGCATTCATTCGTTTGGTCGCCTTGTTTATACTGTATATTTTTATCTGTCAACTAATCATCGATCAATTAGGGCGTACGAGGACAAGGACTCTCCGGTGCTGCTCCAACACGAAGGGCTGCAGGAGGATCTAACCAGTTCACAGCACGTGGGCGACCCCTCCAAGATGCTTGATTGTTGCAGGTCTTACTTCATCTGAATTTAGCTTCATGTTTGATCTCAGTTTTCTATTTTTGCACCCCTATGGACATCTAGCTGTGGCATCACAAGTGCTGAATCCTTGATCTACTAGGAAGAGGCCTTTTAAGCCTTTGTATCAATGCCCTGTTACGGTTGTCGTATTTTTTACTTTGGTATTGATCAACATGTCTGGCTGCTCTGCAATTTAACTGCTGCTAGCATTTTGCTTCTTCATATTGAGTTCAGACCAGTCCCATCTGTTGAGTGGGTCGTTTTTTGTAAATTGTCCATTTCTACAGCAGTATGCCCTTCTGGTTCAGTATTCTATTTCTTAGGGTTTTTCTATATAGAGCTTATTTGGGTTCAGTATTCCATTTCTACAGCCGTTTATTATGGCTGATTTTGCACGGTGAGTTGATTATTATGACTAGTTTTGCACCGTGAACTGATTATTATGACTTTTGTACTGTTATGCACCCTTTATTATAACAGTTCTGGACTGATTTTTGAGGGCACTATCCAAAATTGCCTCAAAAGATCAGTAATTTTCCACGCACTTTCTAACAGTGAATTGCTTGATCCAAAGTTAGCTTCATGTTTAACCTTATCTACATCTAAGTAAATTCCCCTTGGTGAGTGCATGACATGTTTTCTTTCTTTTATGCAGACAGAATCTCCCACGAAAAAATGACCTACGGATGTGCTATCTCTGCGGCAGCGACGGTCACATTGCCCGCGACTGCTCTCTCCCGCCACAGGAGCGCTCCTCGGCAATGGTGTTTGAGCCTTCATCAATTCTACAGCAAGCCAGTTTTCCAAGTCGTCCTGTTGCCCGTCCGAAGCCTGCTACAACGAGTATCAAGAAACACCTGTTTATCATTTCCCAAATTGGCTCACAACCAGTCATCTGCCCGACAGGCGTCAGGGATGATGAGAGTTTACTGTTAGAAGGAGACAATGGCACACCTCTCGAACCGTGTTATGCTGCAGACGGTGGTGATGGCAATTGGCATTTTTTTCACATTGGCTCAAAAATGCACGCAGTCTCGTCCATAAGAGACGACATGCTTGAGTTCAATCTGAACAAGGACTGGCCGCTGCCTAGCAAGCGATCTGTTCGGCGGCCTAGTGCTGCTGATCCTTTCGTTGTGGTTATGAGAGTTGGTGAAGAGACCATTGCTCTTACTGACACTCTGCAAGTTTTCCATCAGAAAGTGTCCAGCGATGGTTCCACCACGTGGTTGCGTTACGTCACAGATCAGTCGCATGTTCTCCGCAGGAAGGTTGTGATCTCAGGATATGTGGAACTGAATGATCATTCCTTCATGGTTTGGGATGGTGTCACATGTTCGTGCCTTCTGTTTGACCTGGGTGCAAAACAATGGCGTGTCGTCATGCCTTGGGCTGCATTCGAAGATGACCTGTTGACTATAACCCTACATACTGTGCTTTAAATGGTAGATGTGTATTTGTGGATGGCTTTATCTACACATGCTGCGATGGAGGCCTTTCTGCTTATCAACTACTACATAAAGATCATTCTCTGTACCTCAGAAAGCCGATCTTTTTGCCATTCTCATGGGTCGAATATTGTGAGGGTGAAGCCATGTGCTTGGATTAT